>LR812538.1:5922349-6029849 GCA_903798195.1 Danio kyathit | reverse complement strand
AACCAGCGCGCAGCCGCACAATCCTTCCATCACACAGTATAACCAAGACAGTGTGCGAAAGAATCAAATAGCCTACACGAGCAGTTATCAGAATATCCATCGTTGCGGAGTATCTATCTCAAGTAAATACACTCAGTGTTATGCTTTACTGTAAGTCTAACTGAACCAGTTTTTTTAATGAATGTTTACTTTGCCCCTTTTATGAATACGGCAGTAATAATACGAAGCAATGAAATATTGGTGCTGGCTTTCAATATAAACAATATACCTGATGCAATAAATAAATAAAATAAGGATGCTAACCTTCTGTAACTCAGAAGCATGGATAATGCTAATATATCATTAGGGATTTATGGTCAGCTGAAGTTCTAAAGAACCTTTTTAAAGATAAACCCCTATTTAAAGTATTTATTGTAAAGCACTAATATAGGAAGTATTGCAAATGTTTTTTGTTTTGCTGATTTTTGCAGCCTGTTTGAACTTTAAAATTCATATTATGTCATTACTTAATTTTGTATAGCTTACTTGCAGGCCTATGTTAATAAAATAGAAAAAATATATAATCAAATATAAATCAAATGGTGTAAAATTAGATAATATTATTTATTAGTAAATTATTTTTAATAATAATAACAATAATAATAACACTAACAGCAATTAATATACAGTATATATATATATATATATATATATATATATATATATATATATATATATATATATATATATATATATATATATATATATATATATATATATATATATATATATATAGGGTATTTATATGGATGCCCCTTAATAAAAAGGGAATGGTTTCCTGAATACAGTTTCCTGAAAAGTGGATTGGTCGTCGTGGGCCAGTTGATATATATATATATATATATATATATATATATATATATATATATATATATATATATATATATATATATATATATATATATATATATATATATCTATATATATATATACTTTTGTGAGGTAAAAAAATTGAAAGGGAGGCCCTTGAATTTGCTATAGCCCCAGGGCATACCTGTCAACCCTCCCGTTTTTCCCGGGATTCTCCCGTATTTTACAGTTCTATCCCGCTGTCATCCCGTAAAGGTATTTTCCCGTATTTCTCCCGTATTTTTAATCTTTCTGAGAAGAGCCGATCCTCTCTATATGCAACCCATACCGCCGAACCACCAGGGGCCGCCCTTGCACTTAAATGTGAACCAGTTCTGTGCTTTCATTTCATTTAGGAATGGAAACCTGATGGAAACACTTTGAAATAAACATAAAAACGGCGCGATTCATTTCCTTTTCATTACAATTGCCCCTATGCAATCCTCAAAACAGTCAGTTCATATAAAGATGACTGTCAGCTGATGCTCTCCATAGTGATAATAGACGCTGTTTCCCAAGCGGATTCTGTACGTGCGCGATTTGATGCTGAGCTCAAGTGGACACTGGGTTTTGGGTGCGTGTTTGAACAGACATATACACATCATCATCATAATGATAATAACAGTAATAGCGGTTCATTCCGCTATGGCGACCCCAGATTAATAAAGGGACTAAGCCGAAAAGAAAATAAATGAATGGATGAATAATATTAATAATAATAACAACATCTAGACATGTCGATCTTGTTGGGTTTTCTTTTAAACACAACAAATTTTATCTTAAATGAGCATAAACAGTTAGGAAAACAGTCAAATGCTTTCAATATAGATCTGTGCAGTTTTAAAGTGACAGCTCTGTTATTTAATGTAATCAAACCAAAAAATATAAATGAGAGATTAATTCGCTGCTCTTTAATCAGAATGTTTAAATTATACAGCGAAGAAAAGATGAGATTTGATAACTTGATTCTATTTCTTTATAATAGCTATTAGTTTTAATGAGCTGAACTGTTCGCTAATTTATTTGCAGCTTTTTCTAATGTATCCTAATTATTATATCCTTTGTAAATAATAATAAAAACGTATTACTGATCGTTTCAGAAGTTTATTTACAATGAAACAGCTCCAGATGTACATATTTATTTTTGGTTTTTTTTTTTTTTTTTTTTTTGGGGGGGGGGGGGGGGGGGGGGTGGGGGGTTGGGGGGGTAAGTATCCCTTATTTTTACATTCCAATGTTGACAGGTATGCCCCAGGGCCCAATGTGTTCTCAATCTGGGCCTGATAGCGCATGTCTTTGGACTGTGGGGGAAACCGGAGCACCCAGAGGAAACCCACGCCAACACGTGGAGAACATGCAAACTCCACACAGAAGTACTGACACAGCCGAGGCTCAAACCAGTGACCTTCTTGTTGTGTGGAAACAGTGCTAACTACTGAGCCTCCGTGCCTCCATTATGGTTTATTCATTATTTTAATTGCCTGATCATCCAATCTGTTTGTTTGTTCATTCATTGGTTTGGTTCATTTATTATTCATTCATCAATTCATTCATTTGCTGTGTAGCCTCGTGTATCGATCAGTTGACTGATTAACCACCAAACCAATTAATACATTTATTGTCCATGTCCTTATTCATTTGCATGTTGGTTAATTAAATTATTTGTTTATTCTTTAGAGCAGTTGTTTGCATTATTGGTTAAGTATTCACTTTGTTTATGTAATCAATACAGCCACATCACCCTGCAGCCCAGGATCAGTTACTCACTAAAGCTAATGCGGGCTGAGTCTGGTCAGTACCTGGATAGGAGACCACATGGGAAAACTAGGTTGCTGTGGTGATGTTAGTGAGGCCAGCAGGGGGCACTCAACCTGTGGTCTCTGTGTGAGTCCTAATGCCCCAGCAAAGGCAAGGGGACTATATACTGTCAGTGAGTGCCGTCTTTCGAATAAAAATTTAAACCGAGGTTCTGACTCTCTGTGGTCATTAAAAAATCTCACTTTTTGTAAAGAGTAGGGGTGTAACCCCAGTGTCCTGGCCAAATTCCCTCCATTGACCCATCATGGCCTCCCAATCATCCCCATCCACCTAATTGGCTCTATCATTGTCTCTCCACTCCACCTATTGGTGGTGTGTGGTGAGAGCACTGGCGCTGTTGTCCTGTGGCTGCCGTCGCATCATCCAAGTGGATGCTGCACACTGGTGGTGGTGTGGAGAGACCCACCTCATGATTGTAAAGCACTTTGGGTGTATAGCCATACATGATAAATGCCTAATATACATACACATTACTTACTTATTAATCAATTAAACAAATCGACTAAAGTGTTAAACCTAAAACGTCATATAAAATGTCAATTTTTGACTTCTGTGAACAACCTATAATTATAGCTCACTTGGATTACTTGGAAAAGTGTCAAAAATGTTTGCTTTACCACATCCTGTACCCCACTATATGTTGAGAGAAATGTTTTTCTTGTCAAACTTTCATACTGACGCTATTCTTACTTCACATAAGCTTTCAAAAGTGGGTCATGTTGACGAGTGTGTCAGATAGGTTGCAATGCATATAATTGTATTGAAGTAGCTTTCAAAGTAGCATCCATTTTGATTGATGTTAACTCACCACTAAAACAAGATGGTTGACATCTCATTTCCCCAACATGTCCACATGAGTTGTCACTTCATCTTTTGGACAAATCTACCTGGCGGTCATTTAATTTCCCTTTGCTTTGGGTTCACAGTTCAGCTTGACAATTCGGCACCATCTCTTTCCAATTTCATTGGGAAGCATCAAAAGCGAACCACGAGCGCTTGAGGTAGCATAGACGTCAAAGTCACTTAAGCAGCTTCTTTCTTGTGGCTAATGAAAATGGCCCAAACACACACCGGCTGGCTTTACTCATCTGGAATATGTTCAGCCAAACACAGATCAATAAGAGCTCCAATGAGGATCGCTCAGGGCATGGCAACCGCTCTGAACATCACGCTCTGAAACGAAACACGTCCACCGGGCCTGGAACAATTAAAGCCAAATGGAAAGCAATACAGGAAACGAAAGGGCGAGAGGGAAGCGGGGGAAAACAAAATAGCGGAGGAGGAGCGGGAAGAAGGTTAAGTGGTCTTATCAGTTACTACCCATGATGCCACAGTGATGGGCGGCTCATGATGAGACAGCTGGGACGTGTTTCTGATATCTAAAAGGGCAACCAGAGAGATGATTGGCAGGCCACAGCATAAAAAAAAGAGTACGCATGTTAAGTGGATTGTCACTCCGGTTGGGAATAATGAGCCTGGAATGACACTTTAGCGGGATGCCTAGGATCAGACAGCGGGAGAACCCGCACGTTCCTCAAAATGAAACAAAAAAAAAATCCTCATGCATTATTCAGAGCCAGGATACCTCTCTTTTTTTCACGCCTTTTCCTTTTCTTTCAGAAAGGAATAAATGCTTGTGCCATGCTGATAAGTCTGCTGTGCTAAGTACTACCTACTCTGTGCATCCCAAACTTCCCCAACGCTTCAGCAGATGCGGTGTTGCTCTTATTCAATTTGTGAGTGTTGTGAGGAAATATGAGGAGTTGCCTGTAGTCAGATGTGTAATTAATTGAGCCCACTGTAGAGCCCAAAGAAAAAATGGTATATATCTGTTTATAGACTATATTTATACTCCTCCTGGTTTATACGTACAGACATTGCAATGTATATGAGTGCCAAGAAGAATGGAAGTAGCTAGAGGATAGGGATTCTGGTTCAAACTCCTAGACCTATCCATTGAAAAGCTTTAGTAACAATGTGTTTAGGAGACAGCTAGTGAACATTGTGTTGGTAAACCTAGTCACTACATGCACACTGGTGACTGATGCTAGAACCTCACAGCGCAGAAGATGACACTTTTTAGTTCTGGAGCAAATAAAACAGGAGGGGTTGTGTTGGTGCCGTGACGCGGATGTGATTGTGATTTAATGTTGAGCATAATGAAGGTGGCTTTAAGAGGTGAACTAGTATTCTTGTTAGCATGTCCATGCCAGACTGCCTGTGCAAGTCCTGCTTGGAGCAGGGTGAGTAGAACTGCAGGGGCTTCATTGGTGGTTTTATCCAGATAGGAATATGGTTTAAATGGGGAGTGTTATGAAGGGCAGTTAGCTGTGTAGGTGAACCTCACTGTTGTTAGTGACATCCTTGTTAGCATATCCCTTGCCGGAATCACTGGAGAATCATTGGAGAAGGCTTAATAGAACTGGAAAGGTCACATTTATACCTTGATCACTTGATGTAAATGAGGTTTGGACAAACGCGAGAGTGAAGTGCGAAAAAACCAAGGAGCAAATGATTCTTTCAGCAACCTAAAACATGAACAAACTGCCATGTTTAACTATTATCATCCCCTTTTGGACTATTATGAACTCGGAATGACAGAATTACTTTCTAACAAGAGGAGACCATTGGTACCCTTTTGCCAGTGGAAATGCAAGCCTGATAAAGGTGACCCATACCGACCCGTACCGTATCGGACCACTCAGTGGAAACGGGCCATTATGTAACGCTTGGTGCCCCATGTTCGATTCCTGGCTTGAGGTCCTTTGCCAATCCTTCCCCTCTCTCCCCCCATCCATTTCTGTCTACACTTCACTGTCCTATAAAAACAAAGGTTAAAAAAACCCTAAAAATTAGAGGAGTCATCATGTACTTTCGAGTCTTTTGAGGCAAATCAAATGTGCTGAAATACTAAACTACTGTCTAGCACTGGGATCAGTCTGATTTTGACATTATAGATTTGACTTAAGGTATCATAAAGATTTCGTAATCAATAGTATGTCAGAATCGATTGTGTTAGTGTGTGGTCACATTTATACCTTGATCACGTGATGTAAATGAGGTTTGGGGTGGTTAGTAGGATGGGGATCCACTAGAAAGAGTTTCATGAGAAAACCTCGCTTCCCTGATCCAACCCAATAATAACACATTTCAACCAGGCCTTGCCCACTTGGACAGAACTTGGGACTGTTTTTGAGAGTTGCTCAGCATTTTTTGAGTTTTGAGCATTATACGCTCCTATGATTGATAATAATGATACCTAAATTGAGTTTTTTAGCACATTGTGGTCAAGAACTATTACAGTGTTTCCTCTAGGATTTTTTCCAGCTGTGGCGGCAGGCCTTTTGATCTACCAACTACCTTTGGCGTTATTTCAATGACTAATGTGACGCAGTATACAAGCCGAGATCGGATTTGTATAATACGAGCATGCAGATCTTTTTGCTCGCGCTAGGATTTCCTCTGTTCATGTACAACTTCTTGCAAGCCCTCAAATATACGCTGCTCAAGTGCAATTTAGCGCGTTTATGTAGTGAATTTGTCTCCAACCTTTATTAGATTTGCTAGGAATATTTATGAACGTCTCCAATAGACCTACAGAGCGGCATTAATGTGTCCTGAGGTAAAGTGAAACAACTATAAACTCCAGCAAGAATAAAGTCTTTGTTTGTTGTATGCAGAGCCATAGACCTTTATCTATAAATAAAGTATAACTGTGGAAACTGTGTTCATCCTAACTGAAAGCTATACGCCGTGTTTGCTGGCCTCACACAACTGTCAGTCTGTCAGTCAGTCAGTCAGCATGTCACCTTAAAGGGTTAAACAAATAACGCACAGCACTATACGGTTACAGAAAAGTTTGCTCTGTTATAAATCACTTACCTTTTAATACGTTTTGGTGCGATTATAACCCGCTAATAAAAAAACGACAACGTTTTGAATGAGAAGCTGTAATGTAGCCGTGGCGGGATGAATTTTGGCGTGGTGCCCCGCCATGGTAGAATGAATATAATCATTCAGAACCTTATATTACCATTTTAAATGAGTTATATCATAAGTGGGAGCACTGGGTAACAGGCAAAACCAACATAGAAACTGCAAAAAGCTTAATCGGACCCTTTAAACTGCATTTTGTTTAACAGTACATCTGATTGTTTTCTGTTTAAATGTGTGTGTGGACTTGCCTGTACTTTTGGCTTGTACCTGTGCTGAGGTGTGCCTCAATGGCAGCTGCTATCGTTGAGCTGCAAGATGCCATGTGCTCTGACAGTACCATCTGTGCAACGGGAGCCAGATGCCAACCTGTCCCAATCATGTCATGCCAAGGCCTGTACATACCCTCTGCAATCACCACAAGTAATGAATCTAGCGCCCTGTCATTCATTAAACACTCAAACCCTTTAGACAGGGAAACAAAGGACTGTGTTTATCTTGCCGTGCGTTACACAGTGGGGCCTGTGGATTTGGGTCGCTTTAGGGTGGATCAGCTGCCTGTCAAAAGGGCAAAGGAAGGACAACTGGCTTCAGAACAGTTAAATCAAGCAGGTAGATCACATCAGGACATACAAACAAACATACTGAAAGTGTTCAGGAGAGAGTAAACATTCAGTTCATCTTACGGACTGTAAAGTACCCAATACAGAGTGACAATTTATGGTTATGAGTAATATTTTTTATGACCCATGCGGTCCCACTTTGTATTGTGTCGCTTATACCTGTGAACTTACATGGTAATTAGATGTGTAAGTAGTATGTACAGTAACTACAGTGTATGTACACACGTTTACATAGTATTTACTTTTGTATTACTGGTGTAACTACACTCATGTAACAACCCACTGAATAGTATGTGTAAGTACAAATGTGTAACAGGACATTGGTAACAACAGTAGGAAAGTACACATCTGTAACAAGAATTATGTAAGTGCATTGTGTAACAACAATATGTACTTGCAGATGTTTTCCCACTTCCACACCTGTTTGCAGATCATGTACTTGTGAACGCTGTATGGCAGAACTAATGCTGCATTAGAAGGTTTTACCTTGTGATACCAGTGTACTTACATGGTAACTCCACATGAACTGTCCACTTAATATAAAGTGTAAAATGGTCACAAATTACTGTGTAACTTGTAGAAATATCTTCTATGCAACACTTTAATAACAGTGTAGTTACATGGTAACTCCACAGGAACAGTCCACAATATAAAGTTTAAAATAAAATTCATTTTCGTTTCGGCCTAGTCCCTTTATTAATCTGGGGTCGCCACAGCGGAATGAACCGCCAACTTATCCAGCATATGTTTTACACAGTGAAAGCCCTTCCAGCTGCAACCCATCCAAGCCGAAAAGAAAATGAATGAATGTATGAACAGTAATTTGTGACCATTTTACACTTTATATTGAGTGGATCCTGTGGATTTACCATGCAAGTACACTTGTATCACAAGGTGAAACCTTCTAATGCAGCATTAGTTCTGCCATACAGCGTTCACAAGTACATGATCTGCAAACAGGTGTGGAAGTGGGAAAACATCTGCAAGTACATATTGTTGTTACACAATGCACTTACATAATTCTTGTTACAGATGTGTACTTTCCTAGTGTTGTTACCAATGTCCTGTTACACATTTGTACTTACACATACTATTCAGTTGGTTGTTACATGAGTGTAGTTACACCAGTATACACAAGTAAATACTCTGTACCAGTGTGTACATACACTGTAGTTACATACTACTTACACATCTAATTACCATTGTAAGTTCACAGGTATAAGCGACAATATAAAGTGGGACCAAACATGCAGTATCAAACATTCCATTAAAACTACACTCTCCAGCAATTCATCTTCACATTCAATATCTCATTTGTCACAGGGAGCATGCATGAAGTGTTCCTGAATGAAAGTGAAAGTGCCAAACTGCAGTTAAAGTCGACAAATTAATAATTTGGCAAGTAATTTGATTACTGATATCCATGTAAACATCACTGTCTTTCTCCCTCCGTCTGTGTGTTTGCTTTGCCTCTGTAAAAAACAGTGCATGCCCAAACGGAAACTCCCATTTTTATGCAAAACCTTCTCTCTTTCTTTCCTCTGACACTCCCTCCTAAACAGAGCTGGACACGCCCACTTTCCTGACTTTTTTCAAACTAGAGGTGTGAAAACACCCTGCTGAGACAGGGGGGTTTTGTGGCCCTTTAATGTTAATACATGTACAAAGTTTGCCTATCAAACTGAGATTCATTTTACTGCGTTTTGTCAGATTGCTGGAGTTTATTCTAACACGTTTTAAGAATCCAGTTTAAAGATATTGCGATTCACCATGCTTCAACACCTGTAGGCAAACCAGTTGAGTTCAGTGATATCATACTTCCTGTCTTCATTAGTCTTCGTGTGTATGAAACCGCTCTTTCTGTCTCTTAGACTCTCCTTCTTCTGCTAATAGGCTGAACGGTGCTGGTTAGAGTTCAGAGAGAGGCTTTATTAGCTGTGGTCCAAATAAGATGAGACAGGGAACGACAGGAACAGACTGAGAGCTACCGTGACCCAGATTTTTCAGTGTACAACTCTCACTTTCTCTCTTTCATTTCTCTTGCAGACACACGGAAACCTTGTCTGATCATAAGAAGGGAAAGAAGCATAGGCTTCACTTGACATTCAGCTCAGCCCCCTAAAAATTGATGATTAACTCAGAGTTCAAAATTATTATAAAACATTATTATATTATATTATATTATATTATATTATATTATATTATATTATATTATATTATATTATATTATATTATATTCATTCATTTTTTTTTCAGCTTAGTCCCTTTATTAATCAGGGGTTGTCACAGCGGAATGAACCGCCACCTTATATAGCATATGTTTTTTGCAGCGGATGCCCTTCCAGTTGCAACCCAATACTGGGAAACACCCACACACTCTCATTCACACACATACAGTACAGCCAATTTAGCCTATTAAATTCACCTATACCAAATGCCAACTAACCCAGCGGGGCTCAAACCAGCAACCTTCTTGCTGAGAGGCGATCGTGCTACCCACTGCGCCACCGTGACCCCTTTTATTATATTATATTATATTATATTATATTATATTATATTATATTATATTATATTATATTATATTATATTATATTATATTATATTATTAGGTTAGGTTAGGTTAGGTCAGGCTAGGCTAAGTTACATTACATTAAGTTACGTTACGTTACGATACGTTACGTTACGTTATTTATACCCGAAGGTAGATTTGGTTTTCAGTCAAGAGTCTTCATTTCATAGCCGTCCCACACAAAAATCTCACATAGTGACAACAAACAGACATAAAGACAAAAAACTTAAACATACGAAACACTAAAATTAATATTATATTATATTATATTATATTATATTATATTATATTATATTATATTATATTATATTATATTATATTATAGTATATTATATTATATTCATGTTTTTTTATTATGCATATTATTATCAATTAATGCATATTATTATTATTATTATTATTATTATTATTATTATTATTATTATTATTATTATTACGCATATTATATTATATTATATTATATTATATTATATTATATTATATTATATTATATTATATTAAGTATATTAATGTTATTTTTTATTACGCATATTATTATCAATTAATTTTATTTATTTATTTAAATAATTATTAATTCATTCTAAATAAATACATATATGCAATAGCACAAAATATTATATTATATTATATTCATGTTATTGAGCACATTACAATTAATTAAATAATTGTATTTATTTATTTAATTTTAATTCAATAAATTCATTCAAAATAAATGCATATAATAGCACAAAGTAGTATAATATGTTATAATAATTGTTATAATATAATATAATTATGTTCATGTTATTTGTAATAATCACATTATAAGTAATGTATTAATCCATTTATTTATTTATTTATTTTTTAATTCTAAATAAATGCAAACCTGCATTCTATTCACATTTAATGATAACAGCCGCTGCAGTAAGATAACTTAGTTATTCAATTATATGAAGTAATTTTAATCTACATTCCTATATTATGTAATTTACATAAATACATATATGGTTTCAATTTAGAAATTCTTGCAACAGTGAGAAAAAAAATAAATAAATAAAACTGCGGCTCTTATTCATGAAAGAGCCTGGGCCTCTTTCAAACTGCAGTGTATCGGAAATGACTACAAGCTCACCAAGACACTTCCTGGCAGGATTGCATGCGAGCGTTTGTTCGTTATATGTGGAGATGTGTGTGTTTTTGATTGACAGCTCTGATTGGCTGTGATGCGCCTGCTGCCGCATTGTCAGGTGTGCCATTGAGTGACAGCCTCATGTATTACCGTTATCTACCATATTCAAATATTCAGAATACGACTTGTGACACATAATTGTTCCCATTTTATCTGGTGCCACCAAAATGACATTTCCTGTAGCTTCTCATGAATTGTTGTCTTTATCTCAGCATGTAAGTGTTCAATGTCCGGGGTGTGAGTTTTTATTTAGATAGCTGAAAAGGGACTTGAATTTATTTTTACACATTCGGGGCACGTCCTGAACTCAGGAAGGTGAACTGGGACTCGGTACAGATGGCAGGGGAAAAGAGAGCAGAGCCTGACATGGCCTGTCATTTACCCAGAAGGTGTGCACGCGTGTGTAAGTGAGTGTGCTTATCTGCATTTTGTGTCGGAGAATAGCTGTCACGCACTGTCAGCTGTGGAGAGCCTAGTAATGACACATATTTATCTAGCCATATGTGCATGGATGAGGGTTACACCACATTTAAACTCTTAGAATCGCATTAGAAAAGAAAGCGCTTGAGCTGTGGCTTAAGCCTAGTTCACATTACAGGATTTTAAACATCGGCAGATCGCTGTGCAGTTCACGCTACATGACTTGATTTGTGTCTTTTAATAACTGTGGCGTTCACACTACGCGACACTACGTAAATGATCCTCAAGAGGGGGGTCACACACTACATGATCTGACAACAACTTGTTCGCCAACAGTTTAGTCAAGCTACCAAACCACAGCCAATGAAATTTTGAGGGAGGAGTCGTCAGAAAAAGCTGCTTGTGTGCTAATTACATCACTAAAAGCGTTTCAAGCTTTCAAGGGAGCATTTAAAAACATCATCAGTCAGCTGATGCATCAGCGGATTAATCACTCATCTGCAAAGTTAAAGTGGAAAGATACACAGATAGTTTTTAATTTTTGTAATTTTGTAACTCTTTGAAATAAAACTAACATATCTATAACACCCTGACGGTTTCTAAATATCTGTGTATGTCTTTCTAACATTGTTATTTTTTTAAATTACAAAACAGTAAAGAACTGAGCATTTCTACCTTTAATTACCACATTGGTCAAATGACTGCATGCAGATCTGCTTCTTTTCGCTGTGACTTTATATATTAATGTATTTTTTACCTAGCAACTTCCTGCTAAAATAAACAAAACTTTCTGATAGCAAAAACCTAAATTTACTTCAGATATATCTTTCAAAACAGCATATTCTGTGCCGCGAAATAGCTCCTGTTTAAAAGTGAAAATGAAAGCAAGGCTCAGACCTTTGCATGTTCTGGTATCTTAACTACATGTTTATAGGCTGTATTACCAAAAAAAGATAATATTTATATAAGCTTAATTTTAATATCTCAATAGAAGTTTTGAATGTAAATATGATGTGAGAACGGTCAGAATAACTAGTATGGTAATTCTAATAGTTAATATAGCCTACTCTCGTGTCCGTGTTGACAGAATGAAGCGAGTGCATCGATGTCCATTCTGGCCAATCACAGACGTTTCTGTTGAGCTCCTGAACACACGGCCATTCAGCTCATGCTGATATTCTCTCTTATTGGCTGCAGCTCGTCACTACATCTGACCACACGTGGGGTCGAGTTGGCCGACTGCTCTGGAATATTCAGCATGCTAAATATTGCATTTCCGTCTGCGAGGTGTCGGCGACGCTTCAGCGAGCCTCTTTGACGCGTTGTTCAGTAGTTCACACATAAAGACTGCAGAGCGCCGTGCACCCGCAGATTTTCCCCCGATCACAGCCCGATCTGTCGGCGAGCTCGTTAACTTCCAAATCTGGCTTAAAATCCTGTAGTGTGAACTAGGCATTACTGGTTTAGTGCTTGTACAGTAGATGCACAGAGACCTGGATGGGAGCTCATACAGTTTGAGTGGTGTGGGTTTGATTACTGCGTGTTCTGGATTGAGTTTTTCCTCATTTGTCTTAAATCTTAAAGTACAAATGAAATCAAAACTGACCATATTGATTTTGTTAGCTCACATTGCTAGTTTTGTGGTGAACAATTCGTCTGTGCTTGTCATTAAGAAAAATAAATATCTCTTTATTTACAAATAAAAAAAATCTTTAATTAAAAAAAATCTTTAATTGAAATCTGAAAATGCACTTCTTTCTTTCTTTCTTTTTTTTTTTTTTTTTTTTTTTTTAGCTATATTGCCAGATTACATCTGTCTGAGGCAGGGGTGACCAACCCTGTTCCTGAAGATCTACCTTTCTGTAGAATTCAGCTCCGACCCTGATCAAACACACCTGAACCAATTAATAGGACTTGAAGCAGCACTTGATAATTACAGATGTGTTTGGTCAGGGCTGCAACTGAAATCAGCAAGAAGTTAGATCTCCAGGAACAGGGTTGGTGACTCCTGGTCTGAGGTCACTGTCAGAAATAACAGTTGGATGGGTGTGGTTAAGTATGTTAACCACACCCATCCAACTGTCATTTCTGACAGCGATATGACAACAAACAAAAATGGTGAGGAGGAGGTGTCTGTTAGGTTGTAATAACGATTCAGAAACCCTTTTCCAGATTTTTCTGAATGAAATGTCTACTTTACTACATCCAATCAGCTTGCAGTAGAAAAAACAAGCCACGCCCACTGTTTTTTAATTTAATATTACATTTTTCTAGAAACTGTGTCACAATATTAAAACATAATTAAAAAAACAAAATACAGTCGCAGCTTCTGGTTCATGCGGACTTTAAATATATTAACAGTGGTCTCTGTGCATGTTTGCATTCATGTTGGTTGTGAAGGTTTGTAGTTCCATGATATGTTGTGTCAAAACCTTACAATACAAATCTATACAGTTAATGTGTCGGGTTGTTCGGCGGTTCTTTGGCTAGTAATCATAGCAGAACCAATTTAATTTATTAATTTATTTATAGAAAAAAAGCAGTTTCAGTTTAGTGCAACTCATGTCATTAGGTTCTGTTAACAGCAACCATGGCAGGCGGTTTCTATGGTGTTTTATCTGGTTGCTGGGAGTCCAAGTCAAAAGAGACCACCCTCAAGTCTTGATGCGGTCCAGTGCTTTCGCAAACAGCGCTACAGTAATAAAGCCTCGGTGTGTTTTTCTGTATAGCATGTCTGGGCTATTTGACCCCAGCTGGTGTGTAAATGGCAGCGTCAGCGGGGTTCCTCTAAGACTGGTCAGAAGAGTGTTCACGGCGCCCACAGCCGGCCTCAGCGCTGGCACCGTGCGCCTGTTAGCGGTGGCTGATTTATGGGGATTAAGCGAGCTTGTTGGCAGCGTGCTACTTATGGGCATCCAATTTACTGGCTGTTTCCTCCTCCCCCTCCTCCTGCCCTCCTTACTCTTCCATAGCTCTGTGGGTGCTGTAGTCCCTGGCATGGCGGATGATCCTTTCGATGGAGCGGGATGCACAATTCTTTCAGGAGCTTTTTATAGAGCGTCAATTAGTCTTGGAAAGCGTGAAGGAATATTCCGGATGGATTTGTAGTAGCGGCAGTTGTCCCAGTAGAAGTGGGAGGCATGGAATAGTCCTCCGCCATGTTGTGTTCTGTGCCCTACAAAGCTGAAGAGGTGTATCCAGGACCTGAAAAGCTAGTTTCGTTTTTCTAATGTCGTCTGTTGCCCTCATTTTGACTATCTATTCATACAGTTTTGACACTGATCTTCTCAAATGTGCTGAAATAATGTCAACAGGATGTTGTTGGTTTGAGGAGATTGACCTTGGTGAAAGAAATCATCTTTACCATTGTCTTATCAGCAGTAGGGATGGGTATCTTTAAGGTTTTAATGGTATTACTACTTTTATCGATACCACTCAGTGGTTCGGTACTTTAACGCTTCTCTTATCGGTACTTTTTGTAGTGGTTTTTTTTCTGAAAAAAAAAACAAAAAATTTTTGAACAGAATTAAAAACACTTTATTTTATTTTATATTATTTTATATTGCTGGCAGCTAGCTCTCTGCAACTCTCACTGACGCTAAGCAGTACCTGGACGGGAGACCACATGGGAAAGCTAGGTTGCTGCCGGAAGTGGTGTTAGTGACGCCAGCAGAGGGTGGCCCATCCTGCGGTCTGTGTGGGTCCTAATGCCCCAGTATAGTGACGGGGACTCTATAATGCTCAGTGAGCGCCGTCTTTCGGATGAGACATTAAACCGAGGTCCTGACTCTCTGTGGTCATTAAAAATCCCAGGATGTCCTTCGAAAAAGAGTAGTGGTTTAACCCCGGCATCCTGGCCAAATTTGCCCACTGGCCTCCGTCCATCATGACCTCCTAACCATCCCCATATCATAATTGGCTTCATCACTCTGTCTCCTCTCCACCAATCAGCTTGTGTGTGGTGTGCGGTCTGGCACAAAATGGCTGCCGTCGCGTCATCCAGGTGGATGCTGCACACTGGTGGTGGATGAGGAGATTCCCCTCCTATGTGTAAATCGCTTTGAGTGCCCAGAAAAGCGCTATATAAATGGAAGGAATTATTATTATTATTATTATTATTATTATTATTATTACGTTTTTAATGTAAAATAAAACAAAAACAATAATTGTAAAACAAATAAAATAAATGTTTTTTGTAAAAGAATGTACAATGGTTGAAGGACAATGACTCTCAGTTTTTAGCCATTTTTTCTGAAGAAAAATCAACATGTTTGACTTTTCTGGCAGAAGACGGTATCTTTCTTGGTTTGTTGTGAACAGTATTGTGTACAGCTGAAAATACCCTCTTTAAGTTGCAAAATGCAGTCAAAATGAGATAATGTTTATGATTTTTCATTAATGGATTCACATAAATGAGTTACTGTGTTTTAATACAGTTTTGGGGCAATGTAAAATTAAGCAGTTTTTTGTAATTTCTTAATAAGCATTGTTTGTTATTAGGCTATTCATAGGCTTTATTTGTAAATACAGCTGATGTAAAAGCATTTTTATTGTTTGCGGTTTATTTAAGCTACTGCAGGAAAAAAAATACTGTTTTCATTGTAAACGAATGTGTGTTTATTTAACTATTAATATTATATTAATTTACTGTAGGTGATTGACTGCTGGCAAAACAATGTGGTTGATGTAAAGTTACCGTTAGTAGCTAGGCAGTCAAAAACTGTTCATTATTTTTCATTGCACTTTTGAAAGATACTTTGGCTGCGTCCGAAACCGCATACTTCCATACTATACAGTACGCTAAAATCAGTATGCGAGCCGAGTAGTATGTCCGAATTCATAGAATTTGAAAATCAGGATGCGAGAAGTACCCGGATGACTTACTACTTCCGGCGAGATTCTGAATTGCGCATCCCATGCACGCTGCGCTATCCCATGATGCTCCGCGAGAGAATTCTTGAATGGGAGTGAATCGATGCAACTGACGCAGGTAGGTCACGTGACCTTGACAAAATGGTGGATGTAGTACGTCCCAATTCCATTCATACTTCTTACATTCATACTGTATAGAACGTACTTTTCTAACGGCCGAGTAGTACGTTTAAATTCAAATGCAGTACCTACTGTGTAGTAGGTGGTTTCGGACGCAGCTCTACACGCGTTTCCGCTTATACAAGAAAACACCTGTTGCCATGGGCGTTGCTAGGCCTATTTTAGAGGGACTGTAGCCGGGGGAGTGACAGAACCACTTAGAGAATGAACTCGTTTTAACTGTTACTGAGAGAGATAGAAACATCAAGTGTTGTCTAGTATTTAAAAAAATACTTCTTATTTTTTATTATCATTCAGATAGTGAAATATGTGAATTAGCCTGTAAGTTTAAAAATATATATTTATATGTCATTTAATTAGAAAAGTGGCAGTTTATTTATTTAATACATGGAAATAAAAAATGCACTTGAATATAGAAAGTGGTTTTTACTACAGTAAACAGATGGGTTGAGCCTATTTGGCTTATTCAGAACTCAAATGGCTGTGCCTGTCTATGTAATACAGTGGAATACTAGTATACAACCCGTATTAAACAAACATGTTTAAGTGTATTACTATTAAATTACTACTTATAAATGTAATATTAGGCTTTATATATATATATATATATATATATATATATATATATATATATATATATATATATATATATATATATATATATATATATATATATATATATATAATTTTTTTTACCTTACAAGGAGCTGAGCCCCCCTAAAATAAAAATCCTAAAATCGCCCCTGCATGACGCGCTCGCCGGAAACACGAGCATTTCTCATGTGAGATTGCCAACTGAGCAGACGAATATCAAATATCGCAAATTAGAAAAGGTTGGTCAGTTAAATTATGCTACTGTAAGTAGTGTTTATTCAGCAATAATTCTCCAGTACCAATAGCAGAACCGTTAATGTCAGAGCTTATCGATACTTCGGCCTTTCATAGCACCGATACCGATAAAGTAGCGAGTTTCGGTACCCATCCCTATTCAGCAGTGGTGTAAAGTAACAAATTACAAATACTCAAATTACTGTAATTGAGTAGTTTTTTCTCAGGAATTGTAATTTAAGTAGTTTTAAAAATGTGTGCTTTTACTTTACCTTGAGTACACTTTTATTGCTGTATTGGTACTTTTACTCCACTACTTTCCTTCAACCTGCAGTCACTACTTTATTTTTTCTTGTCTATGGGCATTGGCTTAAGTAGACAAATCAGTCCTGTGATTCCGGTCCAGTCAAATTGCACATAGAAGGTAAATTGCATAATGAACTACCTCAAGACATGGGCAATTTATAATTGCAGCAAACTTTGTGAATTTGAGCCAAACAAGATGGAAAATGCTAGTTTAAGCAAACTAAACATCCCCAATGGAGATTTCTTTCAGCAGATCAGGCTTAAATATTGTATTTGGACCCCAAATACAGTTTCTGCTCTATATCTGAGCTCATGGACTGAATAGAATCATCGTATTTTTGAGTTCTGTGGAGTCATGCTGTATCTCACTAGTATTCAACCCATATTAAACAAACATGTTTAAGTGTATTACCATTAAATTACTACTTATAAATGTAATATTAGGCTTTATATATATATAATTTTTTTTACCTTACAAAGAGCTGAGCCCCCCTAAAATAAAAATCCTAAAATCGCCCCTGCCTGTTGCGTTTGTTTCAACGGGCATTGTCGCTGTCCACTCTGAAAATACAACCCATTTGGTTCTCTCCTACGAGCTGTGTGTGCACGCGAGTCTGCGTCGCGAGCTATGTGTGTGCGCTTAGCGCGAGCCTCCGCTTAGTGCGCGTGCACAGCGGAGAACTGTGAAGGCTTTTATACATGACGCGCTCGCCGGAAACACGAGCATTTCTCATGTGAGATTGCCAACTGAGCAGACGAATATCAAATATCGCAAATTAGAAAAGGTTGGTCAGTTAAATTATGCTACTGTAAGTAGTGTTTATTCAGCAATAATTCTCCAGTACCGATAGCAGAATTGTTAACGTCAGAGCTTATCGATACTTCGACCTTTTATAATGTAGCACCGATACCGATAAAGTAGCGAGTTTCGGTACCCATCCCTATTCAGCAGTGGTGTAAAGTAACAAATTACAAATACTCAAATTACTGTAATTGAGTAGTTTTTTTTCAGGAATTGTAATTTACTAAGTAGTTTTAAAAATGTGTGCTTTTACTTTACCTTGAGTACACTTTTATTGCTGTATTGGTACTTTTACTCCACTACTTTCCTTCAACCTGCAGTCACTACTTTATTTTTTCTTGTCTATGGGCATTGGCTTAAGTAGACAAATCAGTCCTGTGATTCCGGTCCAGTCAAATTGCACATAGAAGCTAAATTGCATAAGGAACTACCTCAAGGCATGGGCAATTTATAATTGCAGCAAACTTTGTGAATTTGAGCCAAACAAGATGTAAAATACTAGTTTAAGCAAACTAAACATCCCAAAGGAGATTTCTTTCAGCAGATCAGGCTTAATTATTGTATTTGGACCCCAAATACAGTTTCTGCTCTATATCTGAGCTCATGGACTGAATAGAATCATCGTATTTTTGAGTTCTGTAGAGTCATGCTGTATCTCACTAAGCTCTACATCACTGCATCTTTGGTCAATTCTGAAATAAGCCGATAGAGAAAAACACTAAAGGCATCCTTAAATGATTTGCTTCTGTGTCTGGCTTAGTCACCAGTTTTCATGCGCGGGAAACTTCTCCGGCTCACCCACTTTCCTCACATGCTCTGAATGTGTGGCACGTCCCAGAGGAGACCTTAGCCTAGATATTAGAAATATCTGCAGCGCCTCAGGAGAACGCTGTGCCAAACCTCACCGTATGTCTCGTGAAGGAAGAGAGGAGGGCAAATCACAGGAAGAAAAAAAAAAAATATTTAGCCTTCATCTTCATAGGGAAACTGTCATCAGTGTTATGTTTATGACAGGGAATGTGCGGTCGGTGGCATGATATTTTTGGGTGAGGGCATATTCAGGGCTTGATGTTGTATTTGTTATAAATGCTGCAGCAGTTTTGTCTTCTGTCACTTTAAATTCTGATGTCGATGTTTGATGGAACCTGCCGATAGGAACTACCAGCCTGATCTCAAGAGAAAATGTAAGTACTTCAGGCCCGTAGCCAGCCTGGTGAAAGGGGTGGTTCTTTTTTCTCAAAAAGTGGACCTTTTTGCAGTTATACGCCTCAGTTTCTATTTAACTAAGAGATTTAAATACTGCATTTAGTGACATTTTAAGCAGTACTTTTTTTTTTTTTTTTGCTGGATTAGCTAGTCAGATAACCACACTTTTTGATGTACTAAAAATATTTCCTAAAAATTTGCAATAAAGAAAAAATTAAAACAAGACTAATTTTTAAAATACGAATTTATTATATCATATAGCATTAAAAAATAAGAATCTGTTAAAGTTTTACAAACCTGTAGCCTACTGTTATTTATTAGTCAAAAAACTAACTGGCCAGCACATTCAACTGTCCTCAGTCACAACTTGGCCATTTAAATAAAAAATAATAATTAAAACATAATAATAACAACAATAATAATAATAATAATAATAAAACAATAATAATGAATTCATCAGAATTTTTCTAGCCTCTTTGGTAAAAAAAAATACATTTGAAAATTCCTGGATACCAACAATAGCCAAAATATATTCAAATGAATGTAATATGGTCCGCTTCACACCTTTTTATTGCTCATTTTTATTTCAGGAATAAGGTCCAAGATTTAGATTAAAAGTTACCTGTAAAATGTTTTCTCTGTTTAAAAACAATACAGTAGTGAAAGAAGACTTCTCTTACATCAGATTATAGGGTAACACTTTATTTTGATGGTCCATTTGAGTATTAGTAGACTGTCTGCTTAATATCTGTTGACACTGACATTTAACAATCCTTCAACAGACATTTAACTGACTATAAGAAACTTTGCAATTACATGTCAACTTACACTAACCCTAACCCCAACCCTAACCCCAACCTAACAGTCTACTTATAATCTAATGATAATTAGTTGCAATGTAACTTAAATTCAACAAACGGACCGTCAAAATAAAGTGTGACCGATTATAGTCCCACCGAAGCAACAGCCGAAAGAGGATTCCGTTTGGTCTTAAAGCCTTTTTCGATGGATTATTTTCATTATTTATGATGGCATAGCGGTCAAAATAGGACAAATGAGCTCATGTATGGGACAAATTCTGGACCTTTGTCAGTGAGGGGTGGGTCTTCCGAACTACCCCTGGGTACAGGCCTGAAAAGTTGGAACACATGTTTTCTGCTTATAGTAAACATGTTTTTAGTAGAATTCTGGCTGTAAAAGCGCACCTACAGGTGTTTCAGGCGAAGGTCAGATTTTCTCCAGGTCATAATTTAAAATTTTTATATTCATTTTGTCTAAAAAATGATTAGCCCTGTCCAGTTTCATCTGGAATGCATCCCTGATCACCTTCTGAAGTGGTTTGAGTGATCGGATTTATATCCGATCAGAATAAAACGAATGAAGTGACCAAACCGCCTCAAAAACACAGACGTGACGGGATTAGCGCCTTTTGCTGTGGCATCTGACGGCTGAGGACTCCGCTTGCCATTAAAGCCTTCGTCGGACAGTTATTTAAAAAAATAATGGCAAAATTAGGGAAAGGGAGGTCATGTACTGGACAAGTCAATAAATGTACAGAACGTTCCGGCTAATGTGTCCAGTTAGCCTAGAACCTCATGGATAGGGACAGATTTTCATCTGTTAGGAAGTAAGTAACTTTAGGCTTACCCTGTTTGGCAGTCTATTTGAACATATGTTCAATATTTTGCGATCATGACGCCACTGCCTGCCTTTTCTGCCTCTCTTGCTCTTTTCGACCCATAGCGTTACTGGATGTCGCATCAAAGATTCAAATGTTACCACTCAGTGGGTTATGTCACATGACTCGCGTCACATTATTGTGGCTTTGAGGCTCCATAGGATTCGAATTACTGGCCATAGTTATTTAAAATGACACTTCATTACAATATATATTAAAAATAAAGGTAACACTTTATTTTTGATGGTCCATTTGAGTATTAGTAGACTGTCTGCTTAATATCTGTTGATAATGACATTTAACAGTCCAGTCATTTAACAGTCCTATAAGAAACTTTGCAAGTACATGTCAACTTACACTAACCCTAACCCTAACCTCAACCCTAACCCCAACCTAACAGTCTACTTATAATCTAATGAGAATTAGTTGCAATGTAACTTAAATTCAACAAACGGACCATCAAAATAAAGTGTGACCAAAATAAATATATTATATTCATTATATACTAAATATATTATATAATATTTAATTACATAAAATAATTAAATGGACAAATTCTAGACATTTTGGCCATGGGGGGAACCCCCCCCCCCCCCCTTGGCTACGGGTAAGTACTTTAGTTTTGTCAGTTTAGTGGCTAATTCAGTTGTACGAAAATGTACAGAGTTGAAAAAAATCTTCTCTCTGTTAAGCAGAAATTGGGGGCAGGAAATAAACAGGGGGCTAATAATTCTGACTTCAACTGTGTATATATATATATATATATATATATATATATATATATATATACAGTTAGAGTCAGAATTATTAGCCCCCCTAAATTATTAGCTCCCCTGTTTATTTTTTTCCCCATTTTCTGTGTAACGGAGAGTAGATTTCTTCAACACATTTCTAAACATAGTAGTTTTAATAACTCATTTCTAATAACTGATTTATTTTATCTTTGCCATGATGACAGTGAATAATATATTACTAGATATTTTCAAACACTTCTATACAGCTTAAAGTGACATTTAAAGGCTTAACTAGGTTAATTTGGTTATCTTGGCAGATTAGTTATTGAATAACTATAGTTTGTTCTGTAGACTATCACAAAAAAAATTAGCTTAAAGGGGCTAATACTTTTGCCCTAAAATGGTTCTCAAAAAATTAAAAACTGCTTTTGTTCTAGCCGAAATAAAACAAAGAAGATATTTTCAGAAAGAAAAAATATTATCAGACATACTGTGAAAATTTCCTTGCTCTGTTAAACATCATTTGGGAAATATTTAATAAAGAAAAAAATTATTCAAAGGGGGGCCAATAATTCTGACTTCAACTGTATATATATATATATATATATATATATATATATATATATATATATATATATATATATATATATATATATATATATATACAGTATATAGATGTTGGTGTCGTGGACGAAAGTGAAGAAGGTTGGGAAATTGTGAAAAAAAGTGAAAAGCGGGGCAGGGCAGGGGTGCGTGTGAGGAGGGGGATCGGTAAAATGAGGTGAAATCAGATGCACCTTGTTCAGGCACAAATTAAGCTCTGATATTGATGTTATAGTAAAGAAAAAAACATCAATTTATTTGTTTATTGTGTGAGAATTTTGGGTTATTTGATTTTGTTATATGAAGTTACAGTAGTACTGAAACAAAACTTGAATCGTCTCAGCCCAGTAAGCACCAACACCTACAGTAGGTCTACATTTACTGTATTAAGCACGTTTTGACTGCAATGCCACAGCCTTTCTTTTTCTTTTTTTCTTCTTCTTTTATTTATTTGCACATGTTCGAATCACAAAAGGTGACCCAAACAATAGCATTTCTCCCTGAAAGTGACAATATGACATTCCCAGATTGCGACTGCAGGACAGTGAGCCAGCTGCACTGAATAGTATCAAGGATTATGCGATTCCAGATGTACAGAGCGAAGGTGAAGAGAGAGGCTAATGAAAATGGAAAGAAAAGCAGGGCCAGAATGGGCACATGCTTAGCGCAGAAGTCTCTCTCTCCCCCTCTCGGAGAGATAATGGCAGTAATTGGAGCGACTCGCGGCTCCTCTCTGTGTGTTTCTCTCAGATAAAGCGGCGTGTGGATCTGCGACATGCTCTCTCCATTCGCAATTAAATGTTCTGCACACAATGTGCGGCGCGTGGCCAGGCAGTGGCTGGAGCTGGAAATCAAATGGCTGTTTAAATCCCCTCGGCGGAGGCTTACAGTGGCCGTTCACCCGGCCTGCCTTTCTGCACACTGCAGCCTCTCATGACTGTGCTTGGGTTTTAAATTCGCAATGCATTTTGCTTTTTGTGGGGCAGACTAATTCTCCTGATTTACTGGTATTAAGGCTTTACGTTTCGGATGTGGGCTTGAGCATCTAAATCGCTTCCAAAATGCTCCATGTCTGCCCTGCAAGTAAATCTGATACTGATTAATATCTTTGAAGAGAACTTTTAATATCAGATTAAAATGATTTATTTATTTATTATGTATTTATTTATTATCAGATTAAATTATTTATTTGTTTATTTATTTATTGATTTATTTATTTATTGTATTATCAGTAAAATTATTTATTTATTTATTTTAGCAAATTAAAAATGATTTATTTATTTATTGTATTGTCAAATTAAATGGTTTATTTATTATCAGATTAAAATGATTTATTTATTATCAGATTAAATTATTTATTTATTGTATTATTAGATTTAAATATTTATTTATTATCAGATTAAATGCTTTATTTATTTATTTATTTTATTATCAGATTAAATTATTTATTTTATTATGAGATTACATTATTTCTTTATTTATTCATTTATTATCAGATTAAATTATTTATTTATTATCAGATTAAATTATTTATTTGTTTG
The DNA here is from genome assembly GCA_903798195.1 of Danio kyathit. Taxonomy (NCBI): domain Eukaryota; kingdom Metazoa; phylum Chordata; class Actinopteri; order Cypriniformes; family Danionidae; genus Danio; species Danio kyathit. Next base: position 6,005,680 of record LR812538.1, on the reverse strand, counting down.
TTTATTTATTGTATTATCAGATTAAATGGTTCATTTAATTATTTATTTATTTATTTCATTATCAGAATAAATTATTTTATTATCAGATAAAATTATTTATTTATTTATTTAATTATCAGATTAAATTATTTATTTATTTCATTATCAGAATAAATTATTTATGTATTATCAGATTAAATTATTTATTTGTTCATTTATTTATTCATTGCATTATCAGATTAAATGGTTTATTTATTTATTTATTCATTTATTATCAGATTAAATTATTTATTTTGTTTATTTTATTATTAGTTTAAATTTATTTATTTTATCACATTAAATACATTTTGTGTTTAAAAATATAAAATAAAAAAATATATTTTAGTAATTTAATTATGTATTTAAAACATTTTTATTTTATTATATTTTATTTGTATTTTTTATTTTTGAATTTCTTTTTGACATTTCTATTGTTCTTAAGTTTTATTGCAGAAAATAAAAGGTGGCATGTTTTTTCATAATATATAACTTATTTTTGATATACATTTATTTATTTACATATAAAAAACTGTATTATTGTTTCAGTTTTAGAAAACTTAAGAAATCATTATTTGATGTGTGATTCAACTGTGATTTTCAATCACAACAAATGGAAATACTTTTTTACTAATTAAATTTCACTATTAGTAACCTTTTTAGTGTTTTTTTATGGAGGCAATTAACAGCTCATAAACAAGGCCGTTTTTTCCTGTATATCATACTACTGTGGAAGTCCACAGACTGGTGTCAGACTCTCAGCTTGTTCTGTTATGTTATGTCTCAGAGGCATTGCTTCATCCCAGTCGATACATCTCGAAGGTGTATCGATTTCTAAGTGATGCCATGTTGTTTGGGTGGGCCTGTGTGAGCAGTTAACATTGGTCTCCTCTGCGTCTGATCGCTGCTGAGGGGCCGAGCGGGTTTCATCTGTTGACGTTACAGTTACACAGAGCCCAATTAACACATGAAAGGTGCTTCCCACCATCTGACTGGCACAGCGAGAGGACAGGCTGGTTAAGGAAGCGATGGTGGTGGAGCACAGGAAAACCAGCTGCCACTGTTTGCTCCAGCGATGACAAGGTGAGAGGCGCAAGAGAAAGGAGAGAGCTGATGAAACAATTTAGAGCTTCCTTTTGCCTCATTCATGCTGCGAGGAAAGGAAATAGAGCGAGAAAACAAGCCAAAACCTCCTTCAGAAGGAGCTGTGACACGCTTGAACATTATTAACATCTACAACACTAACATTTACACTGTCCCTTACGTCACAGATCTATCTATCTATCTATCTATCTATCTATCTATCTATCTATCTATCTATCTATCTATCTATCTATCTATCTATCTATCTATCTATCTATCTATCTATCTATCTATCTATCTATCTATCTATCTATCTATCTATCTATCATAGATCGCTGGAAAACACTACAAATCTGCCATGTTATGGACTACATATTCAGTCATGCAACACACACACACCTGCTCCAAGTCTCCACTGATTAGACACTCACAGCTGAAGCTGCTCAAGGACTGATTCGTAGACTATATACAGCACACTAACACACAGTCATTGCTGAGTCTTGTATCCTGTAAAGTGACCATTACGACGCGTTTTCCCTTGTCCTGCTTTCCGTGTTAGAAGCAAAGATCGGTACACAGCAAGGGAAACGCGTCGTAACGTTCACCGTACAGTTCAACAAGACTCAGCAACAACTGTGTGTTAGGCTGTGTCCGAAACCGCATACTTGCATACTATACAGTACGCTAAAATCAGTATGCGAGCCGAGTAGTATGTCTGAACTCATAGAATTCGAAAATCAGTATGCGAGAAGTACCCGAATGACTTTCTACATCCGGGGAGATTCTGAAGTGCGCATCCCATGCATGCTGCACTATCCCATGATGCCCCACGAGATAATTCTTGAATGGGAGTGAAGCGACGGAACTGACACAGGTAGGTCACGTGACCATGACAAAATGGCAGATGTAGTACGTCCGAATTCAATTCATATGGCTCACATTCATACTGTATAGAACGTACTTTTCTAACGGCCGAGTGGTATGTTTAAATTCAAATGCAGTACCTACTGAGTAGTAGGCAGTTTCGGACGCAGCCTAAAGCTGCGGTCACACTGCACTTTTCTCCCCATAGACTTCCATTCATACGCACGCGAATGCGTCAGACCGGAAAGGCAAGGTCGTACGACAAGTTTTGCAGGTCACTGTGGTGCAAAGTTCGAGCTTGGTGAACTCTGACCTGCGAAATTGCATCACATGATTGCGTGAGACCAATCGAAGATCAAAACATGACCTCTCTGTACAGAAATTGAAAACATGGACCCATCGCTCGCTTTTTTAAATGTCTAATCATCTTGTTTAATCTCGCCTCTTTTCGCAGCGCCGTACAACAGATTTTTGCACGCACAAACTCTAGTGTGACCGCTGCTTAAGTGTGCGATATTTATAGTGCAGTAATCAGTCCAAAAAGCAGCTTCAGCTGTGAGTGTCTAATCAATGGTGACTTGGAGCAGGTGAGTGTGCGTGTTGCATGACTGGATCTGTAGCCCATAAATCGGCAGATTTGTAGTTCGTTAGCGATCTGCAGCCGCTAGATAATCATAACTGTACGTTCACACAGAAAGCGGCGAGAGCGTCAAAGTAGCCGGAAGTCATTCATTTTCAATGGGAGCCGGCGGCGATAAGTGGCGAGGAGCAGCGCGGTGCGTCTTCGCCAGTGTGGGCGTCGAGGAGAGTTGAAATCAAGTCAACTTTATGGTAATGAGCTATGATGCGGTTTGGCGGCAACCAATCAGAATGTAGAAGTCCACCGCTTTAGAGGATTCCAGAGAACACAGTCCTGTGAACTTTGGTTCCGACCACAGTTGTGGTCTACTGTAAACATATTTATTTATTTACTGGTTTGTCTCTAATCTCGCTGAACGCTCTCTGTTTGTCTGCTTGGGTGCTCATAGATCTCGGACTGTCCCATTGCTTCAGGGTGTTCCTCAGGGGTGGATCCACTGTTGTTTAGTATTTATATGTTGCCTCTTGGCCAGATTATAAGTAAATATGGCTAGGCGTACCACTGCTACGCTGATGACACTCAAATATATGTTAGTGCTCGCCACAAAATTAACCCTGGCATACATGGGTTCAAAACTTTTCAACCTGCAAGCAAAACATTTCAACTGGCAAGCAAAGAGATGTGCAATAAATGACAGCAGAACAGAGAGCAAAATCAATGAATGTGCAATAAAAATTGTGGTAACTGCATAATAGGACAATAGTTATTTTTTGTATTCCAAAATATTTTATTGTCATTGACATAAGTTTTTTAATAAAATTTTTTTTATTTTATTTGCAATCTTTTATTTTTTAATTACTATGTACTTATTTTTCCCTAAAACTAAATATTTTTGATTGAATAATAAAGAAACAAATCTAACTCCATACTTTTCCACATAATGTTTCCAAGTTTTGTGTGTGTATGCCACATTTATAAATGAGACCCCAGAAAAGATGCATGAAAAAATGATTGCAACAGTCAATATCTTGAACTTAAATAACAAAGTTAAGCGGTTTAAGTCATTGATTTGCACTTTTATGCTATTTTTGTGTGTTATGTCATGTCACTCCTGACTACTCAATGCTACGACTCATGGATTGTACAATTATACCATAACTTACTTGAGTGCTTACTGTAAGCGTCTTCTATCTGTCCTCTTGCAGCCCTTGCTGGGAGTGAATGCGATGCCGTGTCGAGGCTAGAGGCAGCGGTGGACTGTTCCAGAGTCAGTGGAAAGCCCCTCTAGATGAGCCAGTCACAGCCACCCAGCTGCACGGTAAAGGAATAAGGATTTAATATGTCAACAGAGGCCGAACTCCAGCCTGCTGCCAGACCCAGCGTCAGAAAGGACTCCAAGAAGAGAGGTACAAACATACACACATACAAGAAACGCACACGCATACAAACACAGACCCGCGGGGCTGTTCGGTCTGTAGGTGGGAGGCTTTAAAATCACAGGCATACTGAGCAGGTTCTGCACACACAGACAAACAAGCACACTTGCTTGCACTGCTGTCTTTGTGGAGACATGCCATAGACTTCTATTGCTTTTGTAATGCCTTAACTGGATAAATGTCATTTAGTATTTTTAGTCATTATTTTTCCTTGGGATCATGTTTGAAGAGGACATGTGGTCAAAACCTGACCCACACATTCACTTCGAAAACCATAGTGCCTTAAATACAGAATGGACTGGAGAACGCACTAAACTCAATGGATTTGTTTCTTTTAAAAAATGGTTGAACCACTAGTCTATATAATGTGTGTTACACAGCATATAGAGCAGCAGCAATTTATTTATTTTTTCTTCTTTTTTTTAATAAACATTTTTTATATTCAGATGGATAAGTTGTGTAGCATTTTGTTTTATTTGTATGCAAGTCATTTGTTATTTATTTATTTATAGTAAGTTAAAATAAAAGTTAACATTTACTTTTATTTTAACTTCCTATTTTATTTTATTTCTATTGAAGTCATTGTTTGTTTGTTTGTTTGTTTTGTTTGTTTACTTGTTAGATCTTACAATAAATATAAACATATCAAAACATTATTTATCTAATTATTTATTTCTTTGTCAGATCTTACAATAAATATAACCAAGTTAAAAAGTTAACATTAATTTTATTTTAACTTCCTATTTAGTTCATTTGTTTATTTATTTATTTATTATTCAAGTCATTGTTTGTTTGTTTTGTTTGTTCATTTATTTGTTAAATCTTACAATAAATATAAACATATCAAAACAATATTTATTTATTTATTTATTTATTTGTTTGTTTATAGGAATTTAAAATACAAGTAAACATTTACTTTTAACTTCCAATTTTATTTAATTTCTATGCAAGTCATTGTTTATTGTTTTATTTATTTGTGTATTTGTTAGATCTTACAATAAATATAAACATGTCAAAACATTATTTATTTATTTATTTATTTTGTTTATAGGAGATTAAAATTCAAGTAAACGTTTACTTTTAACTTCCTATTTTATTTTATTTTAATTTCTATGAAATTCATTGTTTATTGTTTCATTTATTGGTTTATTTGTTAGATCTTACAATAAATATAAACATATTAAAACATTATTTATTTACTTGTTTATTTATTTATTTTATTTGTTTATAGGAAATTAAAATTCAAGTAAACATTTACTTTTAACTTTCTATTTTATTTTATTTTAATTTCTATGAAAGTCATTGTTTATTGTTTTATTTATTTGTTTATTTGTTAGATCTTACAATAAATATAAACATATTAAAACATTATTTATTTATTTGTTTATTTATTTATTTATTTTATTTGTTTATAGGAGATTAAAATTAAAGTAAACATTTACTTTTAACTTCCTATTTTATTTTATTTAATTTCTATGGAAGTCATTGTTTAATGTTATTTATTTGTGCATTTGTTAGATCTTACTATAAATATAAACATGTCAAAACATAATTTGTTTATATAGGAAGTAAATATTTAAGTATTTATTTAAAATAAAAGTAAACATTTACAAAAACATTTTATTCAATTTTTTCTTATTTTTTATAACTATTTTTATAGTCAATGTGTTAAATTGGATCGGTTGAGCATCTATTTATTTATTTGTTTGTGTTTATTTGTTTGTTAAACATAATTGCCATTTTTATTATATTTTGTTTCTATTTATGCTATTTCTTTTGTGATTTTTTTTCCCCCCTTTTGTAAATGTTAAGTATTGTATTTCTTAAACCAACGACAACTCTTCTTCCTTTTAAAGTGTGTAATTGTCCCATGATGGATGCAGCTTGACTTTGACTCCCCATATGCTTATTCATTAATATACACTCTGCCTCAGAATGATCATTTACCATATTTTCCATGTCAGCACCCTCATCTTCACTGTGGTTCAAAACTCCTAACGGTCCTCAGGCAGATGTTTGGCGATGGAGCAGTGCCAGTGGGCCTGTTGGTCATTGTACGGGACAGCAGAAAGGAGACAGACTGTTGCGTCTCGTGTTATAATGAGTCTTGCAGCATTGGCCTCTTGTGATGCAGCACCTGTTTCCTCAGCGGCCACACAATGGTGTTTTGTGCCAGGCTGTGAGCCCAGGAGAGCGTGGCAGAGCAGCGGAGGGAGGGGTGGGGGGTAGAGGCAGCAGATGCCCCGCAGTGATGGGGAATGGAGAACATACAGGTTCTGAATGACTTTTGCATAACAGCGTGTGTCTATGAACAAAACATGAACTTCATACTTCTTTCAGAAAGGTCGATTGGTATTGACAGAGTGTTCAATGCAGATATTCAAAATGTCTTTGATATTTTTTTTGTATAGGGTGTTTATAAAAAATGTGACTATGCATTCGGAAACACTAAAGGAATGAACAGAAAACAAAATATACAGTTGAAGTCAGAATTATTAGCCCCCCTTTGAATTATTATTATTTTTTTTAATATTTCCCAAACGATGTTTAACAGAGCAAGGAAATTTTCACAGTATGTCTGATAATATTTTTTTTACTGGAGTAAGTCTCATTTGTTTTATTTCGGCTAGAATAAAAGCAGTTTTTAATTTTTTAAATAAACATTTTAAGGTCAATATTATTAGTAACATTATTTTAACAACACATCATATTAATAACATTATTTTAACAAGACTTATCATATTAGTAACATTGTTTTAACAACACATCATATTAATAACATTATTATAACAAGACTTATCATATTAGTAACATTGTTTTAACAACACATCATATTAATAACATTATTTTAACAAGACTTATCATATTAGTAACATTGTTTTAACAACACATCATATTAATAACATTATTTTAACAAGACTTATCATATTAGTAACATTGTTTTAACAACACATCATATTAATAACATTATTTTAACAAGACTTATCATATTAGTAACATTGTTTTAACAACACATCATATTAATAACATTATTTTAACAAGACTTATCATATTAGTAACATTGTTTTAACAACACATCATATTAATAAAATTATTTTAACAAGACTTATCATATTAGTAACATTGTTTTAACAACACATCATATTAATAACATTATTTTAACAAGACTTATCATATTAGTAACATTGTTTTAACAACACATCATATTAATAAAATTATTTTAACAAGACTTATCATATTAGTAACATTGTTTTAAAAACACATCATATTAATAACATTATTTTAACAAGACTTATCATATTAGTAACATTGTTTTAACAACACATCATATTAATAACATTATTTTAACAAGACTTATCATATTAGTAACATTGTTTTAACAACACATCATATTAATAACATTATTTTAACAAGACTTATCATATTAGTAACATTGTTTTAACAACACATCATATTAATAACATTATTATCGGTAAGTACAAGTTAAAGACATACATAGTTAAATCAGGCACAACAAACTATACCTAATACAACTCCAGTGAACCAATAGGATCACCCAGGGTCCTAGGCGGACTTAATTGTCAGGGGGGACCCGATTTCTCATGACACCGGAGCACCCGGAGCAAACCCACGCAAACGCATGGAGAACATGCCAACTCCACACAGAATCGCCAACTGACCCAGCCGAGCCTCGAACCAGCAACCTTCTTGCTGTGAGGCGACAGCACTACCTACTGCGCCACTGCATCACCTAAAAATGTTCTTTTTCAAGGTTAAAAGTTGTTGGAGGAAGCATCAAGGTACCATAATGCAATTCATAAATACACAGGAAAAAATAAAATAAAATAAAATAAAAATATGAATCACAAAATACACAAAACTGCTAATTTACTGAAAAAAAGAGAGACCTCATTCATTTTCTTTTCAGCTTAGGCCCTTTATTAATCTAGAGTCGCCACAGCAGAATGAACCGCCAACTTATCCAGCATATGTTTTTATGCAGCGGATGCCCTTCCATACACATCACATCCATACACACACATACACTACGGATTAGTGCATGTCTTTGGACTTGTGGGGGAAACCGGAGCACCCGGAGGAAACCCACACAGAAACGCCGACTGACCCAGCCGAGGCTCGAACCATGGACCTTCTTGCTGTGAGGTGAATGAGCTACCCACTGCACCACCATGCTGCCTTGAGAAACCTTTTATTACTTTTCAAAAGCAAAATTTATATGACACAGTTTTGAATAATAACACGTCATATCACGTTATATCCATAAATAATGTTTGTTTGTGTAGTTTAGGGACATTTTGTCTTGAAAATATGAACTTCCCTGATTAATAAACAGACTAAGCTGAAAAGAAAATGAATGAATGAATGAATAAATGAATGGCCATAGTGTATGAGTGCATGTGAGAGTGTATGGGTGTTTCCCAGTACCAGGGTTGCGGCTGAAAGGGCATCCGCTGCGTAAAACATATGCTGGAATAGTTGGCGGTTCATTCCGCTGTGGCGACCTCTGATAAATAGGGGACTAAGCCGCAGGAAAATGAATAAATGAATGAATATATATTCTAAAAATAAGTGTGGCACCAAGGAGTCACACACAAGCATGCTTTTCCTTTTAATAGCATTGGCTTGAATATTTCAGCACTAAATAATGCGTGTAGTCAGACAGTCAGCAGTAGCAAACAGCATCCAGCAGTCTCTTCAGCATCTTCATAACAAGCCTGGCCTGCATCTCTGCTCCCTATGGAATATATATAATTGCTGTCCTTCCCCCTGGAAACCATCTGAGAGGGACAAACTATGGTCAGTCCGTCTGTTTATGACCGAAATCATCACTGATATGGTTTTCTAATGACAGTGACCCCCGTGAGCTTTTCTCTCTATATATGTATCTTACCCAGAATGCAACTGTGGCCGTAAGTGGTAAATTCTGCCCTATACTGCCTTGGATAATTGGAATGTGGTCATATTTGAATTCTGTACTGTACATGTTTGTTTATATACACACTAAGTCTCTTTTTTTCTCTTTGCAGCAATGACAGTAAAACATTTTGTATAAGTTATTTTGCAAGATTACTAAGGTTCAATTTAAAGACTTAACTAAGTTTAATTAGGATAACTAGGCAAGTTAGGTCAATAAAAATCTAAATAAATTTAATAAATAAATAAAAATTCTTAAAGGAACTAGTAATATTGCCCATATGTTTAAATTAAAATCTAGAAATTAACTAGAAAAAAAATATTTTTTCCAAAATATTTATTTTTAATTTTTATATATGGGTGACGCAGTGATGCAGTAGGTAGTGCTGTCGCCTCACAGCAAGAAGGTCGCTGGGTCGCAGGTTCGAGCCTCGGCTGGGTCAGTTGGCATTTCTGTGTGGAGTGTGCATGTTCTCCCCGCGCTCGCGTGAGTTTCCTCCGGGTGCTCCGGTTTCCCTCACAAGTCCAAAGACATGCGGTACAGGTGAATTGTGTAGGCTAAATTGTCCATAGTGTATGAGTGTGAATGAGTGTGTGTGAATGTTTCCCAGAGATGGGTTGCGGCTAGAAGGGCATCCGCTGTGTAAAACGCATGCTGGATAAGTTGGCGGTTCATTCCACTGTGGCGATCCCGGATTAATAAAGGGACTAAGCCGACAAGAAAATGAATGAATGAATTTTTATATATTTATTTTTCATTTTTATTTATTTTTCATTTTTATTTATTTATTTTTAAGTTTTATTTGTTTATTTTATTTTTTTAAATTTTTTATTTATTTAAAATTTTTATTTATTTATTTATTTATTTATTATATTTTATTTTATTTTTTTATTATTTTTTAAATTATTTTTTTTATTATTAATTTTTTTAATTTAATTAATTTATTTGTTTTTATGTATTTATTCATTTATTATTTATTTTTAATTTTTATTTATTTATTTATTTATTTATAATTTTTTATTTATATATTTATTTATTTTTAAATATATATATATATATAAATATATGCATTGAACACGTGAAGAAAGGGAAGTGTATAAAGGCCCAAACAGCAGCTGAAATCTCACAGTAGTTCTTCAGCAACCCAATCGATTGGTTATTTACAAAATAATGTCAAAGTTCGGTCGGTCGGCCGGTTTATCAATTAATTATCAATAATTTATCAGTCAATTAATACATTTAAACAAATTAATAATTTATTAATTATAATAATAATAATAATAAACTAATAATTTTGACATTATTAATTTTTATTAAAAACTAAAAATAAACTAGAGAAAATGTTTTTTTTCCAGAAGAGAAAACAACAAAAATATACATTTATTTATTTATTTATTCATTCATTCATTCATTCATTCATTCATTCATTCATTCATTCATTCATTCATTTTCTTTTCGGCTTAGTCCCTTTATTACTCTGGGGTCGCCACAGCGGAATGAACCGCCAACTTATCCAGCATGTGTTTTTACGCAGCGGATGACCTTCCAGCTGCAACCCATTACTGGGAAACATCCATACACACTAACTCACACCACAGACAATTCAGCTTACCCAATTCACCCACACCACATGTTTTTGGACTTGTAGGAAAAACCGGAGCACCTGGGGGAAACCCACGCGAATACAGGGAGAACATGCAAACTCCACACAGAAATGCTAACTGACCCAGCCGAGGCTCGAACCAGTGACCTTCTTGCTGTGAGGAGAACATGCTACCCACTGCGCCCTATTTATTCATTTATGTTTTTTTATTATTATTATTATTATTATTATTATTATTATTATTATTATTATTAATTTATCCAATATTTGTTTCAGACTAGCATTTAAATTGCATTGCGGCAAGTTTATAGTACAAAGTAATTGCACTGCAGTGTAATTACACGGCAGTTGTTCCCTCTAATTTGAAATCACTTCGGGTTTGGCCTGTATTAAAGCGAATAAATAAATAAATATGGTCTTGTTAATATCTTAAAAAATTAGAAATACAATGCATTGTCCTAATTGCTTGTTTAAATCTCCCACATTTGAATTATATTCACTTTCAACAGAACAAAGCCACTATCAAAAAATAGTTTGGGCCATCACTCTATGTCTAGTGTAAAATGTGCATCCCATAGAACAGTTGGCACAAAAAAGAAAAGCTTTAACAATACCGACCACCCGCAATCACCGCCATCAGGACACTGAAGGCGAAGTCGTGGGATTACATCGGCATAATGACATCGGTACACACACGCGGAGCTTTTAAACATGCCGCTAAATTAATTGAGGAATAATGAACTAGGGTTTTATGTGCAGCGGCTTCCCAGAGGTCCATAGAAGGAGAGCATAATAAGAAGGAGAGAACACACACACATACACTCACACACAATAATAACGCTATATACTCTCTCATACACTCTCTCTCACACACACACACTGTTGTGAGAATAAGTGCTCTTGGGGCAAGGTGTAATGAATATGAATGTCATTAGGGCGCATTAGAACACCGCAACTAATAAATAAAGCATTCACTGCAGTGTTGATGAGCTCATCCCAGCTGCATTACCCTGCTTTCTCCCTCAATCCCTCCCCTTCTGAATTTTTGCTAATTAATAACACAAATAGGAGAGAATTAAGCCCTTTATTTAACCTCGGCTATTGAGGAAGTGACAAGCGGCTAATGCGAAGGGTTACGAGCATTAACTTTTTTTGATCACCAGCCACTGTGGCTAGTAGATTTCCAACATTACTAGCCACTAAAATATATTTTATATGCATAAATTTAACTTTGACATGACTAAAATGACTTGATTTAGATGTTGTGTTGTGTCCACATGCCTTCTCATTCATTTAACTTCTTGTGTGTGTTGTGTATTAGCTTGCTCTGTATGCATGAGCAAATGGGTTGTGTCACAATACAATCAGTTTTTATTTCACGACTTTTCAGGGCTCAAATTAAAGATTTACTAAATTTATCTCTGACCACACCAAATAAGTATTTCTCAGCCACATTTTTTAATGTGTAAGCCGAAAAGAAAATGAATGAATGAATGAATGAATTTTTATATATTTGTTTATTTTTCATTTTTATTTATTTTTCATTTTTATTTATTTATTTTTAAGTTTTATTTGTTTATTTTATTTGTTTATTTTTTATTTTTTTTATTTATTTTAAAATTTTTATTTGTTTATTTATTTATTTATTTTTATTTTTTTTATTCTTTTTTTATTTTTTTATTATTTTTTTAGAATTTTTATTTATTTTTTAAAAAATTTAATTAATTTATTTGTTTTTATGTATTTATTCATTTATTATTTATTTTTAATTTTTAATTAGTTATTTATTTATTATTTTTTATTTATATATTTATTTATTTTTAAATATATATATATATATAAATATATGCATTGAACACGTGAAGAAAGGGAAGTGTAAAAAGGCCCAAACAGCAGCTGAAATCTCACAGTAAATCTTCAGCAACCCAATCGATTGGTTATTTACAAAATAATGTCAAAGGTCGGTCGGTCGGCCGGTTTATCAATTAATTATCAATAATTTATCAGTCAATTAATACATTTAAACAAATTAATAATTTATTAATTATAATAATAATAATAATAAACTAATAATTTTGACATTATTAATTTTTATTAAAAACTAAAAATAAACTAGAGAAAATGTTTTTTTTCCAGAAGAGAAAACAACAAAAATGTACATTTATTTATTTATTTATTTATTCATTCATTCATTCATTCATTCATTCATTCATTCATTCATTCATTCATTTTCTTTTCGGCTTATTCCCTTTATTACTCTGGGGTCGCCACAGCGGAATGAACCGCCAACTTATCCAGCATGTGTTTTTACGCAGCGGATGACCTTCCAGCTGTAACCCATTACTGGGAAACATCCATACACACTAACTCACACCACAGACAATTCAGCTTACCCAATTCACCTACACCACATGTTTTTGGATTGTAGGGAAAACCGGAGCACCTGGGGGAAACCCACGCGAATACAGGGAGAACATGCAAACTCCACACAGAAATGCTAACTGACCCAGCCGAGGCTCGAACCAGTGACCTTCTTGCTGTGAGGAGAACATGGAAAATATAGCTGTATAGGTGCACTTTTTAATTCAACAAAACTTTTCTTTAAAAAAACATTACATTTAAAAAAAGAATTATTGTCATGTATCTAAAATAAGCACAGTAATCTGTCCTGTCTAAAAGTCCCAGATCACCAGTTAACTACACATAAACGGGGAGTAATCTCCCATTAAAGCAATGTTATTGTAAAAAATGATAATTAAACCATATTAACAAAAACAACTGTAAGCAAAAGAAAGCAGGTGAAACATACCGTGTTTGATAATGAAAGGATGATCACGAGCACACGGTTAATATAGGCCTGTTAATAATCTGATCAAAGAATAATTCAAATGAAAGCAGTGACCGCTGCTGCTGCTTACAAAAGAATATGTGTATTTTTTAAATCTTGAGCTCTTAAAAGCAGCAGGACTGTGGGTGCACGATCATCGCTCTTTGTCCAGTCTATTTCAAAGGGAACCCATCGCACCAGTTGCGCTTCCTCTAGGCATGGTTGCTTCGCGCAAGTAAACGGGAGCGCGCACGCTTTTTAACAGTCGCGCACAGATTTCTTTTGCTCACGCGAACACAGTTATTTTTGTCGGTCGTGCTGCTTCTTGACTCTAAGATCACATTTGCATGAATATTGGGCCATGCTTATTTTCGAACCCTAAGAAAACTGCAGTTTAAAAACGATTTCCAACCAGCCAACTGGCTAGTGGAGTTGTCTGTCTAACCCGCCAGAGCTGAAATCTACCCGCATTTGGCGGGTTGGCGGGTGTTAATGTAAAGCCCTGGTTACGAGTGTGTGTTTTCACGTTGCTCAAATGGGTATTGCGAAAAATCAGCAGGTTAAGATTCTGAATTATGTTAAATTAACCTAGTTAAGTTAGATTGCACTTAAACTGAATACTAGTATCTTGAAAAATATCTAGCAAAATATTATTCAATTCACTTCATTTTTATTTGTATAGCGCTTTTACAATGTAGATTGTGTCAAAGCAGCTTCACATCGAAGATTATAGTATTGAAACAATGTCAGTTCAGTTTTCAGTGTTGAAGTTCAGTTTATTTCAGTTCAGTGTGGTTTAATATTCACTGCTGAGAGTTCAAAAATCCATCGATGTGCAGCTCTACAGGTCCCTAACCATGACAGTTAGTGGCAACAGCCAAACTTCAAACAATTGGCGAAAGTGAAGAATTAAAAAACCTCAAGAGAACCCAGGCTCAGTTGGGCATGACCATTTCTCCTATGACCAAACGTCTTGTGCAGAGCTGCAGTCTAGGCGCCGGAGGCTGGAGAGGGCTGGACGTCCATCGTGGAGAAGCTGCAGGTGCGAGAGGTCACAGGTGTACAGGCAAACCCACAATGCGAGGACTCGTCTGTCACTGGGGTCTTACAAGGATCAGTCTCATGCTCTCCACTCCTCCATGACCACAACAGCAGCTGCTCAGGATACGGCCTAGTCCAGGATTATGGAAACCTCGGGAATAATAAAAAAAGACTAACATAAGCACAGATGCCGTTCAAATTATAATGTCTTTAGGGAAGTGTTTCCGGCTCCGGTTGCCCTAAATAATGCAGACTAACAATCCTTTAGAGGATTTGGATTTCAACAGCATTTGTGTTTTATGTGTATGCTAATGCAAATAGATGTGTTTTTAATCTAGTTTTAAACTGACAGACTGTGTCTGCTTCCCGAACTGTGCTAGGAAGGCTGTTCCAGAGTTTAGGTGCCAGATATAAGAAAGATCAACCGCCTACAGTTGATTATGTGCTGTCATCTTGGATAAAAGAAATCAGTTATTAGAAATGATTTATTAAAATTATTTTGTTTAGAAATGTTTGTTTGTTTGCTTTATTTATAGAGCACATTTAAAAACAACAGATGTTGACCAAAGTGCTTTACAAAAAGACCAGCATACAAATCTATACATTTGTATAAACAAATAAAATATATAAAACAGATTAAAATTAATTAATAGCAATCAAAAACAAGAGACAAAACGTGATTTTTTAAATGAGACTTAAAAGCACCAAGAGAAGAGTATGACCTAATGTGTGAAGGCAGACCATTCCACAGATGAGGGGCTGTGACAGAAAAAGCCCCGTCACCTCTTGATTTTAACCGTGATTTAGGAACAGCTAGCTGAAACTGTTGTTCCGACCTGATTGGCCTCAATGAAGTGTGCCAGTGAAGAAGCTCACCGATGTAAAGGTGCCAGACCATTCAAACCTTTAAAAACAAATAACAATAACTTTATACTGAATCCTAAATTGAACTGGGAGCCAGTGAAGGGATGATAAAACTGGTGAAATACAAGAACATTTTTTTGTCCCAGTTAAAAGCCTAGCAGCTGCATTTTGAACCAGCTGCTGGCTTACAATCGAAGCCTGCGAAACTCCTAAATACAAAGAGTTGCAGTAGTCCAATCTGGACATAATAAAAACATTGATGATGGATTCCAACCTCTTTGAAAGACAGAAAAGGCTTCAATTTGGCAATGTTCCTTAATTGATAGAAACCACTTTTGACAACTGAATTGATTTGCTTGTCAAACTTTAACTCAGTGTCAAAAATAACTCCAAAACTTTTTGCGTGACTGTGAACCTTAGGCTTAAACGAAACTAATTGATTAATTGTAGATTCACAGACACTCGGAGGGCCAAACACTAGCACTTCTGTTTTTGATTCATTCAAGTGTAAAAAATTACCAGCCAACCATTCCTTAATCTCGTTAAAACAGGTATAAAAGGACAACAAATGTGTTGAAAACATCACAGTTCAATTCAATTCAATTCAATTTATCTTTATTTGTATAGCGCTTATACAATGTAGATTGTGTCAAAGCAGCTTCACATGGAGGATTATAGTGAATTGAAACAGTGTCAGTTCAGTTTTCAGAGATTAAGTTCAGTTCAGTTTAGCTCAGTTCAGTGTGGGTTAATAATCACTACTGAGAGTCCAAACACTGAAGAGCAAATCCATCGATGCGCAGCTCTACAGATCCCGAACCATGCAAGCCAGAGGCGACAGCGACTAGGAAAAAACTTCACCAATTGGCGAAAGTGAAGATTTAAAAAAAAACCTCAAGAGAAACCAGGCTCAGTTGGGCACGACCATTTCCCCTATGGCCAAACGTCTTGTGCAGAGCTGCAGTCTAGGCTCAAGAAGCTGGACCTCAGCGAAGACTCGTCTTTTCCTGGAGCATCACAGGAGTCAGTCTGCTTGTTAATCAGACTGCTTGAGAGTCAGTCTCATGCCTCGTACAATTGTACTCAGGAACACAGCTGAAAAAATCTTCTTTCCTTTAAATAGAAATATGCAAGGGGCTAATCATTAAAAAGGACTAATAAGTCTGACTTCAACTGTGCAATGAGTTTAGGTTTCTTATACAGGTACTGTGCATCTGGAAAGTATTCATAGCGTTTCACTTTTTCCACAGTTTTTTTTTATGTTACAGTCTTATTTTAAAATTCTCAAAATCCTTAAAATTCTACACACAATCCCCCATAATGACAATGTGAAAAAATAGTTTTTGAAATTGTTCAAAATTTCTTAACAATAAACAAGCTGAAAAAGCACATGCACGACAGGAAATTTAAGACTTTTTAAGGCCTAAAATTTCGATTTTTATTTTAAATTTAAAAATTTTTAAGACCCCCCAGAAACTGGTAAAGTCTAGATCGGATGCGCAGCCGGCCGGAAGTGCGATATGCACATTAATATTGCAGCATTTTTTTATGACACTGCATAACAATAATTAATATTTTTACAGTACTGTGATGGTTGGGTTTAGGGTTGGGGTGGGGGTGGGGGTAGGCGTTATAAAATACAATTTATTGGGTCATTTAATAGATAACATACAGTAAATAATACTCGGTGCACCTACTGTTTTACGTTACTGTGATGCTTGGGTTTAGGGTTGGGGTAGACGTTAATAAAATAAAATTAATGGGAAATTTAATAAATAACATAAATAATTCTCGTTAACTTCCGGCTGCAAACATATCCGTTCTAGCAACAACCGCGGAAACCCTGTACACTTCCGTCTTGCGCTTATTTGAGCTATTTTGGAGTACCACAGCTGTACGTTTACCGTCATGATATTTTGTGTAACATCTGTGATAATTATTTTGTTTTAGACAATATAAGCTACAGAAAGGCTCTTATCAGCCATACTAGTTTGCTGAGTGTTCTGCATTTTTAGAATTATTATTTTTTGTTTGTATAATAAGCTACACTACCTCCTTAAGTGTGGTTTATTTATAAACTAATTTCGAGAGGATCACGTGCTTATGATCAACACGGCTGGCACCTTATCAGCTCCATAATCTGCCCTATTAGATGATTACAGACACACTATAAATAACCAGAGATTTCACTCCAGTTATCTTCGTCCTGAAGTTCCCCTCCTTCCACCCCTACTTCCACCCTTTTTCTTATAGGGTGACACGGCGGCCCAGTGACTAGCACTGTTGCCTCACAGGAAGAACGGTTCAACCTCCTATTGGGCCGGTTAGCGTTTCTGTGCGGAGTTTGCATGTTCTCCCCGTGTTCGCGTGGGTTTCCCCCGGGTTCCCCGGTTTCCTCCCACCGTCCAAAAACATACACCACAGCCAATCGCCTAAACCAAATTATTACCTAAGACAACCTTAGTTTAAACTTTTCACACGGCGACAAGCAGGGGAGTTCTCGAGACCTTCCTGAGCTCGAACTCCCCTCTCGCCCTTCTAACGGGAGGGAGCCCCGGGCTCGAGGACATACGAGCTCAGGGTTCTCTCCCGGGACAGCATGCCAATTACGCTTTATTGATCATCAGCTAAGTGTGAACTCTTGAATTTGAGTTCAACATGTTTACAGAAAGGTAAAGTCATTTTATTTGTGTTTACTGTTTGCTCTAGAGAAAAATGAGTGTTTCATTTCTGAAAACTTAACATCGTTTCAGTTCCTTTTTTTAACTAACACTCACTGCATTTCAGCAGGAAGAAGCTACAATACAGATTATTGAGCTGAAGCTTGACTACAAAATCAAATCGAAATCGCAATATCTGTCAAAAAAGTTGCAATTATTTTCCCCAAATCACACAATCCTAGTTCAAAGACATTTGGTCTAAGTGAATTGGATGAACTAAATTGTTCGTAGTGTATGAGTGTGTGAATGTGTATGGGTGTTTCCCATTACTGGGTTGCGGCTGGAAGGGCATCTTCTGCATAAAACTTATGCTGGAATAGCTGCTGGTTCAGTGGCGGCTGGTCAATAGAGGGCGCTGGGGCGCCGCCCCCTTCAAGTTAGACCCCTTTAATATGTTAATGTTTATTATCACAAATATTAACAAAATTAATTGATTTAATTATAACATTCTAACATTTATTGTAGTCATACTAACATTTATTGAAAAAAAATGTATGAACAATATTTTTTCATATGTGTGCGGGGCGCCGGACTAATGAGTGTCTATGTAGGTACACAAACTTTTGCAATGCACGTGATATGACGATAAGCTCTAATTGGCCTGTTTTAAATTGTCTTTGGGGCGCAGCGCTCTGCGTCCCGAACCCTCCCATTTTTGTTGTTAGAATGAATCATATTTGTTTTTATATGATTGGCCTTATGTGATTGGACCATTCTCACCAAAGAGCTTAGAAGAGATGAAGGAAAATTGTGTTGTATCTTTGCAAAGATATCCGTTCACAAGGCGTTTGGATGAAGAAAAAAAAAATCAAGGAGCTTGGACCAGATCAACCTTCCTTGCAAATTCACCAGTAGTCAAGTGATCGCGAGAGCGCGTATATTCGGGGCTTTTCCAGCACTTGTTATGACAAACGGAGTTGGCTGGCAGGTTGTGATGTAAGTCATGCCTTTTACTATTTCCGTGTTTGCTGTTTCAAACAGCATGACGCGAGAGAGGCTGAATGCATTGGCCATGCTGTCAATAGAGAAGAGACTGGTGACTGAGATGACTGACTTTAACCAAAAGGTCATTGAGAAATTTTCAAGCCAGAAAAAAAGGAGAGCAAAATTTATTTTCAAGTAGTGCTACTGGCCAGTGATTAGGCAACATTAGTGTGTGTGTGCGTGTCTACTGATTATCTTGATTACTTAATTACTGATAATAAACCCAAATTGAACTAAAATGAACTGATTTGTGATGCATTTATTATATGCTTTAGTCATATTTTAGTTTTTTGATACATCACCTGAAAAATGGCTTTTGCACTCTTACTTTACCAACAGTTAGATTTTTTTTCTGGTGTTTGCGCCCCCCCCCCCCCACATTTTTTAACACCAGCCGCCACTGTGCTGGTTCATTCCTCTGTGGTGACCTCTGATAAAATCAGAGACTAAGGCAAAGAGAAATGAAAGAATGACTGAAGGAATGCATTATCATTAGAATTCAAATATCATTAACATTTAAATATCATTAACATTTAATTATCTTCAAATGTAAAATAATAAACTTCAGTCCAATAAGAAATAAGCTGTGAATGTAGATTTATTTATGTAAAATAAAGTGTAGAATATGAATATGAACACACACAAGAAGAAAAAGAGTATGCCGCTTCTATAAAATGATGATTACTGTTATTGTGTTCCTGATCTTGTCACGATTGAAGCTATTGGAGTGTATGAAAGCGAACTGCAATTTCACATACATAGCGAGACGGCGCATTGTTGTCAGGGCTGAGGGGCGTTGTGTTTTCCGCATTGTATTTTTACAGAAGTGTCAGATTTTCCTCTGTATGTCCTGTCAAACAAGAGCGTCAGTGGTAGAGGTACATGTAAGAGCAGAAATATGAAATGTATAGTGTACGGAGTGCGTCAGTGAGTGTTATTGGATATAAAGATACCGTAATAACCGAGAGCTTAATTGATTCGCTCGCTGTGTTTGGCTGGACCGCTCCTTTGTTGAAGATGTGGATCACTGTCAGAGCGGACGTGCAGGGGTTTATTAAGCTCTGTGACTGATCATTAAGCTGTCCAGATCTCTGTCTCTCTTCCATCTTTTTTTTTTTATCCACATTTTATGCCACAAGTCAGTGGCTGGCAGATTTAGATGGAGGCTCGATGCCAGCGGGAGGGTTGTGGCAGCTCAACAGAATGCCATCAAACATATGGACTAAGAATAAAGCTGGAAAGATTTTCAATCTGAGCTGAAATAGAACTGGATTGAAACCAGTGAAGATCTGTTGTCTGGGTTTTGGTTCGCTGTTATTGGCTTTGTGTTTGGCTGGTGAAGCATTATCTTCAGTTTTGTGCACCTCGAACGGCGTTTGAATTTTCAATATAAATACTGGAGTTGCAATGAAGCAGAATTTGACCAAAAAAAAAAAAGAAATTCCTTCAAATGTCTTTATCTATAAAATAAAATAAAATAAAATAAAATAAAATAAAATAAAATAAAATAATAAATAAAATAAAATAAAATAAAATAAAATAATACATACATGGACAGAATGGTTGGTACCCTTCAATTTTTTTCCAGACCAATTTAAAACTTTTTCCTTGTTTAGTGATTATGTTTAACCACAATTCATAAGCAATATCTGATTGTTTTATATATATATATATATATATATATATACTGTATATACTCTCTTATGGACTCTTATCGATAAAAAAAATCGCCGTTAATCTATTCTCAAAGTTGAGCTGGGAGCTGGGTCTATTCTATGCAAGTTATGATGACTTTCACCTTGATATTTTAGTGCGGATGTATACCTGACCAGTGAGCCGTCTGAACATTTCATTCATGCCCCCGTGACAAACTGGGGTATTAGACGCAAATAAGGAGGAAGGACTGGTGAGAGTGTTGTGGAATTTAATAACGCATGGCAAATGGAAAGAAAAAACTATATATATATATACAGTATATATATATATCATACCTGTCAACCCTCCTGTTTTTCTGTTTTGACCTCGGCTGGGTCAGTTGAAATTTCTGTGTGGAGTTTGCATGTTCTCCCTGTGTTCATGTGGGTTTCCTCCGGGTGCTCCGGTTTCCCCCACAGTCCAAAGACATGCAGTACAGGTAAATTGGGTAAGCTAAATTGTCCATAGTGTATAATGTGAATGGGTGTGTATGGATTTTTCCCAGAGATGGGTTGCAGCTGGAAGGGCATCCACTGTGTAAAACATGTGCTGCATAAATTGGCAGTTCATTCCGCTGTGGCGACCCCAGATTAATAAAGGAACTAAGCTGGAAAGAAAATGAATGAATAAATGAACCATTAAGAATGTAATCCAAGTACTTCTCGCCTACTGTTTTTCAAATACTATGTATTCAGATGTACTACTTGACTCACCTACTATTGTTCACCTACTATATAGTAGGGAAGTATGTGATTATAGATGCACCCATTCAATTGTTTCATGTCTAAATGAATAAGTCGTTTTGAATGAATCATCTAAACCAAAGGTGTCCAAACTCTATCCTGGAGGGCCGCTGTCCTGCATAGTTTAGCTCCAACTTTCTTCAACACACCTGTCAGGAAGATTCTAGTATATCTAGTAAGAGCTTAATTAGCTGGTTCAGGTGTGTTTGATTACGGTTGGAGCTAAACTCTCCAGGACACCGGCCCTTTAGGACCGAGTTTGGACACCACAGATTGATTCAATAAATCTCTTATCTAGACAACAACTTTCTGCCCCCTGCTGGTGGTTTCAATGTAACATTTATTTATCCATGGCAGTCCTAAACCAGCCAAGACCAGAACAGAAACACACTCAGCAACGTATTGTTGAAATTTCATTATTGAAAAAAATCCCAAAAGCATATTGAGATATCATTTTTGTCACACCCATAGTAAAAAGTGCCATTTTCCTCTTTAAAGGCAGATCAGTTTTGTGATTTAGTGATCTAAATTTCCTGTTCATCGCTATAAGATTTGAGTTATGGTGTCAGATATGGTTATGAATCTGCTAGTGGTAAAGCAGAAGATCTGACAGGTCTCAGGAGGAAGCATATGGCGTGCGGTGATTAAGACGACGACAGGAGATTTGGGGCCTTTTGTCACAGTGACACAGATGAAGATCTAGGCCCAAATAAAGATCTTCTATTAGTAATTCATACAGATACTCTGTGATACGCTTCACAGACAGACATCCCTGAGCCTAAGGGCAAAGAGGAAGACACCAGGCTGACGAAACGCTAATGAAATATTATGTCAAGCCGTCTGTGACCCAGGTGAAGTTTAAAGTCCTTCATGAATTTAGAAAGTTTTGAAAGGCTTTAAAGAAACACTCCTCCTTTTTTAAAAATCAATTAATTTTCAAGTCACCAGTTAAAAAGCTGTTTTGAATCCATTCAGCCGATCTTCAGGTCTAACAGAAGCGCTTTTAGCTTAGCTTAGCATAAATCATTGACTTGGATTAGACCATTAGCATCTCATAAATGTTCTATTTAAAGCTTGACTCTTAGTTATATTGTGTATTAAGACCAAAGCAAAATGAGTTGGTATTTTCTGTCAATATGGCTAGGAACTCTAATCTTATTCAGTCATTCATTCATTCATTCGTTTTCCTTCAGCTTAGTCCCTTATTTATCACGGAGGAATGAACTGCCAACTATTCCGGCATATGTTTTATGCAGCGGATGCCCTTCCAGCCGCAACCCAGTACTGGGAAAGCTATAATATTATACTTATTGTAAATAGGAAATGTATACAAACTTTAAGTGAGATGCTAACGGTCTAATCCAAATCAATGATTTATGCTAAGCTAAGCTAAAAGCACTCCCAAAAGACATGGAGATCGGCTGAATGGATTAAAAAAAATATTAAAACTCAACTGTTTAACTCTAGGGGAGTTGAAAAAATGGCCTATTTAATTTCTATGTTCCTTTAGGCACTGCAAGTGAATTTGAAAAAAAATAAATAAAGTCAACTAAATGTTATAACCATACAGTATTTCCACAGTTTTTGAGGTTTCATTTTTATTTTAAGGTGTCATTGTTGCATATGTTCTATATATTTGTTATAATAATTACAATTATTAGTACATAATTACGGTGACACAGTGGAGCAGTATGTAATGCTGTCGCCTCACAGCAAGGTCGCTGGTTCAAACCTCAGCTGGGTCAGTTGGCGATTCTGTGGAGTTTGCATGTTCTCCCTGCATTCGCGTGGGTTTCCTCCGGGTGCTCCGGTTTCCCCCACAGTCCAAAGACATGTGGTACAGGTGAATTGGGTAGGCTAAATTGTCTGCAGTGTATGAGTGTGTATGAGTGTGTATGGAAGTTTCCCAGAGATGGGATGCAGCTGGAAGGGCATCCGCTGCATAAAACATGTGCTGGATAAGTTGGCGGTTCATTCCGCTGTGGCGACCCCGGATTAATAAAGAGACTAAGCCGACAAGAAATGAATGAATGAGTACATAATTGCATGCAACAAATCCTAAACCTAACCCACACTTATAGTGTCAGTCTGGTGTCTTTGTTGATTTATGTTACATGTCCGGGGTCCGTTCTTTGTATGTGGATTACCCAGTTAGCTTGATTTGGTTATTGACGATTTGACGCGATCCAGGATTGTTTCATTCTTCAAAACTCATCCGAGAGTTGTTGACATGGCAACAGTTCTGGTAGCTCAAACCTGCTCGGGAGCAGGCTTATTTCATATAAACAGGATTAGATCGGTTTAGTTCAAGCAAAGGTGATACTGAAAGTATGTGCCGAATGCTGATATTTTAGCTAGTAACCTATAGGTAGGCCCACACGGAATCTGCGCGCGCAGAATTCCGCAGTTTTTTTGCAGATTTTCCGCAGACTTCCGCAGATTTTTAGCCCATCATTAATTCTGTTTATTTAACTAAAGCTAACTATTTACAGTTAATCTAATTGGATTTGCATTTTAAACATTAAATACAAGTTAAAAAAATATTATTTTTTATTTAACATATTAAGGTTTTAGTTATGATACTCCCAAAATAATTCCGCAGAAATCCACAGATTTTTACCAAAATTCTCCGCAGAAATAGCAAAAAACGTTCGCAGATTCCGTCTGGTCCTGCCTATAGGTTATGTAAACATAGGAAAATAGTAAAATAGTTTTAAAAAGTTTATATATACATTTATCATTTACAATAATAATAATATTTAATAATAATAATATTTAATATTAAATAATGCAGTGGCGCAGTATGCAGTGCTTTCGCCTCACAGCAAGAAGGTCTCTGGTTCGAGCCTCGGCTGGGTCAGTTGACGTTTCTGTGTGGAGTTTGCATGTTCTCTCTGCATTCGCGTGGGTTTCCTCCGGGTGCTCCGGTTTCCCCCACAGTCCAAAGACATGCAGTACAGGTGAATTGGGTAAGCTAAATTGTCCGTAGTGTAGATATTTCACAGTGATGGGTTGCAGCTGGAAGGGCATCCGCTGCATAAAACATGTACTGGATAAGTTGGCGGTTCATTCCGCTGTGGCGACCCTGGATTAATACAGGGACTAAGCCGAAAAGAAAATGAATGAATGAATTAAATAATTAATAATATTTCTGTTTAAATACATGTAAGTTTAATAAAATATATAAATAAAACGTATGCAATCTGCACTCCAAAATATAAGCACAAAAATGGGGTGGTTCTCCCCAAGAGGTTCAAAGAGTACATTTATTAATATGGACTTTTTAGATATAAACGTGTAACCTACTATTTTAAAGTATTGACCCACAGCAAGAAGGTCACTGGTTCAAGCCCTGGCTGGGCCAGTTGGCATTTCTTTGTAGAGTTTGCATGTTCTCCCCGTGTTTGCGTGGGTTTCCTTCCGGGTGCTCCGGTTTCACCACACAGTCCAAAGACATGTGGTACAGGTGAATTGGGTAAGCTAAATTGTCTGTAGTGTATGAGTGTGAATGAGTGTGTATGAATGTTTCCCAGTGATGGGTTGCAGCTGGAAGGGCATCTGCTGCGTAAAACATGTGCTGGATAAGTTGGCGGTTCATTCTGCGGTGGCGACCGCAGATTAATAAAGGGACTATGCCGAAAAGAAAATAATGAATGAATGAATGAATTGTTCGGCTGTTTGTTTTTTTTTTTTTTTTTTTTTTTTTTAATATATAAAGGAATAATAATTGATGCAGTCATGCACATATTTTGACAGCTAATATGCCGGTAATTTGATGCTTTACAAAAGTTGCAGACACCTTTACCAATGTCAAAATGCTTGATGCAAAATACTTTAAATTCCTAACGGCAATTAAGAAACTTAAATGCTATAATATAATACTATAATAAAGAAAGTCCAAATTGCTAAATACTCCTAACTCAAAAAAGTGTAAAGTCTGCAGCTCGCAACAAATGCGGAAAGTTATTGCGTATCTGTTACTACAAATTTTATATAATTTTGCTCACATGGATAATTGAATATTAATCACATGATGTCATTACGCTGCTGTCCCATCAGCCAATCCTTGCCTGTGTGCCATGTTCTTGTGTATGTAGCAAGTGCAATTTTATAAATAAATACTTGTTTTTTTTGATAGCCTCCGAGTCTCGATCGTCTATGGTGCGACACCCTGTGACATACAGTAAGTACATATAATTAAGTAATATTACTCTGTACTTTATTATTTACACTGTAACAACACTCAAAAAAAGATCAGTTGGCATAACTAATTGTTTTAGGTCAACTGGTTCCACATAATCAAGTTAGATTTTGTTTAAAAAAAAGAAACGATAAGTAATATCAAAATTTAAAGGGAGAGTGTGGCGAGGGGGCGTGGCCGAGAGCCGTGGGAGCGAAACGAGGCCCGCCACAGATGAGAAACACCTGTGGCGCGCACCTGCCTCCAATCCCACGGAAGGAGCTCTGGACAATAAGAGGAGGAACGCTGGCAGAGGAGGGAGAGAGAGGACCGGGCCCGGACATATTGTTTTACTTTTGCTTTCAGTTTGATGGCAGTCTCCGTGAGGAGCTGCCGTCTGTTTGTTTTGGTTTAGACGGCAGTCTCCGTGAGGAGCTGCCGTCCCTTTTATTAATAAATATTTTAAAACTTCGTCGGTTCTCCGCCTCCTTCTTCCTGGCGGCCAGGTGGCCGTAAACTTTATTACAGAGAGTTTACCCCCCCCCCCCCCCCCCCCCCCCTCCCAAAAAAATAAAATTAAATAAAAAATTATCTGTTATTTACTCATCCTTAACTTTTTCCAAACCTTTATGACTTTCTTTCTTCGCTTAAACACTAAAGAAGATCAATTGAAGAATCTAAAAAAATAAATGTACCTTCATTTATTTTATTTAATATTTCATTCATGCATTTATTTTGAACTTACAAGGCATACAAGTAAAATGGAGTGCTTTGTGTGCAACAATAAAATAAAGTGATTATTATGAAGTGAAATCAAATACACTATGAAAAGTCACATTTTCAAATGACAAAATTGATTGTCTCATCTTAATTTCGGACTTTCCATGGCAGCTAAAATAAACAAACATGAACCAAAATGAACCAAATTTCCAACGCTATCTCATGGCAATTCGTAACTTTTTAATTTAGTGGCTAATTTGTATGAAATCTCATTTGTTTAATTTAGTATGATTTGCATATCCCCCAATGATGGTTGGGTTTAGGGGCGGGGTTGGGTGCCACGCCTCTTTTAAAAATCTTTCATTTTCAAACGACTGAACTCAAATTCGTACAAATTAGCCATTAAACTGAAAAAACATAGAATAGTTACGTTTCCTTGTGAGATCAGGCTGACATTTCATGCTACTAGTTTTGCCAATGCCCATTTTAAATGAGCATTTAAGTAGATAAGATTGGAAACCTTGCTGTGATGTGTTTTGATCATTTGGTCAGGTGTTTTTGCATCTGACTGTGGACTATGCAGGAACGAGGAGGCACCAGCTTTAGCAGAATTAATAGTAATGCTATATTAATGCTATGTAAAACAGAAAACAGCACTGCAATGCAATAGTCTGCCAACACCTCCAACAGCAAATGGCTCTCAGCCCTCATTATGTGAGTTATTGCAGTTCTTCTGCTGCGTCTCCTGGCAGCATTTAGTAACAATATGTATAATTGCTCCAGTATGGCAAATACAACTCTACACAAAGCAACTGGAGGTCATTCAACTCCAGATAAAGCAACAGATGGAAAGAAAACAAGGCAATGCTTCTCATTCGTTTTTATTTTATCTTTAGTTTTAAGAAATGTGGATTAAAAAGTGAAAACATCTGTGTGAATGCCAGATTTAATTTTAATTAAATTTAATTAAATTTAATTAAATTTAATTAAATTGTATTTAATTTAATTTTATTTAATTTAATTTTATTTTATTAAAATTTTTTTATTTCATTTAATTTCATTTTATTTTATTATTTTATTTATTTATTTATTTATTTCACTTTATTTTTATTTATTTTATTTTATTATTATTTATTTATTTATTTATTTTTTTTTTTTTTTTTTAATAGTTTTGTTTTATTTTATTTTATTTTATTTTGTTTGGTTTGTTTTATATTATTTTATTTTGTTTTGTTTTATTTGTTTGGTTTGGTTTGTTTTATATTATTTTGTTTTGTTTTGTTTTGTTTTGTTTTGTTTTATTTTATTATTTTTTTGTTTTGTTTTGTTTTATTTTAATTATTTATTTTGTTTTGTTTTGTTGTCAAAGCAGCATAAATTATCATATTCTCTTCTATTTCAGTTGCACTTCCTATATAACAAATAACATAAATATACAGATGACATTTTAAATATAATTAATGAAATTACACTGTTTGTTTGTTTGTTTATTTGTTTGTTTGTTTTATTTTTATGAACACAACACAATCAGAAATGCCTTATACTATATTTATTAATTTTATAATTTAAACTAAGATAAAATTATATTTAGTAACTACACATTATTATGAACTATTAAATGTACAGTAATGAATAAATTTTTTTAGTTAAAAATATATATTTTTATTTTTGCGTTTAATATTATTGTTTTTTCATTCTGTTTGCAGTGTTTCTTGTCCTACATTATGGCATAATTAAACTTAATTAATCAACAAATAACTGCTGTAAAACCCAGTTACATTATTTAATTTATTTAATTATTTAATTTCTCAAATACCTCCAGAAATGTTATTTCTTACACTGTAAATAAATGTTGATTTCCACACAATCCATTTGTGTCAGGACAACATGAAGGAATTAAGTTAGCTCATTAGTTGTTAGAAATTTAAGTGGATTGAACATAAAACTATTAAGGTTCCCCCTCCCAAAATAATTTGTTAGTAGTTTAAAACAGCAAACAAATTTTTTGAGTGTAGGTAAGTCACTCTGTCCTTTTATTATCCTTCAGAGAGCCTTCTTCAATTCAAAGCATCTGATTTGTTTCCGCCAATAAACATCCGCCATCGAGGTCACTTCTTAGACAATTGTGTCTCGCTCTAATCAAAATACCATTTCATTTATGTCCCGTCAACATCCAGATTACTTTCAGCCCAGAGGATGGCACGGAAAACAATTTAATTTCATAATGTTTTATCTTTTTTTTCATAACCTTGCCGTTTGTTTTGATTGCCCAAAATTGTCTTGAATGACCCTTCTGGAATCAATATACATCCAATGATGTGATTAAAATTGTACTGGCATGGCAGAAATTTCCAGATTGCCCGAAAATGACAGCAATTCTAAGTGTCATTTCCTCATTCTCTCCTCTCACCTTTGTACAACCTTTGTGCACTAATGTGTAACCACTCTCTGCATTTCAATGAGACCTTTAGCACTATATAATGTGATGACACAGAAACAGGCTTATATTTTGAAGTGAAAAAGATATTTCGCTCTGAGGCAGAGGAATCAGAAAGCGTGGCGTTTTCTTGTGGGGGATCCTCACGCCCCATTCGCTTTCACCCGTAGGTTTCCTTCCCTTCGCTGCTGTAATTAGGTGAAAATTTATGTGCAATTTTTCTGTCTGACGATCAGGGATAATCACGACATATTACAACACAGCCTGCTGAGATGGGTAAGCAAACAGACTGTGTGTGTGTGTTAATCTCAGCAGTTGTTGCATTAGACTGCAGTTATGGATTAATTTAGGAATATCAATTCATGTTAGTTTGATTTGTTTGCCCTTTTATATGTGTTTAACATTGATTGAGTGTGTGTGTATATATATATATATAT
Organism: Danio kyathit; assembly: GCA_903798195.1. Taxonomy (NCBI): domain Eukaryota; kingdom Metazoa; phylum Chordata; class Actinopteri; order Cypriniformes; family Danionidae; genus Danio; species Danio kyathit. Next base: position 5,976,515 of record LR812538.1, on the reverse strand, counting down.
ATTTATATATATATATATATATATATATATATATATATATATATATATATATATATATATATATATATATATATATATATATATATATATACAGTTGAAGTCAGAATTATTAGCCCCCCTGTTTATTTTTTTCCCCAATTTCTGTTTAATGGAGAGCAGATTTTTTCAACACATTTCTAGACATAATAGTTTTATTAACTCATTTCTAATAACTGATTTCTTTTATCTTTCTGTAGACTATTGAAAAAATATATAGCTTAAAGGGGCTAATAATTTTGACCTTAAAATGGTTTTTAAAAAATCCAAAACTGCTTTTATTTTAGCAGAAATAAAACAAATAGGACTTTCTCCAGAAGAAAAAAATATTATCAGACATACTGTGAAAATTTCTTTGCTCTGTTAAACATCATTTAGGAAATATTTAAAAAAGAAAAAAAAATTAAAAGGGGGGCTAATAATTCTGACTTAAACTGTGTGTGTATGTATATATATATATATATATATATATATATATATATATATATATATATATATATATATATATATATATATATATGATTTACCAAAAATACCTGTAAAAATATGATTGCTTTAAATACCTTAAGCAATTGTTACTTAAAATAAACACTTTGTGAAATGTATTTAATATTTTAATGTGTCATGGTTAGACAATTTGCATGTATTTACTATAGTAATTACAGTTAATTATGAATAATTACATGTAACCTAACCCTAATCCTAACCCTAACAGTATAATATGTACATGTACTTAATACTAATAGTTACACTGTAAATAAAGTATAACCAAAAATCTGTCATCATTTACTTACCCTCTACGAGACTCAAACCTTTGAGTCTCTTTCTTCTGTTAAAACATAGTTTGATAAATTAGTAACCATTGACTTACATAGTAGGTAATACAATTACTATGGAAGTCAAGGGTTACAAATTTTCAGCTTTCACCAAAATATCTTTGTGTCTACCAGAGGAAAAAAATAAATAAATCAAAGATTTAGAACCACTTGAGTTGAGTAAATAGTGAGTAAATGTAACATTTTGGGTGAACTATCTCTTTAAAAAGTACAGGTCAGAAAAAGGTACATTTGAGTCATTAAAGTAGACACTTGACTTGCATAAAACGTGCTTACTGTGTGTATAAAATCACTTTTGTTCATGTAATTCGATGCAGACACCACAATAAGACGTCTTGTCATTGTTCCCTATGTTTAGCATTAGGTTTATCAGAAATGTAGTATGTCATTTATTTTCACCAAAGTTCAGTCTGCAGTGGCTTTTATTTTGCATCATTAGAGATGCTGTCTGAGACTTCTGTGCCTTATGTTTCAGATTAGTAGCTCCATTCATCAGAAGGAAAGCCATGAAAGTCTCGTCTCTGAGTCACATTGACACTGAGCCTCAGATAAACTTGGCTGAGAAACAGCTTCAGCTTTATGCTCTGTGTCTGGATAATGCATCAGCAATAGTCTGAATCTCCAGTTTGTGGGGAAAGGCTGAATCTCTTCAGATTTACTGTACCTCATGGCTCATCCGCACGGAGAGGCCAGAGTGGATAGGCTTTACTGATAAGATCTCTATCGATTGACCAGTGAGCAGCTTTTAGTGTGTGGGGTTTGTAAGATACGCTATGAATGTTGAAGAGGACATTGTGTTCGGAGAAGAGTGGAGGAAAACATGGCTGTGTTGTGTTTGTGTTGATGAGTGTTTTAACATAAATCACCCACAAAACACAATCGTGTTCAAATGACGTCTTTTAGACGTTTCTTTTGGACATTTAGACGTTGAAATGACGTCCCCTAAGGGTGCAGAATGAAAGTTTTTATGACGTCCTTTTTGGACTTCGACACAGCCTTAGATGAAATCAACTAAATCATAAAGTCTCTCAAAATCTCAGCAGAGGATAAATAAACAACTCAGCAACATCAGAAGCTTCACTTACTTCTAACCTGCTTGACTTTATGACTGTCAGATGTCTTCAAATGTCCCTCGTCACATTTATTAAGAATGAAATGCTTTAGTTGTTTTCTTGACAGTACAAGTTTTCAGAATCACCATTGCAGTGAAGCATGGCTGCTTTACCTGGGGTCACTGTTTTAAACAGAGCTAAATCATGTGACTGTTGCTATGGCAAGAAAGTCTAGAAGCAGTTTGGTAATACTGCTGGGTTATTTAAAAGTTTGATTTGCTGATCTCATTTGGTCAGTGACTTTTAATGTTGTATAATAAAGGCACTGTGGTGTTATTTACACTGATAACACAATTAAAGCCAGCGGTGCATTGGTCAGGTTTTAAAAGCACAGTGAACATCTGAGGCACTAAAAATACACAGACATCAAGAATTAGCGTATGCATCTCAATGATGGTGAAACATTTCCATAGTCACAGACAAGTGATTCTCCCAGCATGCACTGTGTCACCATCATTGAGAAGCATACCACGATTCTTGATGTCTCTTTTTTTTTAATTACTCAAATGTTCAAAGTGTTTAAAACCCGACCAATGCACTGCTGACCTTCAATATGCAGAACCACATGAGTTCTACTGACAGTTGAGTGAAATCAACACCATGCTATTATCAATGTACAAGATTAAAATCACTGACAAATCAGTGAATCAAACTCTTCAAAGAAAACACAACAATCACTTTAGTCTTGCAGGAGGTTTTGACGTAACACATTGCTTCAACAAACTGAGAGAAGTTAACATGAAACACCCCAAGAAAAGCAACCACTCTTCCCTGCCGTGGTGACTTATTTTCAATCAAACATTTCAAACTTTAAAAAGTTCTTAATAATTGGGATTGAGAACTTGGGTAGACGTCTGACAGTAATAAAGTCAAACAGATTCATTATAAATGAAGCTGCTGATGCTGTTTGTAGAGGTGTTTATTGATCCTCTGCTGAGATTTTGAGAGACTTTATGATTTGTTTGATTTCATCTAAGGCTGTGTCGAAGTCCAAAAAGGACGTCATAAAAACTTTCATTCTGCACCCTTAGGGGACGTCATTTCAACGTCTAAATGTCCAAAAGAAACGTCTAAAAGACATCATTTGAACACGATTGTGTTTTGTGGGAAGAACCTGGAATAGTCTTGAATACTTCAGTAATCAAGGGAAGATTAAATGGCTTCTAAGTAGTTGTTTGCAAAAAAATAATAATAAAAAAATATAGGATGGTATGCTTACTATCTAGAAAGCATATTTAGACTGCATTTAGACTAGTGTGTATCAATTTAGAATGCTGTTTTATGTAATGTAATGTGTATTTATATAGCGCATTTATTGTGTAAGGCCATACACCCAAAGCACTTTACAATCATGAGAGGGGTCTCTCCACACCACCACCGGTGTGTAGCATCCACTTGGATGATGCGACGGCAGCCACAGGACAACGGCGCCAGTGCGCTCACCACACACCAGCTATTGGTGGAGTGAAGAGACAGTGATAGAGCCAATTCGGTGGATGAGGATGATTAGGAGGCCATGATGGGTAAGTGCCGATTGAGGGACTTTTGGCCAGGACACCGGGGTTACACCCCTACTCTTTACGAGAAGTGCCATGGGGTTTTTAATGACCACAGAGAGTCAGGACCTCGGTTTAACGTCTCATCCGAAAGACGGCGCCCACTGACAGTGTAGTGTCCCCTTCACTTTTACTGGGGCATTAGGACTCACACAGACCACAGGTTGAGCGCCCCCTGCTGGCCTCTCTAACACCACTTCCAACAGCAACCTAGTTTTCCCATGTGGTCTCCCATCCAGGTACTGACCAGGCTCAGCCCTGCTTAGCTTCAGTGAGTAACTGGTCTTGGGCTGCAGGGTGATATGGCTGGCATTTTATTATAATAAAAATGCTCCTTGTCCATAGTGGCATTTTTATCGAGTTTCAGAAAAAATATCTCCATCCACACTATATAGTGCACACTATAGCCTAAAATGCATTATATGTGATTTTTCACACTCACTGGGCATGTGTATATTTTGCCGGCATCCATTCTTGCCATGTACTGATTGTGTAATGTTCATATGAGAAGGACTTGATGGATCAGGAAACACTTAGAGGGAATGTGAGCAGCACCTACAGCCTGGCAAGTTAAAAAATTTCCACTTTTTAGAATGCTGCAAGCAATCTAGAAAGCGAGTCATGTGACAAGAACCAACCAATCAGCTTCACACTTTGTAGTGCTGCGTTCACACCAGACGCGGATGGAGCGTCAAGCGCGAGTGATTTACATGTTAAGTCAATGCAAAGATGCGAATAGACATCCTGCGGTGCGATATGCGTGAATATGGCGCTATCTATTTCGCGCAAAGCGCTCGAGTTGGAAAATCTGAACTTCAGCGGACATTTGCGCCGCATTAAACAATCATGAGTTTTGTCTTGTAGGAGCATGATTATGACGGTAGCGCCTGTTGTTGGTGTCCCGGGGGAAATCCTCCTGCTGACACCATTCAACAGCTCATCGAACTGGGCTCGGCTCAGTCAGAAGCACCGCTGAAACCCTTCATCATCCAGATATAGTTTCTGAGTTTATGAACTCACAGAGCTGGGTGCACCTTTGAAAGGATCTAGTGGATGGCTCTAAACAAATCTACGCCGTTCTGCAGCCTTCATAAAGCACATAAACACTGCTATATCAACTGGTCTCTGAACACAATTGACACCATCTTCTCAATGAGAAGTCTGGGTTCAGGGGAACCCAACTGTCCTGCGGGGACGTTCGCAGCTGGATGCATGATGGACGAGTGGGAGAAGTGGTGCGTCGTGTGCCTGGCCGCTCTGTCCCTGGAGGATATTGAAGATATCTATCTATTCGGAACTTTAATAACAGGGTTTCTGCTGATGGGCTTAGGCGGAGCCCTGGGGTATCGACAATTGGTGAAAGCAGTCAGTGCGGCTCAAAACCCTACCAAGCTGGCCTGCTGGATGGAAACGGTGGTGAGCAGAGTTGTTACAAACCAGGAAAACATTGGGGTGAAACTAGCGGCTTTGCAATGAGATTTGGACAGATCGGAGACCAGTGACGGACATTAGATATCTGTGAAACTGGCAGATATTGACCCAAATTTGAAAAAAATAACTTTTTTCTCTTTCGTCTTAACACACACACAAACACTAAATCCCCTGAGACTCTACAGGCTTACACACACATACTCAGCTACAGATAGACAATCACTACCTAGCCCCGCAACTCACGCCTTCGTGTGCGTTCAACCCCCGGTGTGGGTAAGCGGGTCTATGACCAGTGCCCCCTGGCTGCAGGACCAGATGGCTGTCGCCTTCATTGGACTATATCCACATCCCCTGTTCCCATCCCCTGTTGCAATGTTATGTCTATGTGTTTATGTGCTGCTTGCTAGGGCTTTTATTCCCCTGATCTCACACTGCCCTACTTTAAGGACAGTCTGAGAGGGTTTTTTTTTCACCTCCCTTATCCCAAATGCAGGGTTTAATTTGTGCCGGAACACGCCGGATTTGGATCCTCTGAAATCTGATCCAACACCTCATTTTACCGATCCCCGTTCTCAAATGCCCTCCTCCACCGTCGCTGTTCACTTTCACTTTTTTCTGCAATTCCCCAACCCTTTTCACTTTTGTTCGCGACAACCCCCTGCTCTTCATTTTCATCCTGCGTCCGAGACACCCCTCTGCCATCCAACACCCCAACCCCCGCACTGCTCTTCACTTTCGCGCACGACACCTCTTTATCCTCGGGTAAAATCCCGGATCCGTTACCCCGATCTGCTCCGGGACCTCGCAATATGTATATTATTTCCTCTTTCTAAAAGCTACCTCTCATCTTACCTGTCTTGCCCTGAAATTAATATGTTTAAGTGATTAATCAATTAATGTTTAAGTGAAAACACTCTATATTATTTGATTGTTTGTGTAATCTCCCATTCCAACACCACAAGTGGATGCTCACTTGAAAGCAGCTGCCTGTGTAGGCAGTGGAAAGCAATTACAGTGGAATTCAGAATTATTAGCCCCCTGAATTATTCGCCCCCCTGTTTATTTTTTCCTCAATTTCTGTTTAGCGGAGAGCTGATTTTGTCAACACGTTTCTAAACATAATAGTTTTAATAACTCATTTCTAAAAACTGATTTATTTTATCTTTGCCATGATGACAGTGAATACTATTTGACTAGATATTTTTCAAGACACTTCTATACAGCTTAAAGTGACATTTAAAGGCTTAACTAGGTTAATTAGGTTAACTAGGCAGGTTAGGGTAATTAGGCAAGTTATTGTATAACGATGGTTTGTTCTGTAGACTATCGAAAAAAAATATAGCTCATATTAATTTTGACCTTAAAATGAGTTTTAAAACATGATTCTAGCCAAAATAAAACAAATAAGATTTTCTCCGGAAGAAAAAATATTATCAGACATACTGTGAAAATTTTCTTCCTCTGTTAAACATCATTTGGGAAATACAAATTTAAAGGGAGGCTAATAATTCCGACTTCAACTGTATATATTGGAAGAGTTTTTGTGCCGATGTATGACTCTCACTGTGTATCTCTCACTGAGGCATCAGTAGGCATATCGTTTCTCATTCGTGGTACAGACTGTAGACTCACCCTAGAGACGCTGTTATTCCAACCCTGTTAAAATTCAACTCGTATTGCTTTTATACACTCGTCTGTTCATATTATGCTTTTGTAAGGAGAGCTAGAAAGGCCATGGGAGGACGCACAGTCGAAGTACGGGTTTGATCAAAAGAGCGTATCCAAGCATGTGCGTACATATCCTCAGAAAGAGCTTGACATGCCACTGCTACATACATCTATACCTAGAACATAAAGAATACCTAATAGATATCTCCATCCCTATCCACCCACTACCTCAAAGAGTACAGCAGGTGAATGTGTCATATAAACAGAAATAACCTTTGGCTCTCTTCATAAATGGCTTTCCTTCAACCTGCGGTAGGCTTGTTTGAATATTTATTTTATTTTATTTATTATTTCTTTTCTGACTTGCTAACTTTATGTTGCCATGGATACATTGGATTGTCAGGAAGAAAAAAAAAACACACATTCTCACCTCAGTTTGGCTTTCTGAAACCTCACATATTTCGTAAACAACCCAGTGTTATTTTAACATTGTTTGTATGCTCTTGTTACACGATTTATTGACAGTTTCATATTATATGTTTTAAATCTTTTTTAGCTAACCAGCTAGCAAAATTCATGTGGGTCAAATCCGGCCCACACCAGACACTTACATCCGGCCCTCAAACCGCATGGAATGATGGCACTTGGGCGGTTTGCTCCTGTTTGCCAGATCTGGCCCACAATTAAGCCATAGCAATATCACATATCAGCCAGAATTCAACCAAATGAACCAGAACTGACTCTATTCTGGGCCACAGTTTGCTTTTATACTGACCCAGATCCGGCCCACACCAGACACTTACATCTGGACCACATACTGAATGGAATGATGGCTCTAGGGCGGTCCGCTCCTGTTTGTCAGATCTGGGCCACATATAAGCCAAAGCAATATCACATATCAGCCAGAATTCAACCAAATAAACCAGATCTGACCCTATTCTGGGCCACAATTTGCTTTTATTCTGGCCCAGATCTGGCCTACACTTTACAGTTGCTGGGTGTGGCAAAGTACATAAATCCCAGCATGCATTGCAGTATGAATACATTCTATAGCTTATTGATGCTGCAGTTTTCATGATTTGCTTTTGATTCTGCTGTTTATGTTGACGTTGTTGATTTGGTCACTTTTAGTCTCCTGTTTGTGATGTTTGTGAGTTTTGTTCATTTTGTTCAGATCCACTGTTGTTGCAATATTGCAACCTGTCATAAAGTACCTTAAAAAAATTTCCCTTTTTTTTTCAGCACTTCAATTTAAGCCATTCTAAGAAAAGAAAAACAGTCAATTTGTTATATATCTATCATAATGCGTGCAGTAGAAAATAAATAATAAATAGTTTTAGTTAGCAATAACAACTTGGGTACAACCTTATCAGAACACGTTTCATATTTTCTTCAAATCTGTTGAGGAAAAAACAAAACTGTGTTGTTGTGAAGTCTAAATGACCTCAGTTCATTAAGATGTATACATAATTATTTGACTTATATTATATGTATTGTTGTTGTTATTATTAGTATTAGATTAGTTACAGTACATGACGTGACTAGTAACATTATCTCAAAATGTGAATTACCTTTGTTGTGATTATACTTGCTAATTTCATTCATTCATTCATTTTCTTTTCGGCTTAGTCCCTTTATTAATCTGGGGTCGCCACAATAGAATGAACCGCCAACTTATCCAGCATATGTTTTACGCAGTGGATGCCCTTCCAGCTGCAACCCATCACTGGGAAACACCCATACACTCTCATTCACACACATACACTACAGACAATTTTAGCTTAGGGGAGCGCGGGGCACAAAGTAACGCGGGGTTAAATGTAACACGGAGTTTTAAGGTATTTGCTCAGGGTTAACCACGGCATGCTTCTGAGGTTTTTACCACAGTGTCGGCAGACGTCTTCCAACCAATTATTGAAAAAATGTCGGCGAAATTTGGATGAGAAACACAGAAGAAACCATTTCTGCAGCATAAAAGTATTTTTAATACAGTCTATATTTTTTTATTTTAATAAAATCGGTGAAAGTATGTACGTAAAATCTTATATTGTTGTGATCACCGTCTTCTAGGCTAAAAGATGAAACCATTTTTTTAAGATGTATAAAACACACAGAGACTGCTAGCCAGTTTTGAGGAAAACATGACACAGTGGGGTTAGTTGTAACAGGGTGTTACAATTAAGCCACTCTGTAATAGGGATTGACGCTTCAACGGAGTGAGGATCCTATTCAGGTCTTTATTAGTAGAGTGGTCAGACAAGCAGTGGTCAAAACAGGAACAAACAGATGTATATGGGCAATCCAGAGTCGTAGTCGTAATAGCAGGCAGAAGGTCACAAGGCAGGCAGCATACAGGGAATAACAAACAAAACAAAGCAAAGGTTTAAAACACGGAAAGCAAGGCAAGGAGAAATGCGTCGTAATGTTCACTTATTCAGCTAGCAAGACTCAGCCACGTTGTGTGTTTGTGAGGTGTACTTAAAGTCCATGTAATCAGTGCATGAGTGGCTTCAGCTGTCAGAGTGTAATCAAAGGGTGACTTAGATCAGGTGTGTGCGTGTGGCATGACTGAATATGTAGTCCATGAACGTGGTGGATTTGTAGTTAAATACATAAACGAGCCAATTACAGAGGAAATATAGCTACTATTTAACATAAACTGAATTTAAATTAATTGTGTGAAATCTGCCTTTATAAGCATGTGTTACAACTAACCCCGTCTGTAACAACTTGCCCCAGGGGTGGGGTAAATAGTAACATTTTTACTCCTGGCACTTTTGGCAATACTGCACATAAACCACAGGTCCGGCGATCATAATTCCAGTGCTCATTTGTAGGAGAGGCTTGTGTGTTGTTGGTAAAAAAAATATGGTTTGTCTAACCCTATTACTTTGTTCCTTATATGACCAAAACCAAAAAGTGTTACCCCTACCCAATTCACCTACTGTATACCACGCCTTTGGACTTCTGGGGGAAACCGGAGCACCCGGAGGAAACCCACGTGAACGCGGGGAGAACATGCAAACTCAGAAATGCCAACTGACACAGCCGGGGCTCGAACCAGCGACCTTCTTGCTGTGAGGCGACAGCACTACCTACTGCGCCACCGCGTTGCCCTGTCTTAATCGTGTGACCTACAAACATAAGTTGTATCGCTTCTTTTTTATCTTCAAAATATTTTAGCAGTCAATCTCTGACAGGTATAAAAGGCATTTAGAAATCATCACTGACAAAAAAAACACACACACATTGGCTCGCCTGTTGCGGTCTCTGTTTGTGCTGCTTCCAGATCAGGCTTTCTGACTGCTGTCATTTTGAACCCTTTCAGCTCTCTGACAGTTTAAACAAAAGCGCTGCTGTTCATAATGAAACGATTCTCTGCTCCCGCTCTGTATTCTCTCATTAGCCTCGTTCTCTGATATGTTTTAATAAACTTCACTGTCATTTACAAACCTGTCTGGCTGATGTGTTCATGTCTGTGTGTTTGTGTCTGCATTCTTGCCCCTGTGGACAAGCTCGATGCAGCTGTGTGTGCGTGCAATGCATTTATTTGGTGGCAGCCTAATCAGATAGCAGTAATTGTGTTTACCCTGCTAAGGGAACATGTGCGCAGTAATTGGTGCCTTGATTAGATCCGCCGTGGCTGTGAGACTGCTATGCAATCTCCTATTAAAAACACATCGCATTCAAAATAGGATGTGCAGGCTGTGGCTGCACACTGTTTGGTGTTCAAAAACGATGCCTGCCTAGTCACAGTATGCACTATGTAGTATGGAAATGGATAGTGCTCCTGAGGCCCTCTTTTCATTTGTTAGAAATATGCTTTCTCAGGAATCCGATCACAATAGGTCAGCCAAGACGTACCCACCTGATATGAACATGCTTTTAAATGTGTCTCATGTGATCATGTGTGTTCAGATTTATTCAATGACACTTTCCTTATAATGACTATTGCAGACGTGCTCAGGGCGACCCATGGGTGTTTTATCCATGTTAAACTACATGACTGTGTTGGATACAAATGAGTGATGGAGGCAAGGAGAGGAGATGGAGATGCAGCTTTTATTATAAAACAAAAAGATGATACAATATGTTTGAACCAGGGAATACTGTAGCAGCTTTGCGTCGTGATGAGTGTGGGCGGGGCCGAGATCAATGGGAGTGAGTCCAGTGGCTCGAGTGTTTAACAACTGTCAAGTTCTGTGGAGGATGGATATCCAGATCCACATGGATAATTTTATGTTTCAAGAGTTCACACTTAGATAATGCTTGACTATATTAGCTAGTTTGGCATGCTGTCCCGGGAGAGAACCCTGAGCTCAGAGATAGGTGAGCCCAAGGCTCCCGCCTGGTCAAATAAGCATTAGGAGGGATACGAGATCAGGTAGTTCTCGATAACCTCCCGAGAATATACCGCCAGTTATGTTAGTTTGTACTTAGTAAGTGCTTATGACTTAACTGTAGTTGCATGTTTTTTGAGTGTGGAAGGAAACCGGAGTACCCGGGGAAAACCCACGCGAGCACGGGGAGAACATGCTAACTCCGCACAGAGAGTGTCGACTGGTTCAGTTGGCATTGAACCAACTCAACCTCCTTGCTGTGGGGCAACAGTGTTAACCACTGAACCACCGTGTCGCCCGAATCTAAACTGAGGAGGAGGGAGAAGGGATGGATGGGGGGGGGTTTCCAAAACGAAGATGAGAAATTAGGTTTAGGCTGGGTATTTATGTTAAATCTTAAATGATCCGATTGGCTAGCTAGTGATTGGTGATAGGGATCAGCTGTAGTCAATCCTATCACGTGCTCCTCTTGAAATTAGTTTGTGAAACTTCACTTATTTTATATTAAATAGGGTGATGCAGTGGGTAATGCTGTCGTTTCACAGCAAGAAGGTTGCTGATTCAAGCCTCGGCAGGGTCAGTTGGCATGCGCTATAGGAGAATTGAGTAAGCTAAATTGTCTGTAGTGTATGAGTGTGAATGACAGTGTATGGGTGTTTCCCAGTGATAGGTTGCAGCTGGAAGGGCATCCGCTGTGTAAAACTTATGCTGGATAGGTTGGCGGTTCATTCCGCTGTCAGACCCCTGAATAATAAAGGGACTAAGCCGAAAAGAAAATGAATGAATGAATAAATGTTTGCTAGTTCCCACCTCCTTCTGCCCTGAATGAATGTGAGTTTGAGGTACTCCTGCTGTAGCATTACACATATTTCTGGAATAACTCCAAATCCCGGCAAAGAAACTTTGATGGAACATAGCTGGAAGGGCATCCGCTGTGTAAAACATATGCTGGATAGGTTGGCGGTTCATTCCGCTGTGGTGACCCCTGAATAATAAAGAGACTAAGCAGAAATCAGAATTTACACCTAACCTGCATCAAAGAAACTTTGATGGAACAAAGAATTTCTACTGTCTACCACATACCTGCCAACATTTTTCTGAATATCCGGTAGACCGTGGGGAGGAATTGGCTTGGTGTCGGGGGTGAGGTGTCTGAATAACACAGCTAAGAACCGGGTAAGTAACTGCACTATACACCGGTTTTCAGGCGGCCGATGCAATCAGATACTTTACCAAAGGGTGTTTTACTTTGTTGGTGTTACAGACTGTACCAAAAAGCTGAGAATGGGGGGGGAATTTTGGGAGTTTTCGGTAGAAATAACAAAATGGGATGGTGGCGGGAGATGGGTCTGAAATAATGAAGACTCCCGAGAAGAACAGGGGTGTTGGCAGGTATTGTCTACCAGCGTTTCCGAAGTGTTATTGCAGAGCAACATGGACACAGTGCAGAAATTTGAATGCCCACAATGGTGTTAGCTATGTGCAAGGTATGCACCCATGGGATACGATGATCATGATGCAGAAGTATAAATCAGAATTTACACCGTGCAAAGGCAACAGCAACTCTAGGAAGAAAAAACAAACAAACAACAAACTAAATCAACATAGGCTCATTCTGAAAACGTAGCTCTATATACATTTCTGGATATCGTGAATTATGTAGCCAGAGCTACGTATGGCTGCATTTCATCTTTAAAACAAACGATATGGAGCGGTATGATGCTGTTCCTTTTCCCGCTTCCCAGCTGACCGCTTACCTCCGTATGGATGGCTTTTCCGCTGTCGGTGGACTTGAGACATAGAGCAAAGTTCATCGCAACAAGGAGTTCGAGTCTGGTGAAGAATGGTTCCAGAAAGCGGGTAAGACAAAAACAAAAGCTAACAAATTAAATTAAAAAGTAAATAACAGGGTGAGAATGTGGTAAAATCTGAAAACGTGGTAAAAACCAAGGGGCTTTTGTTTTTCTGGCTTGCTTGTTAAAACACTGCAGTTGGGTTTAGGGAAGGGGGTGGGAAGGGGGCAAGTCAATCTGTGCTTTTTAAAACACTATTGGCTGGGTGTAGGGAAGGGAGAGCATGGGGAATTGGTCGGTTGGTCAGTCAGTAAGTTGACAGCAGCCTCTGGTGGATTTATGCGAGAACAGCAGGTGCGAATGGCACTCGCGAGAGAAATTTGAGATCTGAAAAAGCATGCACAGAAGCCTCCAGTGGATTCGTGACAACAAAAACTGCAAAAAAAAATCGTAGCTCCTCGGATGTATTTGGCGCTCTTCAGAAATGTGTATGGGGTACATAATCAGAATGATTCTGGGTTGATCTAAACAAGACACAGGTGAACACAACTGTAACTATACTGACATATTAGTAACCAAGGAAGGTGAGGAAACATGAAATAAACAGAAATCATAGATCAATATAAAAGATATATTAAATTGAATTTATATGTATTATGCACCATATGTGTGATGTAGAGAGGACTTGAGGAAAAACTGTGCATCTGTTGAGAACACAAGATCTTTCCGCCTCATGGTATGAGCTCTGCTAGACTCTATTTGCGAAACTAATTGCCTTGTAATTAAAATGATGCTGAGATGTGATGAATAAGTCTGCTAATGTTTATCTCTTCTCCTCTTTCTCTGCTTGTGAATCTTTCTCTCCCACACTGTCTGGTTTATCTTTCTCTTCTGGGTTATGAGGGACAGTTGATGGAGAAGGGTAAAGATATCGGCCCAGTGTGTGTGTGTGTGTGTATATGTGTGTGTGTGTGACGCAGACAGCAGCAGTTGGCTGTGAGTGTAATTAAATGTGAAGGTGGAAGAGAGAGGAGTGAATTGCAGATTCATTTATCTTCTGCCAGTCAGACAGATATGGAGAGCGCATGTGAGGGTGGCTGGCAGTTAGTCGTGCAGCACTGGACTGGAATTTGAGTGATGGAGTTTGCTGATTGAACTTCAGAGGGGGGTACGAGAGTAGGAACAGCATGGGTACATCAGCGTGCAGTAGTGTTGAAATAGCTTTCTCGCTCCCGAGTTTTTGCACATGTTGGACACAGTTGGCAGTAGAGTTGGGACTGGTTACATCATTTTTTTATAGCTTTAAAACAGGCCAGCTAGTTGGAATTATTCGAATAAAACTTTGCTTCTCTGGCATCAAGAGACTAACTACTAGCAGCTAGCGCTAGAGGGTGTGGTCTTTGGAGTCTCTATAAGTGAGCCCACCTGCGGTGCCAAAAACATTGGTACAAATCATACTGGGAGCATTGCTAGTAGAGGGGTTATGTTGGGGCTGTGATGCAGAAAGGAATGAGGTTCATGGGGCTTGGTTTATTGGAGGCCTGCTAACAAGATCTAAACACTGTTCTGAGGAAGTACATTAGCAATTAATGCAATAGGCTGCATTCTTAGCATTATTGTTTGTGGTCCTGCCTCTCATGCTGAAGATTGGGTTCAAATCCTGCTCAGTGTAGTACTCAATGTGTTATGTTGGTGTAGTGACCAAGGTGGAAATAACCGTGCATTCACACGGGGCTTCAGCGTCAACGCTTGACCGAGGGTGTGTCTGAAGTTAGGGCTGACACGATCATCATAGCAGCGTCAGCCAATGAAATTAGTCCGCAATCAGCTACTGTCTGAGCTGGGGTATTTGTATAAAGCAATCTGATTGGCTGACTCTTTCATTGGCGCTCAAAAAGTTGAGAATTTCCCAACTTTTGCAGTGAGCAACGCCACTGAAGCGGGGCCAACGGATCCACAATGCAGTTCGCCAACTCCTGATGTCACCCATTCAAAGTGAATGGAAGCATTGACGCTGACGCCCTGTGTGAATGGGGCATAAGGGTTAGCGGGGTGAATGTAGGCCAGCTATTAAGAGCTGTGCAAAGAATCACTGCCCAAGCCAAAAGAGGAACTTTTGTAACTCTTGCTACACTTTCAGACATAGAGGTACAAAGGATGTACCTTTTCAAAAGGTGCATAATTGTACCTAAAGGGTCCATATTGGTACCTCAAGGGTAAGTTTTTTGTGCTAATAAGTACCTTTGAGGTATAAATATGTTCTTTTGAATAGGTACCACCCCAGTGACAGGTCACATATTCTACCTGACAAAAGTCTTGTCGTCGATCCCAGTTGTAAGAGCATCAAATAATATCTTCTAGTTGATCATTTGGAAAAGTGACAGAAGGTAGATTTTTCTGTTGAACTTCATCCCAATCATCACAAATACTGCAGAAGACATATTAGAACCCACAGAGACCCAAGATTCTCACAGATATCAGTCAAGTTTAGTGAAAGAAAAATCATGGTTTGGGGTTACATTCAGTATGGGGGCGTGAGAAAGATCTGCAGAGTGGATGGCAACACCAACAGCCTGCGGTATCAAGACATTTGTGCTGCCCATTACATTACAAACCACAGGAGAGGGCAAATTCTTCAGCAGGGTAGCGCTCCTTCTCATACTTCAACCTCCACATCAAAGTTTCTAAAAGCAAAGAAGGTTAAGGTGCTCCAGAATTGGCCAGCTCGGTCACCAGACATGAACATCATTGAGCACGTCTGGGGTAAGATGAGGGAGGAGGCATTGAAGATGAATCCAAAGAATCTTGATGAACTCTGGGAGTCTTGCAAGAACGCTTTCTTTGGCATTCCAGATGACTTTATTAGTAAGTGATTTGAGTCATTGCAGAGATGTTTGGACACAGTCGTCCACGCTCATGAGAGTCATACACAATATTCATTCTTTTTCCACTGCACCATGACTTTATATTCTATACTGTACAATATTTCTGTTACGTGACAAGACTTTTGTCTAAGCAAAGTCAGACCTAACTGTCCTAATGAAATAGTTAAAAATCAAGGCATGATCATAATTTATTTTGGTAAAATAAGCATAATCTAGAGGACTTTGCCTTTCATACAAGAAACTTCTGATACCAAATGATCAACTAGAAGTCAAGTTATTATTTGTTGTTCCTAAAATTGGACAAGACTTTTGTCAGGTAGTGTACCTTTATTTCTGAAAGTGTTGAAATGGTGGTCTTTACCTTCCTTATTAGTGCACCCACCGCACATGCCATAAAGACTTGTTCAAATCCTGTTCGGAGTGATTGAAGTAGAACCAGAACATCGGTGCCATTATTCAAATTGAGAAAGTGAGGTTTTGGCGGATGAATGTAATGGAGGCCAGATAATAAGAGTTATGTGAGTAAACCTCTCTCTTCTGGCCTCAAGAGGCACACTAGCAATTTATGGCACAGACTGTGGTTTTTAGAGCCCTTATTAGTGTGCCCCTCTCCCTGGCTGGAAATTCTGGTATGAATTCTAGCCTGAGCAGAACGAGTAAAACCAGAGGGGTTACATCGGTACCTTGATTTGGATGGGAGTGAGATTTAAGAGGACAAGTGTATCCGAGGTCAGCTAGTGATAAAACCTTACTCCCTTGGCCTCAAGAGATGCAATAGAGACTGATGCTAGAGTTTGTATTGTTATTTTCCTTGTAAGGGCACCTGCCTCTCATTATGTCTACAAGGTTCAAATCCTGCTGGTCTGGTGTGAGTAGAACTGGATGGGTTACACTGGTGCCATGACCCAGATGGGACTGAGCTTGGGGGATATTGCAACGTGTACACTACATCTCCTAGGACTACAGTCAGGGCATTTAAGGGAGTTCAGAAACAAGGTTAGAGAATAGCTCTCTTTGATCTCTCTTTTGGACAGCCACAATACATACTAAATAAGTGTGGAAAGCATTATAGGATCCAATAGGAAATGGTTTGGGCTGGTAAATTGTGGATAATCATCATTGTACCATCTGTGCAAGTCACTGTGAGTCAAACGCAGCACACTCACACCTCTGTGTCCCCCTGAGAGCTGTGTTTATGAGTGGACCTCAGGACACGCCATACTCTGGTCAGCATGTCAGATCACTGCTGTGATTCAGTGGCTGGTTGCTCTGAGACTGACGTTAGAGGACATGAGAAGGCTAAAGCAGCGCAGGCAGGGGATAAATGCTCCGACACACACATATTTGCACCCACAGACGCACAAACTTTGAAAGTTCTGCTCTGCTGACTCATAAGTAGTGGCCATTCTTCACCCCATCTGCTGCTATCTGTCCTTCTCAGGACAGGAAAGGTGGGCACTTATTTCTCTTTTCTTTCCACCCACTGGTTTTCATCCTCTGTTCACTTTTATTTAGACAGGATGTGGTGGATGAGTCTGATTGGCAAGTATATGCCAGACATGTTTTGACACATCAATCATACTACGTATCTTGTACAGGGATAACAGTTTTGATTAGCAAATATAAGAATGCTGTGGCGCAGTGGGTAGCACTGTCGCCTCACAGCAGGAATGTTGCTGGTTTGAGCCTCGGCTGGGCCAGTTGGCATTTCTGTGTTGAGTTTGCATGTTCTCCCCATGTTCGTGTGGGTTTCCTCCGGGTGCTCTGGTTTCCCCCACAAGTCCAAAGACATGCGCTATAGATGAATCGGGTAAGCTAAATTGTTCGTAGTGTGTGTGTGAATGAGAGTGTATTGGTTTTTTTCAGTGATTCTCCACAGTCCTGTCAATCAGTTATGAACTACTTCCAGCATGGCATCGCTCTTCTTTCCATTCAGCTTCCCCAGAGACGCCTCAACTTGTCTCCTTTTCATGGTCTCCGCCTGAAGCTGTAGCAGTGTCTCCTTGTTAGGCCCCTCATATTGATTGCCTACACTTCCCACAAAGCAATTTGTTCAGTAGCGTCTCTCAGGGCACTGTCTGTCTGTTATCTGAAGGCTGTTATCAGAGGCAGTCGGAGCTCCATTCAGTGTCGTATGGAGATGTCGGATGTTAATTGCGGGGTCAAGAGTTAATTGGCCTGTGCGTCGTCCATGTCCGCCTGCAGATATGGTCAGAATAATGAAGCGTACATTTGGTTCAAAGACGTCCACCTGAAAGAAGCTAGCTTTAAGCATTTCGGTTCCTCTCAAAGGGTCCGACCGATAATGAAGTTGAAGCTCAAAATGTTAGGATTGTTGGGATTAATGACTTGCAGAAGTGATGTGAGCTATCCAACTTTTTCCACACTACTGCATTTCAAGTTATGAGTTGCACTTCCTGTTAGGGGGGGGTATTTTTCTAAAGAACTGATGCAAATATTTTCATGGAATTTATATAGTGTAACTATACATATTACATTTTTATAACAAGCAAATCTGTGGCCATAGCTTTTTATAATTCACTGTGGTTTGTTCCTACAGATTCCTACAGAATGTACAGTAATATTCAGTATATATATATATATATATATATATATATATATATATATATATATATATATATATATATATATATATATATATATATATATATATATATATTCATTATATTGCTGTGGGGGGATTTATCTTGAGTGTTTTGGGACCGTTCATGATCTGCTGAAAGTAATTTGATAGGTATAACAAGCTGCATTTTAATATTATATGGATAAACTGAGGAGAATAAAGACACCTCATCGCAACCTATTTAAATATATATAATACATCTCAATAAGTGCATTTATATGGAGCATCGATTTAAAAGTACAGCATTAATGAAAATGCTCTATATAAATATTTCAGTCTGAATATAAATGCTCAAACCAAAGAAACTGTAATCGGTTTGAGATGGGGTGAGATAAACGTTTCTATAAACTGAACAAAATAAAAATTCTGCCATGTAAACTTATTAGCCAATGTCTTTGCTTCTACGTCACAACAAGGTATACAGTAAAGCTCAAAATAGCATGCACATGGCTGTTTGTGGCTGTGATGAATATTACACATATGAATACATGGTGATACAAATGCATGCAATAAGGTGAGCTCATGATTTCTCGTCTGCTTTCTCTTGCTCACACAACAGCCTTTGTTTCAAAACCATGTATTAGGTTTTAAAGTGGAACTAAACCCAAGTCAGTCAACATATATATATATATATATATACAGTTAAAGTCAGAATTATTAGCCCCCCTGAATTATTAGCCCCCCTGTTTATTTTTTCCCCAATTTCTGTTTAACGGAGAGAAGATTTTTTCAACACATTTCTAAACATAATAATTTTAATAACTCATTTCTAATAACTGATTTATTTTATCTTTGCCATGATGACAGTAAATAATATTTGACTAGATATTTTTCAAGACACTTCTATACAGCTTAAAGTGACATTTAAAGGCTTAACTAGGTTAATTAAGTTTACTAGGCAGGTTACGGCAGTTAGGCAAGTTATTGTATAACAATGGTTTGTTCTACAGTATAGACTACCAGAAAAAAATATAGCTTAAAGGGGCTAATAATATTGACCTTAAAATGGTGTTTAAAAAATTAAAAACTGCTTTTATTCTAGTCAAAATAAAACAAATAAGACTTTCTCCAGAAGAAAAAATATTATCAGAAATACTGTGAAAATTGCCTTGCTCTGTTAAACATAGTTTGGGAAATATTTAAAAAAGAAAAAAAAATTCAAAGGGGGCGAATAATTCTGACTTCAACTATATATATATATATATATATATATATTAGTGGTGGGCTGTTATCGGCGTTAACGTGCTGCGTTAACGTGAGACTCTTATCGCGCGATAAAAAAAATATCGCCGTTAATCTATTCTCAAAGTTGGGTGAGAGCTGGGTCTATTTTACGCAAGCTATGATGACTTTCACCTTGATAGTTTAGCGCGGATGTATACCTGACCGGTGAGCCGTCTGGGAAAGAAGTGCCCTTCTGAATCAAATCAGCAGGATGCCTGACTCTAACTGCAGTTGAGCAGTTTCACTTTAACTCATGAACATTTAATTCATGCCTTCATGACAAACTGGGGTATTAGACGCAAATAAGGAGTAAGGACAGGTGAGAGTGTTATGGAATTTAATAACGCACGCCAAATGAGAAGAAAAAAACTTCTGCATTTCGCGATGTGTGTGTGTTTGTCTGTGTGTGCGTCTGTGTGTCTGTGCGGTCCCTTACTGACAGCCGCCTGTGTGGATCTCGTCGGAAAATATGGCGAAAAGTCCTACATGACGGGAATAGTTTGTCAGTATTGCCACTAATATCTGCATACTCCACGTCTCAATTCCATTTCTGTTTAGTTCAGTTATGACTTCAGTCGCATTAAGTAATCAAAAATCGCTGTTTACATGGTAGACTCTTAATCAGAGTATTGTTTTAATCATATTAAAATCGCATTAAAGTATTGTTGCTCATGTAAACATACTCAATGTTTGACACCGTCAGCGCTCTGTGAACTTGCCTTTGCGAAGCAGCATTTTCTGTATGTGCGTACATCAAAAGCAAGTATGAAAACGCTGTTTGGAGCTTATGTAGGCCTACAGTTCAACATTCATGTTTAACAGAAATAAACAGTTAGTAAACACAAGTACATCTTATTGAACATCATTTATTTTCATCACCAATTATCATAGTAGAACAGTTTCTCAAGCAGTTTGTGATGCATTTTGGAAACAGGAGATGAGCCCCTGGTCTAATGCGTCACTTGGCTTGAGAAACCCGTTCTCAAAGACTTATTATTTGGGTAGCACACATATTCTGAATGCCTTCGGCAGAATTGAAATGAGCCATTTTAATCTAGATTAATCTAGATTCATTTTGAAATTAATCTAGATTAAAAAAAGTAATCTATGCCCACCTAATATATATATATATATATATATATATATATATATATATATATATATATATATATATATATATATATATATATATATATACTTTTTATTTTTATTTTTTTTACATTTTAGAAAATGGCAGATTGTTTGTTGTACTGTAACTTGATCGGGTCCAGTGCATATTTTTACATGTTTTATTTGTTGAGAGATCTACTTGATAAGGGAGTGTCTCAACATAAACCTTACAGATGTGATGTAAAACACAAAGTCATGAATCATCTATTAAACATTGCATCCTTAGTCTGAATGTAAATCCTCTAGTCAGGCAGCGTCTGACCAGAGTATTACAGTGAGTTAAGATAAAACATTAATAAAATCATTGCTATTGACTGGACTAGGAACCAAAGGCTAAAATCATATGCTGTGTTCCACTAAAAAAAAAAAGAAACTCGTACAGGTTTGGAACAGCATGGTTCAGAGTAATTCAGGATAACATTTTCAACTATGCCTTTAATAGAAATCTATCAGTGCCTTGAGCTTACAGTGTGTGTGACTCTTGGCAGAGGTTAATGCACAAACACACTGGCCATGTGGTTTGAGAGATGAGTTGGCGGTGAGTAGAAGCAGTATGACAGGGAAGAGTATAACAATACACTGAGAGGACAGAAATGAAGTATTCACTTTGACCTGAGCGTCTGCTGCTTTCACTGCGAGAGACTGGCAGGTTGACAAAAGAGAGTTCACTATGATGGCTGTTGTGTAGAGAGGATTTTAAAGTTGTCTTCAAAACCTTCTCGCAACCTCAAAACGAACCATTTGATGGTGAAAACATGACATATCAATGACTGGCATCTTGACACATATTCGGAGAATGTGTGTAATGACAAACTGACAGCATTTCTCTCAGGAACATTTCCAAATGTTGTCTTGCAGGACAAAAATGGTTGTTGGGTACATTCATAGTAGAGAAGTTCACGGTGGAACATAATATTAAAATGTTATGCTAGCTGTTTAGTGCTTTTGATGTGAGGATTCAAAATAATATGGCATACCACAGCTTATAATGTAAGGACATGCTAGATACAGCATTTTGATATTTACAAGTTAGACAAACAAAAATGTTTGACACCACAGCTTAATTTGACATGCTAACTGCTAAGCTTTAGTATGATAGTATGATAACTGCTAAGTTATGACTAGCATGCATTATCATTTGAGTTCTACCACTGAGCTTTTGACTCTGACTATCCTGTACATATTTATGAGAACAATACCTTTTCTAAAAACATCAAACGTTTAATGTCACATACTGTATATGTGCTAACTGCCAAGCTACATTCTGACTATCCTGTTCATGTTTCTTATAACACCAGTGTCACAGCTAGTAATTATGCTAACTGCTACGTTTAGCCTGAACAAGCATCTGAGTTCTACAACTCAATGTGTGCTAACCACTGAGCTTTTTTACTCTGACTACCTTGACTTTTCTAAAAAACATCAGTGCAAACGTTTAATGTCACATTCTGTATATGTGCTAACTGATAAGCTACATTCTGACTATCCTGTTCATGCTTCTTATAACACCAGTGTCACAGCTAGTAATTATGCTAACTGCTACGTTTAGCCTGAACAAGCATCTGAGTTCTACAACTCAATGTGTGCTAACCACTGAGCTTTTTTACTCTGACTACCTTGACTTTTCTAAAAAACATCAGTGCAAACGTTTAATGTCACATTCTGTATATGTGCTAACTGATAAGCTACATTCTGACTATCCTGTTCATGCTTCTTAAAACACCAGTGTCATGGCTAGTAATCATGCTAACTGCTACGTTTAGCTCTAACAATCATGAATGATCTTATGAGTTCTACAACTCAGTGTGAGCTAACCACTAAGATTGAACTCTGACCACCTATTTATGAAAACAATGACTTTTCTAAAAACATCAGTGCAAAATTTAATGTCATATGTGCTAACTGCTAAGCTACACTCTGACTATCCTGTTCATGTTTCTTAAAACACCAGTGTCATGGCTAGTAATCATGCTAACTGCTACGTTTAGCTCTAACAAGCATGAATGAGTTCTACAACTGTGAGCTAACCACTAAGATTTAACTCAGACTACCCCTGCTGAAAAATCCAGCTTAAACCAGCCTAAGCTGGTTGGCTGGTTTTAGCTGGTCGACCAGCCTGGTTTTAGAGGGGTTTTGGCCATTTCCAGGCTGGTTTCCAGCCATTTCCAGCCTGGTTTTAGCTGGTCAGGCTGGTAGTTGACCAGCTAAAACCAGCTTGACCAGCCAAAACCAGCTATGTCCAGCTTAAACCAGGCTGGTCAAGCTGGTTTTAGCTGGTTTAAGCAGGTCATTTTCCAGCCTGACCAGCTAAGACCAGGCTGGAAATGGCTGGAAACCAGCCTGGAAATGGCCAAAACCCCTCTAAAACCAGGCTGGTCGACCAGCTAAAACCAGCCAACCAGCTTAGGCTGGTTTAAGCTGTTTTTTTCAGCAGGGTACCTATTTATGAGAACAAAACCTTTCCTAAAACCATTAGTGCACAAGCTTAATGTTGGATATTTGGGCATTTATTCATGAGCAATAGCTCTTCCCTGCTGAAAAATCCAGCTTAAACCAGCCTAAGCTGGTTGGCTGGTTTTAGCTGGTCGACCAGCCTGGTTTTAGAGAGGTTTTGGCCATTTCCAGACTGTCTTAGCTGGTCAGGCTGGGAGTTGACCAGCTTGACCAGCCAAAACCAGCTATGTCCAGCTTAAATCTGGTCAAGCTGGTTTTAGCTGGTTTAAGCTGGTCATTTTCCAGCCTGACCAGCTAAGACCCTGCTGGAAATGGCCAAAACCCCTCTAAAACCAGGCTAGTTGACCAGCTAAAACCAGCCAACCAGCTTGGGCTGGTTTAAGCTGTTTTTTTTTTACCAGGGTTATTAATCTGTACATTTATATTTTTGAGAAATAGGGAAAAAGGGATGATTAAATATGGATCAGTAAATGATTTATTTGTTCCTGGTAATTAAAAAGAACCATGACAGAAAACATGCACTAAAATGAAACATTTGCAGTCCTTTGAAGCTCTCGCCAAAGAAAGAACTTGGTTGTGTTGTTCAGCTTGCTTGCTTTCGCAAATATAATGTACCCTAAAATCAGTGATGCAACATTTATTTCATCACGCTATGCTAATCATCTGAAAAAAATAGCTACTGGAAAAGCTACACTGTTTTGAAAACCGCTTAGCTACTGAAAAATGTACTGTAGCCATGTTAACATCGGAACTAATGTTGCTTAGGTACTTCTCACTGTTTGAAACATCCACCACCATGGCATTTCTATCCGCTTCATCATTTTACTTAACCGCCATACTTTTTATGTTAGCAGGAGCATGTCTTTACGCTTTGACCCTTTCCGTCCATTGGACATGAGTGCGTCCCTCATTAACAGCTCGCCCTTAGCCCTGCACAGCCACATCAGAATGGCAAAAAACAGCCCTTGCCCGTCCTAATGTAAGGTATTCCAGCTGTCATCATTTTTATGCTAACTTTATGCTTAGCGCTGACCAGCCCAGAAAAGGTCATTCTGACTATAATGGCAGTCAGGGCATGTTGTCAAGGGGGTTAGCCTCTGTAGACCTCTGGAAACCAGTTATCCCATTTCCTGTACACTGTAAAATCCAATAGTCTAAGTTATCAAATGAAATGAGTGTGGTTAACTCAAAATGTACTGGAGATTAATTCTACTCATTTGAAAAGAGTTTTGAACTCTGTGTTAATGAGTTTCATGTTTGTGGAGTTGTTTAATGATCCTCTGCTGAAATGTTGAGAGATTGAATGCTTTTATTTCTTTTATGGCTGTGACTGAAGTCAGCTGTAGTTTTATGTTTCTCTTCAGTAATTCTGCTTGTTAACAGCAGGTGTACATCATTAATGCTCAATAAACACTTACTTGATCACTTAAATATCTCATTACTTCAACTGAAATGGAGTAAGTTCACATTACTCATATAGATTATTAGTTTGTGAACTTAAATGGTTTCCTCAAACAGTTTGAGTTGCCTTAACTGGATATGTCACTGCAAAACAAAAAGTTGTGGTCATGTCACAATGAGGCTCCCATTAGTTAATGTCAGTTAATTTATTTGCTAATATGAACTAAGAATGAGCAATACTTGTACAGCCTTTATTATTAAATAGTTCAACAGATAAGATGAATAAAAACTGTAATAAATAGTTTATTCCTGTTCGTAAATGCATTAACTATGATTTACTAGAACGTTATTGTAAAGAGGTATCAAAATTCTAAACCATTTTAGCAAGGCTGAAAGATCAGCTATATCAAGTAAAAGCTATTGCGTTTTAGCAGTGATGTTTTGGAAGATTTCTGCCCTGGATTAAAGTCAAATGCTGGTTGTGAAAGTCAGAGCCAGTCTGTTGATTTTGTCATTGAAATTAACGGATTTTGATACAAAAATATCATAGTCAACGAATGTTATCTTCTCTCTCTCTCTCTCTCCCCCCTGTTTCATTTTTTCCCCTAATTTCTGTTTAACGGAGAGAAGATTTTTTCAACACATTTCTAAACATAATAGTTTTAATAACTCATCTCTAATAACTGATTTATTTTATCTTTGTCATGATGACAGTAAATAATATTTGACTAGATATTTTTCAAGACACTTCTATACAGCTTAAAGTGACATTTAAAGGCTTAACTTGGTTAATTAGGTTAACTAGGCAGGTTAGGGTAATTAGGCAAGTTATTGTATAACGATGGTTTGTTCTGTAGACTATCGAAAAAAAATAGCTTAAAGGGGCTAATATTTTTGTCCTTAAAAATTAAAAATTGCTTCTATTCTAGTCGAAATAAAACAAATAAGACTTTCTTCAGAAGAAAAAACATTATCAGACATACTGTGAAAATTTCCTTGCTCTGTTAAACATCATTAAAAAAAAAAAAAAAATTCAAAAGGGGACTAATAATTCTGACTTCAACTGTATATATATATATATATATATATATATACACACACTGTAAAAAATAAATCCTGTGGTTGCCAGTATTTAACCGTAAAAGATACGGTACAAACCGTAAAAGTAAATTCTCATTTTTACAGTAAACTACCGTATTTTATTAATTTATAGAGGTAATATGTCTGTATTTTAATTTAGCAACATCTACACATCTTTTGTTACACAGATAGACATGATAACACAGCCATATGCATGTGGTGATGAGTAAGTTCATACACAACAAACCAATGCTCATCACAAACAACTTTACCCACAATCAGAAAAGTGTATCAGTGCAAAGAAGGTGCTCAGTGTCATTCCCACAGCTACTAAACACCAGTATGGTAACACACATAAAATTAAAGTCATGAAATAAACATTGTTTATCAACATTAGATGTCACATAACTCACTAATATACATTACTGATGGGGAAACAACTAAAAAGATCCATAGTAATGTCAACAAAAAGCATAAAAAGTGATGTGCCATGCAGGGAATTCTGGGAAAGTCAATTTACGGTTATTCGCCATATATATTAAGGAAACATACTGTTAACCAGTTTACAGATTTGTACTGTAGCATTTTTACAGTTTTTTACCGGCAATTTTTTAAGCAATTTATCCCAAAAAGACAATTTTATACCATCATAAGCCTATAGTCTGGACCAAAAATATGTATTTAGTCTGCTGAAGCACCAACCCATCTAACAAGGAACGTTTACGAGACCTTTCCCTAACATTCCTTAAAGGGTGTCTGAATGTTAAACTTAATGATTTTTAAATGATGTTTAAGGAATACTCTTATAGTGTTATTACTAGTTAGAATGTTGTCCTAATGCTTTCTAAGTGTTATTAGAACAATTTACTTGGTAAATTGGTATATGTTGTTTCTCCATGAGGAATGTTTTGTCACGGTTGTGGATCTGTCTGTTCCTCTTGTGTGTGTGTGCGTATGTATGTGTGTGTTTGTGGGTGTGTTTGTTTGGGTATCTTTCACCACGTGGCTGTCTGTGTTTACATGTTGTCAGCTGGGCAGTCACGTGCTCAGCTGTCAATCAGCACACCACAGGTGCAGCGCATTACTGCACCTATTTCTGTTCAGCGTTCGCGTCTGTTGTTGTCAGTTCGTTGTGGTTCACGTCTGTGTCTGTTCCCTGTTAGGCTTCTCTCGCTGAATCCGCTGGTGGTGAGTCATCTTAGAGTCTGTTGCTTTTGGACTTGTCAAGCACGACTTGGTTTCATTGAAGTTGTTACCGCTGTTTGCACTGATGACACTCACAAGAGATTCACTTTGTTTTGCTGCTCTGAAGAACTATTACCGCTGTTAAGCGTTGTCGATTTCCTTGAGAGATGCATCATTGCTCTACCCTATCACTCGATATCTGGTGAGATCTATAACAGCTGTGATTTCCTGTTATCCCTGTTAATAAATCAACTTGCATTCACTTGCATTTGGGTCTCCTGCGAATTTGTGACATGTTTTACTAACGTTGCAGGGCTCGAAATTAACTTTTTTACTTGGTAGCACCGGTGCTCCCAACTTCAAAAATTTAGGAGCACCAGAAAAAATTTAGGAGCACCCACCAAAAATGAATGAGCACCACTGCAAATTGTATATTAAGGGATTTATTGTTTTTGAAAACAATTACAATTAGGACTAACAAAAAACAGAAACAACTATCTAACTAATGCTGTAATGACATTGATATCTGTGCAATAATTCCAAAATGAATGTCTAATAATTATAAAATATTAATGATGACGATGATGACAATACTAACAATGAATAACATTTCTCATTATCTTCTGCCCTGAATGTGCTTGAATGCGAGTTATGTACTGTAAAAGGTCCTGCTGTTACTTTATGAAAAATAAATGTATGGTTTGCATCAAACAAAAATGAAGCATTGCAGTAAGAAATATTTATTTTGCACTATTGTTTTTATATGCATGTCAATTTAATAAATAAAATTTCTGCTACAAAACAAACGTAAGATTATAATAAATCATTCAATCCAATGCTGAAATCTGCAAAGCAGTCATCAGTAAATAGAAAAATAATATACATCTCAAGAAAGAACGGACAAAAGAAAGTAAAAGTTTCACTTCTATCACTCTTTAAAAGTTTTGGTTTCGGTTTGTGTCATTTTAAATGCTCGGTCTCGTTATGAGCTGATTTTCATTTTTCTGTGTTTGTGGAAAAAAGCAGGCGTCAGCCGACCCAATAAATGAGCGGGGCAGAGCATGATTCTCGTGATGACCACCGGCGCAATACCGTTCTTTGTTATGAGCCACAGATTCAGTTTAAACTCAGTAGGCGAGCTTCTTTGGCGATGATGTGTACAGTGTTACATTTAGGGGACATTTGCGCTGAACACGCAGTGAATGCAACGCATCGAGATTTGGGCACCTTCTCCAAAAACCCTCAATTGATCTCGGCTGGCGCCCTTATAAGCTCCCTGTTATCTGACAGCGGAAAGCCTTGTGTGATTGACAGCTGATATGAACCAATATAGCGGCAGGGAAGTCCGATTCAGCACGTTTTTAGAAAAAAAATCGAAACAAGTTACACTACAACCATTCGCAAGTCGCATAGATTAAATTTCGGGCGCATATGCGACCAAAATGGTCGCAATTTCGAGCCCTGCGTTGATTAAAAAACATTATTATAACAGAGTTCCTAAAACGTTCCTAAAATGTTCTCCTAATGTTTATGCTCATAGAAGTTTGTATTCTGTCAACATTTAAAAAAACTGGACAGTTGTTGGAACAACTGTTGGAATGTTCCAAATCAATGTACATATTTTTAGGCAGATTTAGGTGGAAAGAACGGTGCAGGAATGTTATGTTAACCTTAAAAAAAACATTTAGGCAACATTAAGCAAGCTGAAGAGTTTAATGTTTTCTGAACATTTTAAATGACTGTTCCCACAACAGGCGACACGGTGGCATAGTGGGTAGCACGTTCGCCTCACAGCAAGAAGGTCGCTGGTTCCAGCCTCGGCTGGGTCAGTTGGCGTTTCTGTGTGGAGTTTGCATGTTCTCCCCGTGTGTGCGTGGGGTTTCCTCCGGGTGCTCCGGTTTTCCGCACAAGACCAAAGACATGTGGTATAGGTTGGGTATGGCTAAAATTGACCTTAGTGTATGAGTGTGTGTGTGAATGAGTGTGCATTGGAGTTTCCCAGTGATGAGATGCGGCCGGAAGGGTATCCGGTGCATAAAAAATATGCTGGATAAGTTGGCGGTTCATTCCGCTGTGGCTACCCCAGATTAATAAAGAGACTAAGCCGAAAAGTGAATGAATGAATGTTCCCACAACCAAAATAGAACATTAGGAAAATGTTCTCAGAACATAAAATTGTAAGCTGTGAGAGTTATTTCAATTATTAGTTTATTTGTAAGTTTGGTGCACACCAGAGAAGTAAGTAAGTAAGTAAGTAAGTAAGTAAGTAAGTAAGTAATGTGTATTTATATAGCGCATTTATTGTGTATGGCCATACACCCAAAGCGCTTCACAACCATGAGGGGAGTCTCTCCACACCACCACCAGTGTGTAGCATCCACTTGGATGATGCGACGGCAGCCACAGAACAACGGCGCCAGTGCGCTCACCACACACCAGCTATTGGTGGAGTGAAGAGACAGTGATAGAGCCAATTCGGTGGATGGGGATGATTAGGAGGCCATGATGGGTAAGTGCCAATTGAGGGACTTTGGCCAGGACACCGGGGTTACACCCCTACTCTTTACGAGAAGTGTCATGGGATTTTTAATGACCACAGAGAGTCAGGACCTCGGTTTAACGTCTCATTCGAAAGACGGGAAGCCCCACTGGAGTTCATTTCAATCAAAACAAACCTTTAATCAAACCCACCGTTTGTGTTTTGAAATCTCTTCAAATGCACTCCAGCCCTTAGTGCATTGCTCAGCTTACTATATCATTGCCTTGTCAACAAATCTTCAACTTGAACAACTTCGTTTCAGTTTCATGCTTTAACAACTCATCATCCCACTTCAACTTTTCCACAGCAATGAATTTCAGACTAGTGCATCGATTCGGCCCATCAGGTAACATTTAAGTCGCAGTGTTGTCAATAAAAGCTAGGAGCTCTTATTTTTGCAGGCTGAATGCACAGTGAACATCTATTTAGGCCTGGGACAAAAGGCCATTGACTTGTAGACAGCCTGTGCACTGTGGGAAAAAAGGTCAGCGAGTGGGTGCTAGTCATACCTGGTAAAGCTGAATAACCTGCCATTGATTTTGCTGCTCGCTGGATGACAAGCAAATCAAAGGCCCCCTAAAGTGCATTTCAGTGCTCACAGGTGCAGAGCAGCTGTCAAATTCCTGCAGTCGCTGTACGGCAGGGTAGACACCCCGCTAAGAGAGTCACATGTGCGAGTTTCTTTATCCGTGTTATTCTTCATGGTGTTGTCTGGAATGTCATTTTGCTGGGGAAGAAGTTTCCTCTTTAAAAAACAAAAAAAAACAAAAAGATTTGTTTGTGCAAACATTTTGTCATCATTTGCTCTATTTCTTTATAAAGAAGATATTTTAAGCTGTTCACTTTTTGAATGTTTAAGCTTTGGTGTGATTGCTCTGTTAGTGTAGTTCATTTGAACACCGCTATCTGAACCCTGTAACAGTCAAATTGTTAGTTTACAGATATTGTTTATGATTTTACAGATTCATATTCTTTTCGGCTTAGTCACTTTATTAATCAGGGGTCGCCACAGCAGAATGAACCGCCAACTATCCAGCATATGTTTTATGCAGCTGATGCCCTTCCAGCCGCAACCCAACACTGGGAAACACCCAAACACTCTTGGATTTACACACATACACTAAAGCCAATTTAGCTTATTCAATTCACCTACAGTATAGCGCATATCTTTGGACTGTGTGGGAGACCGGAGCACCCCGAGGAAACCCACGCGAACACGGGAAGAACATGCAAACTTCACATAGAAATGCTAACTGACCCAGCCGGGGCTCGAACCAGCGACCTGTGAGGCGATCGTGCTACCCACTGCGCCACCGTGACACCTAGAGATTTTTAGGTGTAATTTAAAATAACAGTAAAAATACTGTCCAGCCCGATCTCACAAGGAAACGTATTGTCAAAAAGGAAAGCATGTCATTGCCAACTATGATGCTATCTTGGATTAATATCTGTGTTGATTCTGGAACACACATATATATATATATATATATATATATATATATATTTTTTTTTTTTTTTTTTTTTTTTTTTTTTTTTTTTGAATATGTAATCTATGGTGGCCGAGAAGTGCAAAACAACATTACAAAGTGTGAAACACTTTTACGAAGCTCGAGACAAATGTAAATTTTGAATTTTTTTTTACCTATCACAAGACACAATTACATAGGAAAAACGATTTTACCACGATGAAACAAATTTACATTTTAGAAAAAAAATTAACAAATGACAGGACTCGAGTCCGGCGAAGAACGATTCCAGAAAGTGGGTAAAGGGTGGGTGAGGGAATTGACACAAAACACTTTTACCAATCCCGAAACAAATTTACAATGACAGATTCTGTACAGAAAGGAAATGTACCACACACCGGAAGTGAGGCAGAATGAACTTGTGTGTGACTTTGTAGACACAGGTTAACATGAGTCCAAAGGCACAGGTTAACATGAGTCTACAACTATAAACATCAACCAACTGCGATTAAAACTTCGTTTTGTCATTCAGAGCTATTCTGAGAAAATATCAGCGTGAGAGTTTGTAGAAACATGTAAACGCAAGTACATAGAAACAAGTTAACACTAGTCCACAACCAAAGCACAGCATATGTTGACTGATAAAAATATCAAAACCAACCTCAACATGTAGTCCTGGGGTGCGTTTCCCAAAACCATCGTTAGCCAACTAAGGTCGCAAGTTTCGTCGTTACAAACATAGTTCTTTGATTTGCTGTTTCCCAAATCCATCGCTCCAACGAACATTCACAAACTGCGTCGCAAACTTGAGCTCTTGAAACGACACCTCTGGAGCTGTAGTTAAAAGCATAGTTCCTGGCTGTGTTCTATTCCCACTTATCCCCCCTATGCCCTATTCATTTAGAACATTCTAACATTCAAAGCTGGAATTATTAAAAATAAAAAAAGCATTAAGTTAATCTCTCTTAGGTTTAATTTGCTTTCAAAGTATTTTTACAGTTCAGTTTTAGCGATCTTCATGTTTACAATTGTGCTCCCTTTGCGGTGCACTTTGAAAACATTGATATCATTTTGAACACAGCCTCATGGCGAAAGCTGTAGGTATATTTAAAAGCGCAAATTATGTTACAGTTCGTCTCCAAAGCTTGTAAAAATAAAAAACATAGCATACGTTAATTCTTTTATTTTATAGTGGGTTATTTATTAAGTTTCTCTGCTGTATATGACATGGGTCTGTTGGTTAGAACTTTCTGCTGTGGTTTGCATGTGAAATTGTATTTTTTTTAGATAAATAAACAATATCCTAAATAATAATAATGATAATAATAATCATCATCATCATCATTAATATTATTATTAAAGTAAATATATTTATAATAAATCGCCTCATTATTTATTTATTTATATGATTTATATATGATATTAGATTAGTGTTAGCTTTTGTAAGTGATTTTATGTTTTAGAATAGAATATGTATTGTTCAACTTCTCAATAATATTAGTAAAGCAAACATTGGCCCTATATGTGCCATTTACATATATTTCAATGAATATGGAAAATGAGTGCATGTTTTTACCAAAACTAATATTGGATTTTATTTTAAATGCGTGTTTGTGTAAAACAATATAATTTGCACAAAGAAATGATGGGGTTGTTCTCTAAAGAAGTTACTCCACCCCGTTTAGAGCATCATTATGGGCGTTTTGCGTCATAACTAACGTAGTTCAAGCGATGGATCTGCGACAGAGAAACTACGAGTTTTGGGAAACACTCATCACTACATCGTTCTTTTGCCAAACGATGCATCGCACTATGATAGTTCAGCCGCGAGTTACGTCGTTGTTTGGGAAACGCACCCCAGAATAGCTCAGTTAGACAGGTCAATTTATACTCGTGCTGAACCTTTTGACTTGGGTTCGAATCCCATTGATGACATGTAAATTATAGTTATTTCTTTACATTAATTTTGGTTATATTCTGTTCTGCCACACAAATATTAAAATCAAAAATGTTTACTATGACACTGACACCAAGTAATAAGAATATTTATTTGGCATGGACATGTTTTGTTGCTGTGAAAAAGTGACGAACCTGCCAATCTGCAAACATGAATAGTTTACATCTGGAAAGGGACACCACCGTAACACCGGCTTTGTTCAGTTTACTTTTAAGAGTCCTCAAGCAGATGTTTTCACCGTGTAGACTTGACATCATGTCCACTATTACGTACGAGTCGCCCTTGTTAAAATATTGAACACGTTGGTGCAGCATGTCTGGTGTTTCCGTCTGGTCCTTTAGAAACTCCAAACGCAGACCACACGTAAAGCAAAACCGTGCTAATCTGCTCATGTGTTTGCCACAAAACGGCCAAAACAACCCTCGACCTCAGTCCATGTTTGGTCACCATAAACTTTATTTACGCCATGTACTACACAACAAGAATTTACTGCGCTCACCACCAATGACAACAACTCTTTTCCCCGCGTCACTTCCAGTGTGTGGTACATTCCATTTCCGTAAAGGATCTGTCATTGTAAATTTGTTTTGAGCTTCGTAAAAAGTGTTACACACTTTGTAATGTTGTTTTGCACTTTCCGGCCACCGTAGTAATCTATACCCTAAACCCAACTGTAAATTCCCAAAATCAGAGGGCAATAATAGTTGGAAAACAATTATGTAGAAGGTCATAAACCTAACCATATCCCTAAACATAACATAAATGCTAAACATATCCCTTAATTCCGATTGGATAATTGAAATGTTGGTCCAGGATCAACATAAATGTTAATTCCAGGAAGATGTCCTACTTGGCGAAATCAGGTTGGCGTGCCAGAAAAGTCAGAAACCGTAACATATAATTTTTAAAAGCAGGCGTGTCCCCAAACCCCACCTATAACCCTACCCCTCATTGGGGGATGAGCAAATCATACATGATTTAATGAAATTGTATAAATTAATATGTATTAGCCACTAAATCAAAAAGCTACAAATTGCCATCAGATTGCATTCCCTGTACCCCTCAGTATACAAAAAAATAAATAAATAAAAAAAGACTTTAGTTTGGATTTAAAAGTCGTGAAAGTGGTTAATTTAAAAAAGTCCTTTGAAGTTTTGGTAATTTAAAATAACAAGGAAATGCTGTGTAAATTATACAGAAATTCCACGTGTAAACAAATACTCTAATTTGTTATTAATTAATTTACTGAATAATTTGTACATTAAAATTTGTAATACAGTTAAAGTTAGAATTTTTACCCCCCCTTTTATTTTTTTATTTATTTTTTTTTAAATATTTCCCAAATGATGTTTAACAGAGCAAGGAAATTTCCACAGTATGTCTGATAATATTTTTTGTTCTGGAGAAAGTCTTATTTGTTTTATTTCGGCTAGAATAAAAGCCGTTTTTAATTTTTTAAAAACCATTTTATGGTAAAAATTATTAGCCCCTTTAAGCTATATCCTCTTAAGGCCCAAGGTGTTTTTTACATGCATTTTTTTATTTCTCTTTGCTATTTGGGCTTATTGGAACTTAATTAGAATAAAAATCTAAGTATCATCTTTTGATATGATGTACTTTTAGAGAAAAATGATGTCCATATATGTGGACTCGTGGTCCGAATTTACAAAAAACACTTTTTCCCGAATTTTCTTTTATGCATATTTAACATAGAAATTTTTTTTTTTTTTAACTTGCTTTGACTATAAGAGAGTAAAAACGACATTTTTTCCCATTTTGGAAGTTAAAAATAGGGTTTGGGACATTTTATATGCTGCAAAAGAGTTGCAGGATGACCCTGTATGTCTGTAACAAAATATAAAACATTCAAAGTATTTTAAATAGCCACTTAAGAGCTAAAAATGTGCTGTCCACATATGTGGACACTCGGGCCCTAGGAGGATATATATTTTTTTCGATAGTCTACAGAACAAACCATCGTTATACAATAACTTGCCTAATTACCCTAACCTGCCTAGTTAACCAAATTATCCAAGTTAAGCCTTTAAATGTCACTTTAAGCTGTATAGAAGTGTCTTGAAAAATATCTAGTCAAATATTATTTACTGTCATCATGACAAAGATAAAATAAATCAGTTATTAGAAATGAGTTATTAAAACTATTATGTTTAGAAATGTGTTGAAAAATTCCTCTCTCCATTAAACAGAAATTGGGGAAAAAATAAACAGGGGCGAATATTTCAGGGGGGCTAATAATTCTGACTTCAACTGTAATTTGAAATAAAAGAGAATCACTATATATGTTTAGTGTAAAAAAAAGGTGCATTGAGATACACAAAGATGTTCAGACATTGTTAAAATGTTAAGGAATGTGGGTTACCATACACTAAAAATGCTGGGTTTCACACAAATCTTTCATGGTGTCCCAACACAAATCGATTAACACAAAGCAACTAACATAAAGCAATTAAGTTGTGCCATAATTAACCTAAAAATTGTGTTGTTTGAACTCATTTTAAATAAGTGGTTTTAACAAGCAGCAAAAGTCATTTTGTGAGTGTATGTACAAGCATACAATGAGCATTATTAGCCCAGTTTCATACATTAACTTAAAACTCTATTACATGATAAACAGTGACCAATACAGTTGTTGCGAACAAAAATAAACTGTGGTTAAGAGAAACAGGAGATTTTATCTTTGATATACCATGCCTTTAAACAAAAATCTCCTCTGCGTTCTGTTGTTTGACCGAGAGGGAATCAGAATAAAGAGTCTCAGACTTTGTGAGCGAGTGAAAGAGACAGATAGAGAGAGATTGATGGCTATGTCTTGTGAATTCTGCACAGACAAACAGGACTGGAGTTTTACGGACGTGTACAGGGTCAGGAATTGAGCAGACGAGCAGAAGCCTCAGTGAAACATGGCTGCCGCAGGCTGAAGGAGTTCATGGATGCGGAGGAGCTTCACGCTCATTTCAATATCACTCTATCTGGAAATGGGATGGGAGATGGTGAACTATCTCAACCTCCATGCCCATACCATATTTCAGAAATAAGGTTAAAAGTTGGCACTATTCACACTATAAATACCAGAAATCTTTAACTACTATAGCTACTTCTGAGCATTCATATAAGCCTAAACCAAATATTACACCGCATTTACATTTGAAGCTTCTGTTGAGATTTTAGAATTAAGCTGTCTTCATGTTTTTATGAAGTCATTACCTTAAAAACATTAGATTTTTCTCATACAGCATTGAATTGTGTTTGAGTTACCAGACTAACCAAAGTTAAAATGGTCAGAATGACTGCCTTGCTAGTGAGAATAAATATTTACACACGTCACTTATTAGAGAACATATTTCTAAAGGTGCTGTTGACTTGACATTTTTACCAAATGTTGGTAACTGCCAAATAAATCTATATATGCGAGGAAAACAAAACTAATTAGTTTACAAATAAAGTTATGTGTAATACAATGAAATGACAGAGGGAAAAAGTATTTAACACATGGAGAAAGGGAGGTGTAGAAAGGCAGTGAAAGCCCAGACAGCAGCTGAAATCTCTCCGTGGTTAGAAAGCCATCCTCTGCCCTTGGTCATTGTAAATAATAGGTAGATATAAAAGAAAACAAATGCCTATGTGGTTACCTGTAGACATTTTTCTGAAAACATGCATTCTACTCTGTCTGTTTCTTTTAATTATATGTATTAATTCCAGTGGTGTAAAGTAACTAATTACAAATACTCAAGCTACTGTAGTTGAGTAGTTTTTCTCAGGAATTGTAATTTACCAAGTAGATTTGAAGGTGTGCACTTTTACTTTCCCTTGAGTACATTTTTACTGCAGTATCTGTACTTTTACTCCACTACTTTCCTTCAACCTGCAGTCACTACTTTATTTTTTCTTGTCATATGTCTATCAATCAGATCACACAGAGAGGTAAATCGCATCATAATGAACTACCTCAAGACATGGGAGCTTTATAATTGCAGCAAACTGTTTGGAAGCAATAAAAGTGTCCAAGAAGATGTCCAAAATCTTTACACGCATGACCCAGAGACTGTTTAGATGCACGTCACTGATGAGAAAATGACGGATGTTTACTGTATGATGACTGAAATTAAACCTTAAACACCCAGCAGGCACAAGACATTTGTGGCAACGTTGTGGGGACGCTGCATTTTGTTTGGAAATGAAAATCGGTTTGACGACAGAACTTAACGCCAGGCCAACGTCAATGTCCAAAGTCCAACCTAAAAATCAACCACATATCAATGTCTAATGATGTTACAGCTTGACGTTGTGTGGACGTTACCACAATGACCTCTATCAGACGTTGGATTTTGATTGCCATACCTGATGTATAAATGTCAGTATGTGACGTCAATATGACACAGATTAAAGATGTTGGCTCGACGTTGGATTTTGGTCACTTTCTAACAACCTAAAAACAACCAAATATGTCGTTATTGGACGTCAAAATAACGTTGTCGGTTTACACCAGCTAGACAATAAATTTTGGTCACCTGACATCACGACCTAAATCTATCCTAATATTACTGTCTTATGACGTTGTGTGCATGCTGGGCAATCACTAAGTGAAGGTTAATTTTAAACTAATTTCGAGAGGAGTATGTGCTCATGAATGACCCAGCTGGCCCACATTAGCTAATCATGATCTTCCAATCAAAGGATCCCAAGTCACTATATATATCCTTTTTCTTTCTACAACTATCTTCATCTGGAAGAAACCCCCCTCCTCCCCTTCTTCCACCTTTAAGCCGCGGTCACACTGGACTTTACTCCCCATAGACTTCCATTCATACGCAGGCAAATGTGACAGACCGGAAACGCAGGGTCATGCGTCGAGTTTCGCAGATTGCTGCAGTGCAAAGTTCAAGCTTGGTGAACTCTGACCTGCGAAATCGCATCACTTGACTGCGTGAGACCAATCCAGGATCAAAACATGACCTCTCTGAACAGAAATGTAAAACATGGAGCAATCGCTCGCTTTTTAAATGTCTAATCATCTTGTTTAATCCCACCCCTTTTCGGAGCACCGTACGACAGACTTTCGCAAGCTCAAACTCTAGTGTGACTTCGGCTTTATCCAGAATTGGCGGCACGGTGGCCCAGTGACTAGCACTGTTGCCTCACAGCAAGAATACCAATGGCGTCAGGTCCCTGCTGGGCCATCTGGTATTTCTGTGCGGAGTTTGCATATTCTCCTTGTGTCCGCGTGGATTTCCCCCGGTTTCCTCCCACCATCCAAATATGCTCTATATTATAGATAAAATAAGCCTAAATCTTTTTCTAATGTCTTACTGTGAAGAAGTTCACCTTGGCCTCAGCAGCGGGGGAGTTTGAGATCGACCTGAGCTCAATTTCCCCTCGCCATGTGAAAGGGGGGAGCCCTGGGCCCAAGGATCCCTTGAGCTCAGGCCTCTCTCCTGGGACATATGCCAAACAAGCTATGTGATAAATCATGAGCTAAGTGTAAACTCTTGAAATGCACTACAGAATGTTACATTTACACACATCCACAAATTACATGTACATGCATTAGCTTTTCACAGCGTAATCCTCACTACTCACTACTCTTGAGTACTTTTGAAAGGTCTACTTTTTACTCATACTTTGAGTAATATTTACAGCAGATACTTTTACTCTACTTACACTACATTTTTAGGCAAGTAATGGTACTTTTACTTGAGTATATTTCAGTACTCTTTCCACCACTGATTATTTCTTTGTTTCATTTAATTTTCTAGCTCTTTGAAACATGCTTTGAAAAGTTTTGTTTGCTGTGCCTGCTGAGTCACAGTCGGTACCTGCAGGTGCTGCAGCTTGTGTGTCTGACAAAATGTTTTTCAAAGTGACGAACAAGGACAAGATATGCAAATAAAGCTGTAGAACGATCGTAAAAGTTGCCCACAAACCACCCAAGGCCGCTTCTATACGAATCGCCTATTCCCTGTGGAACATGACACGGTAGACATACTCCCACAAAGGCATACATTCAAAATGGTATACATGTATACAAAAGCCTACACATACAAATATATACACGGCTTGCATTTGTCTCCTGTGGATAAAAAGGCTTAAAGGTCTTTGTGTTTGACTTTAATATGTTTATTATTTTCTTTGGCCAGACTCGAATTCATCGCCTCCGTATAGTCTTTTCTGCCCTTGTTTGACTTTCTCAGAAAGACCCCAAAACTTTTTTAGCGGCACTTCAGCAGGCTAACCTTGACATTGGAAAAGTGTCTCCTCGCAGGCCCTTCACTGCTTAAACACTCTAATTTGTCAAGTGTAGTCTGTCAGGACTGAAAAACCTTCGCTCAGCCTCGAATTAGACCTGCAGCACGCTGATAGTCAGGAGGTCATGATGGTTGGGTGGAGAAAACTGCATCAGTGCCTGCTTATATTACTGTAGCACTGCCCCCGCTGTCTTGGTGCTCAGATTGATCAAGAAGAAAAAAAGCATTGAAACACATTTCACTTATATAATGTAAAACATTTCAATGTGAAGATATATTTAGTGCGCTGTAAATAATTCAATTCAATTCATCTTGATTTGTATAGCGCTTTTACAATGTAGATTCTGTCAAAGCAGCTTCACATAGAAGATTATAGTGAATTGAAACAGCGTCAGTTCAGTTTTCAGAGTTTAAGTTCAGTTCAGTTCAGTGTAGATTAATATTCACTGCTGAGAGTCCAAACACTGAAGAGTAATCCATCGATGCACAGCTCTACAAGTCCTCGTCTGTCCCTGGAGTCTCACAGGAATCAGACTGATCCTCTCTACTTCTCCATGACCACCAGAGCAGCTGCTCGGAATACGCGATACAGATTGTGGAAACCTTGGGATCATCTCTTCACAGGTCTTGGATCGCATCAGTGGCACTGCAAAATCTACGGGGACCTCGGGATGAGTTTCCCCAAGTGGAAATAAAGAATAAAGAGAATAGTTAGCATAGCTGCTGTTCATAGTGTATATATTAACGAGATGCGTGGAGCACATTCAACCATCACACCGCTATGTGATGCCTTGAGTGTATGCTTTACTAAAAAGATAGGTCTTTAGTTTTGAACTGCGAGAGTGTGTCTGAGCCTCGGACATTATCAGGAAGGCTATTCCAGAGTTTAGGAGCCATAAATGAGAAGGCTCAACCTCCTTTAGTAGACTTTGCTATTCTAGGTACTACCAGAAGCCCTGAGTTTTGAGATCTTAAAGAGCTTGGATTGTACCGAGACAGGAGGTTGGTTAGATAAACAGGAGCTAGATTATTTAAAGCTTTATAGGTAAGAAGAAATATTTTAAAATCATTACGGAACTTAACAGGCAGCCAGTGTAAGGAGGATAAAATTGGGGTGATATGATCATATTTTCTAGACCTGGTAAGAACTCTGGCAGCTGCATTTTGCACTAGCTGAAGTGTGTTAATAGAGGATACTGGGCAACCAGCGAACAGAGCATTACGGTAATCCAGCCTAGAAGTCATAAAAGCATGAACTAGCTTTTCTGCATCTGAGATAGATAGTATACTTTGTAACTTAGCGATATTGCTCAGATGAAAGAAGGCAGTTTTTGTGATATGGGATGGGATGTGTTCAATATCCAGCCTAAACAACTTTTCTTACTTTACCTGGTCTCCCAGGTTCATCCAGCTAGACTGGTTTTAAGGTTTTAGAGAGACTTTGGGTACTATTTACCTGTTCGCTCTCAGAAATCAGTTACCCAGGCCAGTCCTGCTTTGTTAGGCTTTAAATGCAATTAGACTAACTTACAGGCATACTCATAGTAGAGAATATTGGTTTATGTTAAACCGCAATCTGAACAGGAGCTTTACAGCTCATTTGCATAATATGAAATAGGTTCATGCAAATAATTGAATTCAGACTTAGTTTAGGTTGTTTAAAATCACAGTGCGCCCCAAATGAAAAAGCAAATTTGCCTTAAACGACTAGCTTAAACTAATAAAAGTATGCGGTGTGGAAACAAAGCTTCATTTATGCTAGCTGCACTAGGTTTTACAAATCAAATGTGAAAGATGAAGATGGAATTGTTGCACTTTCTGTTCCTTCCTACGTGCGGGAGGAAAACACGCACGGTAGCATTTTCCCTCTGATAAATTGGCCTTTTTCTCAGATATGGCAGACAATTGAATGAAGGGGCTGGTTGTGTTGAGGCACATCTAATCTTCCTGCTATATGTGCTGCATCTCCCTCAGGCCTTGTTGGCTGTTATTAAAATGTGCTTTTCCATCAAGACAGGACCCAAACGTACTTACAGTCTCAGTTCGTTCCAGTTTCACTCAAATAGCCCTTGCAAAGCAGCGGACTATTTCCCCTCGCTGCACATTGGCAATCATCTTGTCTCCAAATGTGCATTTGAAGGGAGGATGGAGAGGAAGAAGAGGGAAGGAATATTCCAGATTTATTGCTTTACTGTGACGGCATTATTGCCACTCGGCTCTCACTGTGTTTACCTGATGTTATTGTTTTGCTGTGATAAAGTAGCTTTTTATTTTCCTGTGGTTCAGTGTTTCATATAGTAAATGATGAGTACTGGGAGAGAGAGGCGTACCAGTGGGAGGGTGTTTAGTGCTGAGTTATAGGCCCTGTAACTCAACTATGGAGCCATTTTGTTTAGCGAAATTGATACATGGTCTTTGGTGCTGAGTGTCCGGTTTTTCTTAAAATAACATATGAGAGCTGCTACCAGTAAAAGCATTCTGCTTTTTTTCTGAGTCAGGAGAGTAAAAGAAAAAAAGTCTTTGCCACAAATGGCATGACAATGCATCGCCTGAGGTTTTAAATCATAGTTTTTCATTAATATAATATACGAATGGAAAAATCTCTCAAAAAGAGCAATATTAACATTTAAATTTGGTTTTATGATATTAAATAACACACAGACAAAGACACTTTATTTTTGTATTCAACTAATTACTTGTAATGTGGATTATACTCTCAAATTTTAAATATATACTACTTGTATTTGGATCATTTTATGTTTCAAAATGCTCATAATCAGATTACGCTTACTATTCTATGGATGACTATTCATTGAGTGTAATATGCAAGACCTTTATGAGGAGAACCTGCCTCATATAATGTTTATATATATATATATATATATATATATATATATATATATATATATATATATATATATATATATATATATATATATATATATATATATATATATATATACACAGTACAGTTGAAGTCAGAATTATTAGCCCCCCTTTGATTTTTTTCTTTTTTTTTCTTTTTCAAATATTTCCCAAATGATGTTTAACAGAGCAAGGAAATTTTCACAGTATGTCTGATAATATTTTTTCTTCTGGAGAAAGTCTTATTTGTTTTATTTTGGCTAGAATAAAAGCAGTTTTTAATTTTTTAAAAACCATTTTAACGTCAACATTATTAGCCCCTTTAAGCTATATTTTTTTCAATAGTCTAAAGAACAAACCATCATTATACAGTAACTTGCCTAATTACCCTAACCTGCCTAGTTAACCTAATTAACCAAGTTAAGCCTTTAAATGTCACTTTAAGCTGTATATAAGTATATTAAAAATATCTAGTAAAATATTAATTACTGCCATCATGGCAAAGATAAAATAAATCAGTTATTAGAAATGAGTTATTAAAACTATTATGTTTAGAAATGTGTTGAAAATTTATTTTCTCCGTTAAACAAAAATTGGGAAAAAAAATTAACGGGGGCTAATAATTCAGGGGGGCTAATAATTCTGACGTCAACTGTATATATATATATATATAAACCTACATTAAATATAGAAGCTAAGTGACAATGTTATTTAAAAGCTGGACGACTTTGCCAATGTCATTGATAATTAACTATTTATTTATTTATTTATTTATTTACTTATTTACTTATTTGCTTGCATGTTTACAGTTCTCTAACACTTGAATAATACAAAACCTAAAACAAGTCATGTAAAACACTTACTTTGTAATCAGTAACAGATTGCAATTAAAAATAATCCTCCCAGCACTGTCTGTATGAAACTTTCATAAAAAAAACTTCTCAGTATGGACTGAATGGCATAGCAAAACATTTCTGGATTAGTGGAGACATATCCTTTGGTAGTACTAGTTAGCATTAATGCTATTAGACTACTGTATATGCACAGCAAGTGTATTTCAGCCACTGATAAATGTCCGGTGAAAAGTTGAAGTGACTATTTTCAATTTCATGAGATTCTTTTTGCAGCCTTGATAATG
Source organism: Danio kyathit (assembly GCA_903798195.1). Lineage (NCBI taxonomy): Eukaryota > Metazoa > Chordata > Actinopteri > Cypriniformes > Danionidae > Danio > Danio kyathit. The sequence goes on along the minus strand of LR812538.1, from coordinate 5,933,472 downwards.
CAATTTTCTAAAATTATAATACTTAAGCATTCATTTAGTTAGTTGCTCAAGGGTAAAATTAGACAAATAACAGTTACGCCATCAGGAGTAGCATGCAAGCCCTCAAACTTGATTGAAAATACTGTGGTAAATTAAATTTCCATAATTTAAAGACATGGCAAGGAATGATGTAGTTTAATGCAGTGCTTCTTTTCTGGTCTGAGACCCACTTTATATTGTATATCAATCAGGCAGTGAAGATCGTTGATTTTTAAAGAAACCAGATCTTAAACGCAACGATTTTATAATGGCATTTTGAGCTGGCTTACTGAAAATTAAAAGTCCCTCTGCACATACCTCATTGACTCACATACATGTTTCTCCATGTGTCTGTTCGTGAAGTTGCTGATAGAGACACGTCAGTGGGAGGTGATCTGTCAATAACCGTGGAAACCCAGAGGCATCGCCTGTGGCAGTCATGACCCTTGTGCTCCCACAATGCCCTGCTCTTCTGTTCCCTCTAAATCCCCGTTACCTCCCTCTCTGCTGTCACTTTCAATCGAAGCAGTCATTCAATAAGACGTCATGCCTTATACCTCAGCCTCTCAGTCTACCTGATCCCACTCTTCCTCCTACACACATTAGAGCAGAGTTATTTTAACTCTTTATTTACTCCCTTCAACAGTATTTAAAAGAATTGATAGTGAACTTGAAATGGCCTGACATTTTCTGGCTTATTAAATATTTAAGAATACTTACATAAACTCTCTACCTAGCTAGCCTGATATAAACCTGTGCACATAAATACTGTGTAGAACAGGTGTATATACTTTACATGCTTGTATGTGTTTTATTACTGGTTTTGGTGGTTTATGAGGACACAAATTTGTATAATGACACTGTTATTATCTAGGTATTCCAGTGTTGAGGGTGGTTATGAGGACATTGGTGCTCTGTAGGGGTGTCAAAATTAATCGTTTCTTCGGTGCACCGCGATGCAGACGCGGACAATTCGGTATCGGTTCAGTAATAATCATAACCGGTTATTATACTGACGTCATTTATCTCACATGCGCTATGTCGCCGTAGCTTACTATGGCGAGCGAGGCGAGCGGCGAGCGCGATTATTTACAACGCTCTAACTACGAAAAATACACAATGTGCACAATTTCACTGCGTGTGTGTTTGCTGAACACTGTTTCACTGAAACTTACAGCAAAAGCCCCTATTTCACGGCGATTAAGAGAATGAAAGTAATCTCCATTTCTCTCTCTCTGTCTCACTGTGGCCCATGAGTGCATCTGTGTAGAGCGCCAGCGTGTAAGAGCCAATCGCAGCCCTTTCTGTTGAGCGCGTGACCAATCAAAGGGGTGTAAGAAAGAACTTGGTAGACAAGGCAGAAAGCGAGCGGGATATTTATATTTGTTTATTTGCTAAAGACCATTTCAATGTGGTCATGTCATTGGCCCATGAACATTTCCTGCTTGACGTTACACTATTTCCTAACTGTAACAAGAGGCAATTTAATCATAACTTTATTTTAAATCAGCCGTCATAACACTATTTATCAATATGTGGACCTTTTTGGATTCTCAGAAGCAATGGAAATTAAAAATGTAAAACAGGATACGTTAGGACCATTGTTTTTGTTTACATCCCTCAAAATGGTCTATAAATGCTCATGTTGTTTAAAGGTACAGTTTATATATCTGACTGTTTTTATTAAAGGACAAAATTGTTTTACAAATAGTATATAAATATATTTATACATTTTAATACAAGAATTGTTGTGCTGTGAAGAAAATAAAAAACTGTGTATGGAAAGAATCGTCAATGCACCGTGATGCACCGAGATATCGAATAGAACCGAATCGATGGCATGATAATCGTGACCGAACCGAACCATGAGACCAGAGTAGGTTCACACCTCTAGTGCTCTGTGTGTCCTCATAATTCAAAACTGTTAAAAAAAAATCACATTTAACAGGGGCTTTTCACATTGGCATGGTTTTCTTATGAGGTTTGGGTTAAGGGGTTAGGTTAATGTATGTATACACATTTGTATAATGACACTGTTATTATCTAGGTATTTCAGTGTCAAGGTGGTTTATGAGGACATGAGTGATCTGTGTGTCCTCATAATTCAAAACTGTTTGTATAATGACACTAGTGGTATAACGGATCACAAATCTGCAGTTCGGGTCACACTACGATTACGGACCATTTTTCAGATCAGCAAAAAAGTGAGAAGACAAATGTCATTTGCTTTCCATTTCTATAAAAATATTTCTGCAAAAAGCATTGCTTTTAACAAACTAAAAATCTGTAATTTTAATACAAATAAAAATCAAGAAAGAACCAGCTGAAAAAATAAAAATATTCAATATGAAATATGATTTTTGCTACTGTTGCTGATAATGCTAAATATAGAAATCTAACATCTTGTACAACAGATCATATTTATCTTCAATGAATGATTCAACAATTCACACATAAAACTTCATGTTTTATTATACTGCAGGTGTATTATTTTTGAAAAACTATTCAGTGACATAATTTTGATGGTTGTTTGTCGCCATCTGCTTATTACACCATGTTATTGCTTTCACCAGCGTCAAAAATTCACCAGCGTCATGCAAAGGTGTAAAGAGTACCTGAAAACCATACTTGAGTAAAAGTACAGATACCTCACTGTAAAAATTACTCCATTACAAGTTACAAGTCACCAATTCCAATAAGACTTGAGTAAAAGTATTAAAGTATTAAATTTTAAAAGAACTTAAGTATTTTACTCATACTGAATGTAGGCTCAAAGAACACCAAGAAAGGTTTAATTTTCCTAATATATAAATAAAATTTAACACCTTAATGTTTCAAAATGGCAGAACAAAATATATTTAAAAAATAGAACAAAAAGTCTCAGTCAAACTCAAATGTTCAAAAAAGGCACAAACAATTTATCAAAAAAAAAAAAAAGTAGTAAAACGTAGTAAAAAAAATCAGTGCTGACTTTGATGTGATTCATCTCTCAGTATCAGAGGGGGGCAATATTTTTATTTTGAGTAGTTTTTCAAGTGATTAATTATGTTTTCTCTGTATTAAAATTAAACAAAGAGGAGCAGTGTTATTTTTCAACTTAGTAAACTACATATAAATTCAAGCTTCGGCTTCATCACTGGCTGCAGCCATGTTGCTAATTAAACACCTGGTATTAGGCAAGCTGCTCATTCACGTTCACATGATTTAGCTCATAAATAGCATGCAGTACCTTCAGCACCCTGCAGATGGCGATATCGCCTCATCCGCCCAACAAATTAGCCGTGGTAGATAAAGATGCCGACTTGTCGTGCACAATCACAATGTAATGAGTAACGGTAAGCATCTGTTCAAATGTAGTGGAGTAAAGAGTACATATATTCAATCAAAAATGTAGTCAAGTAAAGAGTAAAAGTTGCTTGTATTTTTGATACTCAGTACAAGTACAAAGTAGCCAAAAAAATACTTAAGTAAAGTAACGAAGTCCATTTACTCAAGTACTTTACACCACTGGCGTCATGTTTCATTAAACAGTGATTTTAATCTTACCATAAACATCAGTGTTCATATCTGGACTAATGTTTTAAATGTGTCATTGAATTGTTTGTAAGTCACTGAAAAAGTGTAAAAACTGAATCTCTCTCGATGCAGATTTGAATGCAGCGTTTTGAAGGATTAATAAACATATGCAAATCATTATCATTTATCGTTCATGTTGTGCAGGTTTGAACTGAGATCACGATCTTTTAATGTTTAATTGTGCGGCTTTACACTGAATGCATTAATGCAGGCTAAACAAGCAGTGACAGAAAACACCTTAAATTAATAGCCTAAGAAAGCATTTAGGTAGGCCCCACCACAACTTTTACCGTCATCTATATATATAACAGGGAAGCCAAAATGCTTTCATGCATGCGATTTGAATGACGCGGGAGGCGATCTCTCTGCAATGGTTATAAATGTTGGATTAACCGGCGAGTTCAAAATAAATTATTAATCCGCGGGTCATGTGCGTTCCGAACTGTGACTTGTGATCCGTACAGATCACGGATCAACAGAGATCCATTTCACTCCTAAATGGCACTGTTATTATCTAGGTATTTCAGTGTTGAGGGGGTTTATGAGGACATTGGTGCTCTGTGTGTCCTCATAATTCAGAACTATTTGTATAATGACTGTTAATATCTGGGTACTCCAATGTCGAGGTGGTTTATGAGGAGCTCTGTGTGTCCTCATAATTCTAAACTGTTAAAAATTCATATTTAACAGGGACTTTTCACATTGGCATGGTTTTCCTATGAGGTTTGGGTTAAGGGGTTAGGTTAAAGTATACACATTTGTATAATGACACTGTTATAATCTAGGTATTCCAGTGTCAATGTGGTTTATGAAGACATGGCTGATCCGTGTGTCCTCATAATTCAAAACTATTTGTATAATGACACTGTTATTATCTAGGTATTCCAGTGGCAGGGTGGTTTATGAGGTCATGGGTGATCTGTGTGTCCTCGTAATTCAAAACTGTTAAAAAATCATATTTAACAGGGGCTTTTCACATTGGCATGGTTTTCCTATGAGGGTTGGGTTAAGGGTTTAGGTTAAAGTATACACATTTGTATAATGACACTGTTATAATCTAGGTATTCCAGTGTCAGGGTGGTTTATGAGGTCATGGGTGATCAGTGTGTCCTCGTAATTCAAAACTATTTGTATAATGACACTGTTATTATCTAGGTATTCCAATGTTGAGGTGGTTTAAGAGGACATGAGTGCTCAGTGTGTCCTCACAATTCAAAACTGTTAAAAAATCTTATTTAACAGGGGCTTTTCACATTGGCACGGTTTTCCTATGAGGTTTGGGTTAAGGGGTTAGGGTAATGTAAGATGCTTTAATATGTGGTTTTAGAGTACAAATTACATTAGGCCAATGGTAAATGGTCCTCATAAACCATCAAAACCACTATGTGTGTGTGTGGAGCAGGTTTATAATGGCAACAGGGTTTGAATTCTGAAGTTAAATGTCTAAATCTCTCACTCTCACTCTCTTTCTGTCTATCTCTCTCCTTTGATGTGAACTCGATCACTAACAGGAAAGTTACATTAAACACTCAGTGGGAATTTGCCACCTCACCCTCGGCTGAACTGTGAATGTGGATGAGGGATGGGGGCTTTGAAATGACGGATATAAAACTCGTTATCCAGCACAGCTTGCAAATTGTTGTTTAATTTCTTCAGGGTTACAGCAACATTTCGTTCAGACGTTCAGCTCCGGGATGCATGCGCTTCACTGACACGGCAAACCACTTGTATAATTCATATGGCTAAGACGTTTGCTTTTTAGCTGTGTAAAAGGAGAATAATGCACAGAGATCAAGAGAAAAGCTGAGCTGAGCCAATAGCATACTTTTCAATGCGGGTATCTTTGTTTATGTGATCAATGACAGATAAGAAGTGATTAAGAAACCTGTCTGAAAACAGTATTTTTATTCTGCTGAGTATTGTAAAGTAGTGCTAAACTTCATATAAGGTTACATTAAGGACATGAATCCACAAAAGCCATCACTCGGGCAGACATTAATAGTGAAAACGTACAGAAGTGTATGATTTAAAAAAATTTTGATACTAATATATACATAAAATACAGAGTTCCACACAATTCATTCATGTTGTCCGAACACAAATCAAATAAGTTAAAGGGCACCTATTTTACCCCTTTTTTAATATGTAATATTAATATTATGGTTCTTCTGAGTGTGCCAGTTTAGGTTCAGTTCAAAACACGATTCAGATTTTTTATTATGATGTATTAAAAAGTGTAATTTTGGGGGCATGTACACAGTTCGTCATTTTAGGGGCGTGTTGCTTCACATGAAAATTAGTTTCGACTTTCCGCCCAACTTAACAAGGGGGCAGGGCCAAGAGCTCCCCCGCTTTGTGTATGGCTACAGACAGGCAGACAGAGAGAAGCAACATGAGTGAGAGGACCAGCATTCAGCCGTACATGTACGACTCGGACACAGACCAAGCAGACAAAATCATTTGTGTCTTTGTATAGTTTTACAGCCAACTGTGTGCTAGTTTAAAGCTCCAAGCTTGTAGCCAACACAGAGACTAATAACCAAGCACACTGAATTAACTTTGACTGAAGGGCATCACACACCGGATGCACCGCGACGCGGCGCGCACATGACAAAGTATTGCACACTTGCGGCACCAGTGTGTGTCACCTGATAGAAACTTATGTTTAGATTTCAGAAATGGATGCCGCTGCGTGGTGTGACGCTGCGTGGCGCCGAGCGGCGCTTCTGGTGTACGACCTCCTTGAGGCTATAACTAAAGGGCGTCATACACCGGATGCGCCGCTCAGAGCCACGACACGGCACACCAGACGCGCAGATTCGCATGTTATTTAAAATGAAACTATTCAGATAACGCTCTGTGAAGCAGCAGAAATAAGAACAGTGTCCTGAGCAGGGCCAGCGCGTCCATAGAGGCGACCTAGGCGGCAGAATAGTGAGCGAACCCCCCGGTCCTCACTTTCATCCGCGACACTGCGAAATGCATGGTGCTGTGCGTCGTTAGTTCGTTATTTCCAATGGCGGGACGCGCACGTGAGGCAACGTGCTCGCACTATCTAGCTGCACCTAGTTAATATGACAGGGAGCTTCTGTGACAGCGGGAAATGCAAACCGCTGAAGTTTAAGTAAGACGCAATGAAAAGTACACATGTATGCAAACCCACCAAAACTCACAAACACTGGCGGCGAGGAGAGCGATAACTTGGTGAATGTTGAGCCCAATGAGCCTTACATGATCTAAAAATAGAGCAAGGGTGTTTCTTTGGTGACGTCGCTTTGACTCACATGCTAAAAATGGCGGACGTGAAACAACATACTGAGGATATGGTAATGCGCAGCTGTCAATCAATTCGGTGGGCGGGGGGACCGCACTCTTACGTCAAGTTGCGGTCGATCTCAAAACCGCTCCAATTGGTCCACCATTTTTATGTTGTTAAATTGAAAAAAAAGGGACTGAGTGTGTTTATATCATCCCAATATGACGGTCTATACACTATACCTACACATATGTCTCTCCAAACAGCTTGAAAAGTAGATTTTTTACCAGAGGTGCCCTTTAACTTATTTGAGTGGATTGAACTTAAAACAATTATAAAACAATTAAGTTGTCCCAAATAAATCTCAAGAATTGTGTTGTTTAGCTTCATGTTATATAGGGATGTCCCGATCAGGTTTATTTTCGAGCCCGAGTGCGAATCATTTGATTTCTACCTATAGCGAAACCCGATACTTCTATAATAAATAAAAAAAGAATAAAGAAGAGCGAAGAAACAGATCCAGGATGGAGTAAATCCATTCTGCGGTAAGGCTTAGTAGAGACATGGGAGCTACAGACAAACTCTATATATCTGGGGTGAATGAAACATGCGGTACATCTCATAACAGGACAAGTAGTTTGTCAGAAATTTCTTATAAAAGGCTGGCAGAGCTTTCTCTGCTAAATAGTGGCATTTCAAAACGAGGTTCTACGTTTGTTTTCGAGGTGTCTTATCATGTTTGTTGTGTTAAATGTAGCCTTTTCCTTTCCACCTCTTGCAATGCCAAGTTTACATATCTCACAATGTTGGCAATGGCAATGTTGTCGTTATCAGCTTTATAATACCTGCAGACCGCAGACATACTTGCACTTTCAGCTTCAAGCTGCTTCCGTGTTCTACTTTGCCGGCATTTAACCAATAGTGTCTCTGCAACAAAGTGATATATATATTAGGCTTGGGCCGGTATAAGATTCTGACGGTATGATAACCTTAGATAAAATATCACGGTTTGACGGTATTGTGATTACTGCTCTAAAATATATTCTTTTTAAATGTCTGGGTAAAAAACTAAAACTTTTTCCTCTTTGAACACAATATATTTTATTTTAAGAAACATTTAAAATATTTTGGAGCAGTAAACATGTCAGGCTTAATGATTGACTTCTGCTGTCTTCATTTATTTCATAAACACAGATTTCATTACAATTTAAAACTGCATCTTTGGATATCATTTATGCTGGGAGATACTGTTGTCCTAAAAAAAAAAATTGAAAAAATGGTACACATACCTAAGGAATGGTGTTGAAGCAAATTCTGATGGTTTTAAAACCTTGAAATCTTGTATACCTTGAAAACGGTTATCGTCCCATGCCTAATATATATACAGTATATTTGAGTCCTGATCGGGAGGTATCGTCCAATTGCGATCGAATCTGAAACCACATGATTGGGCCCGATTTCTGATCACTTCACTTGATCTGGACATCCCTACTTTTAGTAGTTTGAACAAGCAGCAAAATAAAAACTCCCAGTTACAGATTTCATCCTTTATTTCTGTAAGTGTAGTTACGAAACATACAAAACAATTGTTAAGCAATAAAGATGACATCTTGTAACTTTGCACAGTGAGCACAAATATGTGTGCTGCTGATGTGCGTATTGAGTTAGTCTGTTAGAAATGCACAATGAAACCGCGTATGGCCTGGTACGGATGATAGTTTTCAGTGGATGTGAACTGACAGTCTGGGGTTTGTGGGACCTCTCTGTCTCTCCTGTCTGCCCTCCTGAATTGATTTGTGTGGATTCTCTCCACAGGGGTCAGGCACACTGCAGAGAAACGCATGACTGTATAAAATGATGAATGAATCATGGAGCGGGCACATAATCATGCAAACATGAACTTGTACACCTGGAAAATCAGTTGTGTTTTTATTTGCTGCAGAAAATAATGAACAAACAATGTAAGGGCTGATGTAAGGATGCATTATGCATTGCCTCCATTCAACCAATAACCAAGCAATCAATAGTGGAATTGGATACTCGGAAAGTGTAATCCAATCTCCGCGCACATTTTTCAGTGCAAAGTGTACACGGCTTATTTTTTAATGTTTGTGTAACTGCAAACGTTTTTGCTTGTTGAAGTACGTAACTACACAATCTAATGTACTGTGGTGTGTGTGTGTGTGTGTGTGTGTGTGTGAGGGAGAGAGAGAGATTCTAAATTCGGTAATATAAAATGGATCCTAACATTGTTAAGATGAATCTGATGGATATATATATACACAGTTGAAGTCAGAATTATTAGCCCCCATGAATTTTAAGCTTCCCTGTTTATTATTTTTTTCTTTTTCCCCAATTTCTTCGCTTGAATTACGTTAGTTATGACGCAAAACGCCCATAATGATGCTCTAAACGGGGTGGAGTAACTTCTTTAGAGAACAACCCCATAATTTCTTTGTGCAAATTATATTGTTTTACACAAACACGCATTTAAAATAAAATCCAATATTAGTTTTGGTAAAAACATCCTCTCGCTTTCCACATTAATTAAAATATATGTAAATGGAACATATAGGGCCTGTGTTTGCTTTACTAATATTATTGAGAAGTTGAACATTACATATTCTATTCTAAAACATAAAATCACTTACAAAAGCTAACACTATTCTAATATCATATATAAATCATATAAATAAATAAATAAATAATGAGGCGATTTATTATAAATATATTTACTTTAATAATAATATTAATAACATTAATGATGATGATGATGATTATTATTATTATTATTATTATCATTATTATTATTTAGGATATTGTTTATTTATTAAAAAATAAAATACAATTTCACATGCAAACCACAGCAGAAAGTTCTAACCAACAGGCCCATGTCATATACAGCAGAGAAACTTAATAAATAACCCACTATAAAATAAAAGAATTAACGTATGCTATGTTTTTTTATTTTCACAAGCTTTGGAGACGTACTGTAATATAATTTCCGCTTTTAAATATACCTATAGCTTTCGCCATGAGGCTGTGTTCAAAATGATATCAATGTTTTCAAAGTGCACTGCGAAGGGAGCACAATTGTAAACATGAAGATCGCTAAAAATTAACTGTAAAAATACTTTGAAAGCAAATTACACCTAAGAGAGATTAACTTAATGCTTTTTTATTTTTAATAATTCCAGCTTTAAATGTTAGAATGTTCTAAATGAATAGGGCATAGGGGGCATAAGTGGGAATAGAACACAGCCAGGAACTATGCTTTTAACTACAGCTCCAGAGGTGTCGTTTCAAGAGCTCAAGTTTGCGACGCAGTTTGCGAATGTTCGTTGGAGCGATGGATTTGGGAAACAGCAAATCAAAGAACTATGTTTGTAACAACGGAACTTGCGATCTTAGTTGGCTAACGATGGTTTTGGGAAACGCACCCCTGGTTAGGATAATTAGGCAAGTTATTGTATAACGATGGTTTGCTCTTTAGACTATCGAAGAAAAAAATAGCTTAAAGGGGCTAATAATATTGACCTTAAAATGGGTTTTAAAAAATTAAAACTGCTTTTATTCTAGCCAAAATAAAACTAATTAAAACGAAAAAAAAAGAATTTCTCGAGAAGAAAAAATATTATCAGATATACTGTGAAAATTTCCTTGCTCTGTTAAACATCATTTGGGAAATATTTAAAAAAGAAAGAAAAAATTGAAAGTGGGGCTAATAATTCTAATTCTTTATATATATATATATATATATATATATATATATATATATATATATATATATATATATATATATATAGCCAAAGATGTAAAGCCACTGTTTTACCTTGTTTTTACATAGTATTGCGGTGAAAATAATCAAAAATGTCACAAAAGTCCTCCATATGGAGATAGATATGATGCAGACGCAACATCATGCACATCTTTAAAGTGTCTTTATTAACTATTGTGCAAAAAGCTCAACAAAAATAAGCTTATTGAGTAATAAATATAATTGTATTTTTAAATTAAATGTGTCCTTTAATAGTATTCCCCTGTAGTCATTATTAATGTGAAAAGAACAAAAGCTGTTAGTGGTTTACTGCCCCTAGTGTTCGTTTCACCTAAAAACTGCAGCATAAGTAGTTTTCTTTGCAAAAACATAGACAGAGTTACGCGTTTCTAATGAGTCTGGGTTGGCAAACAACCATGCACGTGCCCGCTCACTCTGCGCTTGTGTGAATACAGTGCATCCCGTGGAGAACTGGCCCATTTTGTCCATCCTACA
>LR812538.1:5702349-5917349 GCA_903798195.1 Danio kyathit | reverse complement strand
AACAAAAAGTGTTCCATATCATGTGTCATTCACACTTTACGCATATCAGCAAGTTTCAGAAACATTGAAACAATAAAAAGTCAGCTTGTTACTAAATCTGGTAGCTTTACTGGAATCTCAAACTGTTTCTAACGACTTTCAACTTTTATAAGATATGATATACGATATCAGCTTTTACATGACGTAACATAAAGCAAATACAATTATATAAATAGTTTGTTAATTTGGTTAACACTTTAAGTTACAATTCACACTATTAACTTCTGGTAACCATTTTAAATTAAATTAAATTAATTTAATTTATTTAAATTTTTTTATTATTTAGCTTTTTTTATAATATTATGTATTCACTATTATGGAAAAATTGCTAAAATTGTTCCATATCATGTGTCATTCGTCACGCTTTATGCATATCAGTACGTATTGAAACAATAAAAAGAATTGAAGTCAGCTTGTAACTAAATCTGGTAGCTTTACTGGAATCTCAAACTGTTTCCAACGAACTTTAACTTTTATAAGATATGATATACGATATTAGCTTTTACATGACGTAACATATAACAAATACAATTATATAAATAGTTTATTAATTTGGTTCACACTAATTCACACTAACAACTTCTGATGACCATTTTATTTATTTTTAAATAAAATTAAATTAAATTAAATTAAATAAAAATAAAATTGAGGTGATGGGTTGCAGCTGGAAGGGCATCTGCTGCATAAAACATGTGCTGGATAAGTTGGCAGTTCATTCCGCTGTGGTGACCCCAGATTGATAAAAGGACTAAGCCGAAAAGAAAATGAATTTATTTTATTTTATTTTAATCATTTAATTTATTTTATTTTCGGCTTAGTCCCTTTATTAATCTGGGGTCGCCACAGCGGAATGAACCGCCTTTATTTTATTATATTTTATTTTATTTCCCTGAAAAGAAGTGGCTTTGGTCATACAAGGTTTCCATCCAGCAGCTATGCTGTGTTTATTTCCCAATTCTTTTGTATGTCCAGAAGAATTGGTTTTGAAATGAGATTGGGTCCAATTTATGGATTTTCTATTTCTGGGTATTACGGTTGCAACTGTGACTAGCAGTTCAAGCTCCTGTGGCCTCCTTCAATTACACCTAATGTCAACAGCTCGCAGTAGCTTTCTGCCAGAGCTCCCTCATTTTGAAGAGCTGTGGAAGTGGGTGAGAATCCAGACTCCTCTCCAGGAAACGGTGAGCTGTCCTCAGCCTGAATGAGGACTTTGGAGGCCTGCAGGGGTCGAGAGCTGCTGCATGGAGCTTATTTCAAGACATCTCTACTTGGACAGTATTGTTGGCAGCCTTCTGGCACAGATATAGCTCACCCACACACTCATACGGTCAGTTCTTTACCGCCAAAGTTCAGTCCCTGAGGTAGCAAGTAATAATAAGCAGCATTGCAGGTGCAGCGGTCTGAACTGGGGGAAATAAATGAGTGTTTATCCTTCCCATCCTTGCCGCAGAGGGATGGCTGAAAGTTATCTGCTTTCTAGAGCTCTCCACAAACTGTCAGAGCTGGAGTTGGAGCATAGGTTCTAGGGTACTAGTTCAACTAAAAATGAAAATTCTGTCTTTATTTGCGCTCATGCTGCTTTCAAACCAACAGACATCCATCTTGGAATGGCATTCTTTGGTCCCATTTGCACTTTGGTTCAATTAATCTGAACACAATTGGACAATGCTAAATACAGAAGGCAGCCTAATAGTTATGTTTCAATCAAACAAGTGTTATACATATTTTGGAATATTGTATAAAAAATGCTTAATGGAAAAGCCAAGATGAGCGAAAATATTGAAGATGCGGATTGAAAAATACATATGCGCACAACTGACTGGGATCAACTTTTTATCCAATAAGACAAAATGCACATAAACTATGATGGAAACAAATTTACTGAATAAATTTCTGCATTCTCATAAACAAAAAAAAATAAATTTTTGACTGATACCAATAACTGATAACTCTTTAGATTTGGAGACTAATAGCCAATATATTGACCAATAAATATAAAATATTATTTTTGAATTTCTCTGCGTGATTGTAAAAACTAACGACAAGCACATACAGTATAGGGAACAACTCTAAATTGAATTAATTATTAATTCATATGACCAACATTTGTTTATATAAACAAAATATATTGCCTGACAATGAAAAGCATTAATAAATTCACTGAACGTTAACCAAAATCCAAATAGCAATTCAATAACCAATACCAATAACCAATAACTCTTTAGATAAATCTTTAAATAACCAATTACTCTTTATATTTGGAGACCGATATTCAATATACTGACCGATAAATATAAAATACTCCAAATAGCAATTCAATAACCAAATATCAATAACTTAACTGATACCAATAACTAGGGCCAGACAGAATCTGCAGAATTTTTTTTCTATTTCTGCTCAGAATTTTGGGATTTTGGGAGTATCGTAATAAAAAACTTAATATATGAAATAAAAACAATAGCTTTTTAACTTTTATATAATTTCTACAATGCAAATCCATCTAGATCAGGGGTGGGCAAACTTTTTGATTCGTGGGCCACATTGAGTTCTAACATTTGACAAAGGGGCCGGAACAGGAGCAGATAGATGGCATGCTTTGGTAACATCACCTCATTGGGGGAGAAAATACACATCTTGGGATATGGAGAATACATGTGCTTTAATTTCCAATGAAAATGAAGAAAAGCATTACAATAAAATCTCTGACTTCGAAATGAGTCTTTAAACACTGAAAATCAAATAAATGACCATTTTATTTTAAAGCACTGAAAGTTCCGTTAAGGCTACGTTCACACTGCAGGCAAATGTGGCCTGAATCTGATCTTTTCGCCCATATGTGACTCAGGTCTTGACAGTGTGAACAGCCCAAACCGCATGAAATCTGATCTTTTCACTTCAGATTTGTGCCACTTTCATATGTAGTCTTAAATCAGACACAGATCTGATGTTTTGCAATGCGACCGCAGTGTAAACGGTAAAAGAACGGTAAAAGAATGTTGGATTTCATGAGACTTTTACATAATCTTCGAGCGACATACGTCATCATTCTGTGCTGCAAACATCATCTACACCTCTGCAGCATAGTAGAATAACACACAGGGCGATTACTTTACCACAGAAAGTTGGTTGTTCATTTTGAAAAAGATTTTGAAGGCAAAACTGGTGCTTGTTAACCACTCTGGGATGATCGCGATGCTAAAGAGCGTCGGGGTGTTGCGGAAAGGGGATCCGTGCACAAAGGGCACTTTCATTTTAAGGACCAACATTATCTCCGAGCGAATAAAGAGCAGGAGCACCCAAACCCCCCATCTGCACGTGTCTGTTGTTTATAACAAAGTAAAATAAAATAACTGCAAACGGAGATAAACCAACTCCGCCTTCACAGTTCAGTCTGCGGCTGCTCATTAACCCTTGATGAGTTCACTACACCGGTGGTCAGACAGACGTGCGCAGCGGTTGTCATAAATCACAAATGATCAGTGTTTTCAATCACAAGGGACTTATTTTAGGTTTCAAATGCCGAAATACACAATAGTAGTAGCAGAACAACCCTTTGCAGTTCATGTAATACACCACGGTTGTCTGTGAAAAGGGCAATAATCATCATATTAAGCACAATCTGACAACGTGCTTCATACAGTATAAACATTGTGTGCATAATTAGACATTTTGTGTTGTCCGTAACTATACTTCTGCGCATGCGGGTCAGTTTACGACCATGATCTGTTCACACTGTAAATCTGATATTGGCCACATTTATAACAACAGTGTGAACGGCTAGGCAAAAAAATCAGATCTGAGAAAAAATCAGATTTGAGCACTAAGCCTCGCAGTGTGAACGTAGCCTTATACTTCAGGATATCCCCATCACTCTCCTCCTGGCTGTCTTTTCGTTCAATATGGTGCATGAATATGAACCAGAGTAATACTGTCTGATATTTGCAATAATAAACATTGCTAAAATTTTATTTTGTCAAACATTTTGCATCAATTTTATACATTTTATATTGCATCTTTCAACATGGTGCATGCATATGAACCTGAGTAATGCTTTTTTGATAATGTTACAGTAGTGTAAGTGTCTTAGCTTTTCTCATCTGGTCTGCAGTTTGACGGTAAAAAAAAACTTTGCTGAGCCTTCAAATTAGCTGCCAACTTCTCAGCAATAGCTTCCCGTTCTTTTGTTAAGAGCTTGCTAGCATAGTTAGCGTGCTTTGTGGCAAAGTGACGGCTAATATTATACTCTTTAAAAACAGCCACAGATCATCAGATGTTTTTACAGATCATGTGATAAACATTGGCGCAATGAACACATTGTAAAACATCTGAAATGTTGTTTTGGTCATTCTAAAATGACTTAGCCAAAGTCTGTCATGAAAGTGCATTATTTTTACCTTCCAGAACTGTCTTGAGCGGCTGCGCTTTCAAAGAGTATTTGCATGCCTTCACAAGCTACCGTGTATTCATTACGTTTTGTATTATGAGCCACAATTTTTTTTTTTATTTATAAAAAAAGGCCCACAGTGGCTTTTCCTCATTTTTTTATTTTTGATGTCTGTTCTTTTGACTCATTGGATGGAAACAATGCTTTATTTGCAAATGTTTTATGTGATTTTCCAATGGAAACATAGCTAATGATTAGAGAGTTGGACTTGTGATGCAAAGGTTTCCTCAAATGAATACGATTTTTACCAGAAAACATCCACCTCAGTGTTGCCAGACGTACGATAATTATCGTATTTGTACGATAATTTCGACCTCTGTACGATGTACAATCAATAATGAAAAAAATCCTATAATGTTTGATAATTTCAGAAATGTGTGGCATTTAAAATGAGTTTCTTTGTAATCTTAGGGCTTCTTTACTTTGATGATAGCTGCATCTTGTGTCTAGACACGTTTTCTATCTCATCTTACGTTACATCTTCTTAGCCAATCAACGTGGAGAATGGCTCTCTCTCACGAGTTAACATTCCTGCTGCGCGCAGTGTTGCCAGATTTTTGGCATTTCGGCGGGTTTTGGACCATGGTTTTGGATAGTTTTTGGACTGGAATCAGTCAGCTACTGTACATCTGGCAACACTGGCTGCACACTGCTGTGCTTCAGTCGTTTTCAGGTTGAGGTTAATCGTTTAAGCAGTAAAGTTTTAAAAAGTAGTGCTGAAAAGGAAGATGAGAAGAACAGGGGAGTTTGCCCTTGATGTTCTCGTTTTTCCCAATTCAAATGCATCATGTGAACGTGTTTTTCCAAAGTTAATCTCATCAAAACAAAGCCACGAGATCGGCTCATTACAGATCCTCTGGATGGGCTCGTGCACACCTTAGACTAGGTTGGGAGGGTGCACTGCTTTCAAGCCAACCAGCACTATGTTGCACTCCATGTAGGCATCCAATTTGTATCGCAAAATGAATCCCTCAACATCTGGCAACTCATGCAGGTATTCAATGATAGCGACTCAGAGGTGGAAATTGAACCTTCCCACTAAGGTACGCCTAGTTTTTAGTTTTTTTTAACGTATTGTGGTAATTTGCACGTTGTATCAAAACGATATTTGTCTAGATAATAGCTGTATACTCTCTGCTTGACTAGTGTACGATAATTTTCCTCCAAATACGATAATTTTGAGGTTCTGGTATGATACTTTCACATTTCCAATCTGGCAACACTGATCCACCTAGACATTCCCAACCATGGCCTTAAACAATACGCCCCTGTATGTTTCTGAGTACTCATCCGAAAAATGATGTATAGTGTAATTACATGAGAGGGTTTCAAAAAACGAGTGGTCATAAGAAATGCATTTGAATGCATATTTATACCACGTGGGCTATAGTCATGGATTTCAGCTTACCAATTAACTAGAAATGCATATTAATACAATTGAAGGAAACTTGGCTCTTATTTTGTGGAATCCAAAAAAAAAAGACACTTTCAACTGTCCATATAATGAAAGTCAGAATGACTTTGGAGGCTGCTCATTGAACAGAGATGAGCGAATTCCTTCAATCATGTTCGCGGTGACCTTCAAGAGTTGTTAATTCATCAGCTCTCATGAATCACCACGATCCCCTTCGTCAGCTGCCTAATGTATGTGTTATGCATGTGAAGGACGTAGACGTGCTATTCATTATGGCCCATCTCTTACTTTAGCATAATGGCACATCGTGTCAGTGTTATTGATATATGTTGCACTAGAAGCCCTGAGCAATTTTCCTCAGCACTCCTATAGATTAATGGTTGCGTAGATGCTTTGATGACTTGCAGGATGGGTCATAACATACCATAGATTGTCCATGAATTCTGTAAGAAGGGTGCGGAGCTTTTCATATTGCACCGTACACACAGTTTTGTAAGCAAAGATCATTTAGGGTTCCACTTCAGCTTGGACATATGAGGAATGGATACAGTGACAGCCGTGAAAGTTCTTGCAGGAAATTTGGATTTCATTAAAGCTTTAAATGTCTTTTAAAGAACACGTTTTGCCCTTTCTTGAAGTAGTTTCTCCAAAGCTTTCCACCACTGATGCAGTCCTTTGTCAAGTGTCTTTTGTTTTTATTCATCGCATCATCAAGATTCTTGCTTTCTGTTTTCTTGGTTTTTGATTTATACAGAATAATATACAGTTGAAGTCAGAATTAGTAGTCTCACTTTACATTTTTTAAATATTTCCCAAATTATGTTTAACTGAGCAAGGACATTTTCACAGTATGTCTGATAATATTTTTTTCTTCTGGAGAAAGTCTTATTTGTTTTATTTTGGCTAGAATTAAAGCAGTTTTTAATTTTTTAAACACCATTTTAAGGTGAAAATTATTAGCCCCTTTAAGCTATATATTTATTTCGATAGTCTACAGCAGGGGTTCCCAAACTTTTAAGCCCACGACCCCCAAAATAACAATAACGACTCGCGACCCCCAATATCCTCTGAGGTGGTTATAAATGCAGAAACCTTGCATGCAATGGCCCACATACACCAATAGACCCAAGTCTATTCTTCGTTTAATTTTTTTAAGGTATGTCAGTGCTGTAAATGTGCCAGAAAGTTTAACCTGGTGTTATAAAATCAATCTGCTGCATCTGATGCTATTGCTTTGTCTTTAATATAATGTAATTACCCCAGAGGTCGCAATCCATTAGAACTAGTAACTATAAGCTACTATAGTAACTATATAGTATACAATAACTATAAACGACTATTTTTTCTCTTCAATAGGTTATGGGAAACGTTTAGTTTTTAACTATCGTTAAAGTAGTTATGTTAAGGTATTGGTTAGGATTATAGATGTAGAATACGATCATCTAGAATTTGTACGTTATAAGTACTAATAAACTGCCAATACGTTCATATTATGCATGCTAATACAGTAAGCAACTAGTTAATAAGTGAGAATAATGAGAATAAGTCCCTATCCGCTTGTTAAGTGTGACGTCACGCAAAGTGGCTTCCAGGTCCAAGTGCTCTATCAAACTGTATGGGGAGACTCAACAAATAGTAATAATAAATGTTTACAAAGCAACGTGATACTTCCGAAAATCACGGTCTCAATATATGTATATATCCATGCTTAATTTCCGATGGCCAGAAAGTGATTCATTTTTTATAAATTGTTAAAATATTGGTGTCTGTGATGCAGCAAGTCCAGAGACTGATGTGTACTAGAGCTGCATGATTCTGGCTAAAATTAGTATCGCGATTCTTTTGCTTCTCGCCACAGCCATATCACCCTGCAGCCCCAGACCGGTTACTCACTGAAGCTAAGCAGGGCTGAGCCTGGTCAGTACCTGAATGGGAGACCACATGGGAAAACTTGGTTGCTGTTGGAAGTGGTGTTAGAGAGGCCAGCAGGGGGCGCTTAACCTGTGGTCTGTGTGAGTCCTAATGCCCCAGTAAAAGTGAAGGGGACACTACACTGTCAGTGGGCGATGTCTTTCGGATAAAACGTTAAACTGAGGTCCTGACTCTCTGTGGTCATTAAAAAAAAATCCCATGGCACTTCTCGTAAAGAGTAGGGGTGTAACCCCGGTGTCCTGGCCAAAGTCCCTCAATCGGCACTTAACCATCATGGCCTCCTAATCATCCCCATCCACCGAATTGGCTCTATCACTGTCTCTTCACCCCACCAATAGCTGGTGTGTGGTGAGCGCACTGGCGCCGTTGTCCTGTGGCTGCCGTCGCATCATCCAAGTAGATGCTACACACTGGTGGTGGTGTGGAGAGACCCCCCTCATGATTGTGAAGCGCTTTGGGTGTATGGCCATACACAATAAATGCGCTAAATAAATACACACATTACATTTTGCTTAAAATAAAGATCACGATTTTCTCACGATTCTGTACATGTAAAACAAAGGTTAATATGAGTAGCCTATTATTATTGTTATTTCTCAAACATATGATAAAACAATAATAATACTATTATGTGTATGTCTACTGTTGGTTAAATGCTACATTTTGAATAGACCTTGAATGGAGGACTTGAATAGACTTTAAATTTGTCCTGGTCATTAATGCACAGTAAAGTGACGACATCAGAGTACAACTTTTCATAATTCTGGTGTTGAATTATTATGTTTGAGACATATGCTTGTCATTTGTCATTGACAACATTATTAAACAGTATTAGAGCATGTTTTTCTACTGGTAAAATCAGACATTTGTCATTATCAGATTCTATCTTGCATTATATTCAACATTATCTGGACTACAGTAGTTATACTGACACTGGTAAACGTTTATTCTCATGCACAACACTTTAGGTTCGCTATAACAGAAAAACATTAAACGCTTGTCCTAATCATTACTCTAAAATGCGATATGATTGTTTAAATGATGTGCGCGCTTTCGGTTTTATTTTCATTGCTAAGTGCGGTTCATACTTCCCGCGCAGCTCCCAAACAATCACTCTGTGCCACAAACTGGATGTTATTTGCAACTTTATTACCTGTTATTCACAGCCTATTATGTTCACTAAAGTAGACTTCATTCACAGGCTCTTGCCCGTCCTCTCTGTGGTAACAGCTCACGGTCAGCAGCTCACGTCACATGTGATTTCGCGGCCGCGAATACATCATTACATGAAGACAGAAATGACATTTTTGGGTGAATTATACCTTATTAATACAGTATGTGACTCTTTCAACACCATTTAGAGGTGTCCACGTTGCAACGAGCAACGTATGTAAAACAGTGTGAAGACTTGTGCGACTGCTTGTTTCAGAACTTGAAAATATGATTGGCAGAATCGTAGAAAGGCTAGATTAGGATTGTCTAGGGGGTCGAATCGAGATCGCAATCTTTTTTCGATTAATCGTGCAGCTCTAATGTCCGAATTTTCAGCGTGTGAGTCAAAGCGTCGTCACCAAAGAAATACCCTTGCTCTATTTTTAGATCATGTAAGGCTCATTGGACTCAACATTCACCAAGTTATGGCTCTCCTTGCTGCCAGTGTTTGTGAGTTTTGGTGGGTTTGCATACATGTGTACTTTTCATTGCGTCTTACTTAAACTTCAGCGGTTTGCATTTCCCGCGGTCACAGAAGCTCCCTGTCATCTTAACTAGGTGCAGCTGGAAAGTGTGAGCACGTTGCCTCACGTGCGCGTCCCTCCATTGGAAATAACGAACTAACGACGCACAGCGCCATGCATTTCGCGGTGTCGCGGATGAAAGTGAGGACCGGGAGGGTGTCACGGATGAAAATGAGGACCGGGGGGGTACGCTCACTATTCTGCCGCCTAGGTCGCCTCTATGGA
Organism: Danio kyathit; assembly: GCA_903798195.1. Lineage (NCBI taxonomy): Eukaryota > Metazoa > Chordata > Actinopteri > Cypriniformes > Danionidae > Danio > Danio kyathit. Next base: position 5,907,559 of record LR812538.1, on the reverse strand, counting down.
CGCGCTGGCCCTGCTCAGGACACTGTTCTTATTTCTGCCATGCCACAGAGCGTTATCTGAATAGTTTCATTTTAAATAACATGCGAATCTGCGCGTCTGGTGTGCCGTGTCGTGGCTCTGAGCGGCGCATCCGGTGTATGACGCTCTTTAGTTATAGCCTCAAGTAGGTCGTACACCAGAAGCGCCGCTCGGCGACAAGCAGCGTCGCGCCACGCAGCGGCATGCATTTCTGAAATCTAAACATAAGTTTCTATCAGGTGACACACACCGGCGCCGCAAAGTGTGCAATACTTTCAACTGTCATGTGCGCGCCGCGTCGCGGTGCATCCGGTGTGTGATGCCCTTCAGTCAAAGTTAATTCAGTGTGCTTGGTTATTAGTCTCGGTGTAGGCTACAAGCTCGGAGCTTTAAACTAGCACACAGTTGGCTGCAAAACTATACAAAGACACAAATGATTTTGTAGTCTCTGCTTGGTCTGTGTCCGAGTCGTACATGTATGACTGAATGCTGGTGCTCTCACTCATGTTGCTTCTCTCTGTCTGCCTGTCTGTAGCCATACACAAAGCGGGGAGCTCTTAAGTTGGGCGGCAAGTCGAAACTAATTTTCATGTGAAGCAACACGCCCCTAAAACAGCAAACCGTGTACACGCCCCCAAAATGGCACTTTTTAACACATCATAATAAAAAAATCTGAATTGTGTTTTGAACTGAACCTAAACTGGCACACTCAGAAGAACCATAATATTAATATTACATCTTAAAAAAAGGGTAAAATAGGTGGCCTTTAAAAAAATAAAGAAGAGAGCACAAACATTGATCTGCAACAATGGAGAACATGGAAACATATGTAGAAACAAGGTTATAAATCATGTACTATTGATACTGTACCATGACAATAAGTCCATCTAAAAGTGACAGAAAGAGTTACAAAACAGGAAAATATGGAGCTCGGTTGGTTGACTGAATGATGGTGTTGTCCCAATCATTTTAACATTTTCCTCTTTCACCCTTCCTCTTGTATATGCTATCAATTAAGCCTCGGTAATTGTATATGTGTCCTGTTAAGTGTCTGTTTGCCTTTGTCCTCTGATCAAACCGCCGACTCAGACCTAATTGGGTCTGTTTGTCTTTGCTTCACTAAGCACGAGCCAGTTATTTGGTCTACATCCTTGGAGGCTCATCGATTGGCAGCTCCAATTATCCAGTTATAGGCGTTGCGATGAAGGTGTGGGTGGAACCACTTGATCTTTCGAAGACCCAATTGGCTGATAGACATCTACTTTGATGTGAGAGCTCAAAAAATGTAGATGTTTGGCTTTCATCCCTCCTATCTCCTCACACCAGACCTGGACACAGCACTTTTACTTTGAAACCAACCTTTCTCCATCATGCCCGGGGCTCGACATACCTTCAATTATAGCTACACACATGCAGTAGGCTTGACCTTCATTCTGAGCTGTAAATATGGCGCCCAACGTAGGGTTAGAGAGGGCTTTCAGAGCTCAGGGTTGATTTTAAACCTGCTGGCTATTTAACAGTCCCTCAGGCTTACGCTGACAAACTCCAGCTGGAACTCCACAACTAGACTGAGATTAAAGATCTGACCGCTCAGACAGAACACTGTGTTAGAAATACGAGGATCTGGGCCGGGCTAAATACAAGTTATTAGAATATCGCTCTGTTTTTGTCAGCTGCAAAGTCTGGATTGTACTGATCTGTGGGAACAGTAATGGCGTTTTCAGATGATAGTAGATGGGAGGAGAAGGAGATGTGATGCAGATATATGCAAAATTCATCAAATGACTTTATGCTTCATCTGTCTCCCTCTCTTTTTTTTTCTTTCTCCAGGGCAGGACCGCAGTGAAGCAGCTCTGATAAAGCGTTTTAAGGGAGATGGCGTTCGTTACAAGGCTAAGCTCATCGGGATAGATGAGGTCACTGCTGCTAGAGGAGACAAACTCTGTCAGGACTCAATGATGAAACTCAAGGTGTGTATTGATTTCACTGACTTCTTTTTAAAATAGTGTGTGGCTGTTTATTCTGTCACTTCACAGTTTTTTTTTTCCTGATCGAATGGCTATCCGACTGCAAAAAATGCCAGGTGTAAATGCCTTCTGAATTCAATTTGAAATGTACAGTATATAAATCTGATCACTTAAAGCACTTCAGGAGGTGGTCTAGAACATATTTCAGATGTAACTGGACATGTGTAAATGTTGAAACCATATATGTGCATTTTTCTTCTCCCAAAATGTAAAAAAAGAAACGTGAATTGTGTTATAGGCTATATGACATAGGGCGCAATAAGGCACAAGATGTGTTTGGCATGATTTGTCGCAATTTTCACACCAGTGCAACTGTAATTTTCACGTTTTGCACCATGTTGCTTAAATAGCATATCCATTTGCGTCACTTTGTGATGGTGCATTGTAGGCGCGTTGCTGTTTTGAGGAACTGAAATAGGCTGCCCCATTGACCAACTAAAAGCTGGTCTAAAGTCTAGCGCAGAACGTGTTAGTTATACGCCTATGCAGATTAACGCCTATTAACGCCTACACATTGCTTAATACACACAGGATATACAGCAATACACAAATATCTTTACGTATGAAAAAAAAAATGTAAGGATTAAAATGTTAAAATTTTTATTTTCTACATAAATAAAAAATCACTACCTCCATGCCTTCATGTCGAGGGGATTGTTTAAGTTTATTCATGACAATTTGCATGTGTATAATGTTATTATTATCAGCTGTATTATTTATTATATGCATTTTTACATTTGTTTTATTAAAAACAAGCTTAGATTTGTCCACCTTTCAGGTTTTGGAGACATATGCATCACCATATGGGGCATAACAATTGGACGCGTGTTTGGATATGACTTTTTTTGACCACACTTTGTTATTATTGTTAATTTATTTGTTTGCTGGAAATTATGTTTAATATTTAAACAAAATTAAATATGTAGGCTAATGGATGTCTTCAGTGGAGTGAGTTTCCACCATGTTCTTATCTACGAAAATAAAGGAGTAAAGTAAAGAGAAACTAAAGAGGCTGAATTGAGGAGGCTTGTTATTTATCCTCGCACTGCAGATGGTCTGTTTAACTGTTTTCTCGCTAGTGAAGTGTTCAGTTTTTCCACTTACAAAGTCCACCATGTAAATAGCAAATGCGCCACGGCAAAACGCAACTGACTCTTAAAGGGAATGTGAGATGAGACTCTGATTGGTTTAATGCACGTTATACTCAAACACACCCATAACTCATTAAGGGTTTACTCATTATTAAGCACAACCCCACCATGCACTATGGCGCAAAGCATATTTTTTCATTCTTAAAATAGCAAAAGTGGATTTGGACACGCCCTTAATGCTTTTGCGCCATGCGCTTTAGACTTTACGCTAAGATCATTAAAATAGAGCTCATAGTCATATATAACAGCGCTAATGCAAAATGCAGCGTCACTTATTATAGTTTGGTATGTTTGTTTTGTAGATTTATTTATGTTTTTGTTTTTTTTTTGATTAATTAATATTTTTGACCAGTCATTAAATTATCAAATTTGATTGTTAAATTAATATAAAATACCAGTTTAAGAACAAAGTCACTTCATGCACCTTTAGAAGCCTTTTTCTGTTAATGGCGAAGAAAAATAATAATAAAAAAATAAAGCTTTGCTCGATTAGAAAGGCACAGTGTTTTGTTTTTGGTAAAAAAAAATTAACTCTTAACAGCTTTGAATTAAGTTTTACTGGAACATCAGTGAAGCACAAAGCCTGTAGCCTACATAAACAAATCTGTTGAATAAAATATATAGCTTAAATTTCTGTAAAAAAATATAAAAATATAACTAGTAACCTAGTTAAATTTATATATGTTCTTTTTTTTGTTAACCAGATAAAAACCCAGTGAGATCAAGATCTCATTTACAAGGGTGAGCTGGCCAAGAGGTCTGCAACACTCGACTTATGACAAATAATAATAATAATAAATAAAAAGATAATATAAAAAAAACAGTTATTCAGCTATATCACATTACAATGTGTTAAAAACACATACATTGATAAATAGACCTTTATTGTTTATTATAAAGAAATATAATTCTAAAAATATATATCGAAATATAGGGCTCTATTTTAACGGTCTAGACGCAAGGTCTAAAGACCAGGGCGCAAAAGCATTAAGGGCATGTCCGAATCTACTTTTGCTTTTTTAAGGATGGAAAAATACGCTCTGCGCCGCGGCACATGCTCTAACAGGGTTGTGCTTATTCTCCTAATGAGTTATGGGTATGTTTTGAGAACAAACCAATCAGAGTCTCATCTCCCATTCTCTTTAAGAGTCAGTTGTGTCGCAACATGGTGCATTTGTTATTTACATGATGGACTCTGTAAGTGTAAAAACTGAATTCTTCACTAGCGATAAAATAGTTAAACAGAGCATCTGCAGAGTGAGGATAAAGAATGAGCCTCCTCAAATCGGCCTTTACAGAAAATGGTGTTGTATGCGCACTACTGAAGACATCCATTAGCCTACATAATTAATTTTGTTGGTTAAGCTTAAAGATTTGTTTCAAAACTATTTCTAAATTCAGTTCAAATTTCCACAAAGGAATAAATGAACAATAATAATGAAGTGTGGTCAAAGAAGTTATATCCAAACACATATGCTTTGCCACATATGGTCCAAAACCTGACAGGTGGACAAATCTAAGCTTGTTTTAATAAAACAAATATAAATATGCATATAATAAATACTACTGCTAATAATAATAACATTAATATTATTTTCTAACGAAAAATGGCCCCATGGTGAAGGCGGCGGCAGTGGTTTTTATATTTATGTAGAAAATAATAGTTTTTGTAACATTTTAATTATTTAATTCTTTTTCATTTGTAAAGATATTTGTGTATTGCTGTACATCCTGCGTGTTTTAAGCAATGTGTAAGCGAGGCGCACAACTAACACGCTCTGCACACAACATTGTGCCCTAACACCTCTTTTCTAGACAGAAACACCCATGAGTCCACAAAGCGGCGCAAATGGATTTGCTATTTAAACAATGTGGCAGAAAACAGGAAAATTAAGGTTGCGTTGGTCTAAATATAGCAACACGTCGTGGAAACACGTCTTGCACCTTATTGTGCCGGGTGTATGATAGGCCCATAGTTTTAATGTTTATTATAAAAAATTATATATAATTTGCATCATGGGCGTCGCTAGGCCTATTTTAGGGGGGCTGTAGCCCCCCTATATTTCTGCTCAGCCCCCCTAAAACTTTTGCTATTAACTCATAAACCGTAGACCAAATTATCGCCTCAGTCCCCTTTCAAGAGTTCACACTTAGCTGATGATTAATAGTAAAGCTTGTTTGGCATGCTGTCCCGGGAGAGAGCCCTGAGCTCATGAGATCCTCGAGCCCGGGGCTCCCTCCCGTTGCAAGGCGAGAGGGGAGATCGAGCTCAGGTAGATCTCGAGAACTCCCCCATCGTAGTGATTGAAGTGCAGATAGTAGTTCTCTTTAAAGAGATATGTACTAGGTAGTGAGCAAGTCTATAGTGTTGATTAATAAATAACTTAGGTTGCATGTTTTTAATCGGTGGGAGGAAACCGGAGGACCCGGGGAAAACCCACGTGAGCACGGGGAGAACATGCAAACTCTGCACAGAAAATGCCCGCTGGTTTGGTAAAGCCTAGAACCATTGACATTCTTGCTGTGAGCCAACAGCGCTAAGCGCTGGGCCACCGTGTCACCCATCTAGAAGAGAGGAGGAGTAGGGGTAGAAGGGGGGATTCTTCAAAGCGATGATAGTAGTGATATGAAACCCGGGGTATTTATAGTAGCTTGGGGATCATCTGATTGGTGCGAGGTGATTTGGATAATGTGGGTCCAGCCGCTAGCAATCATAAGCACGTGATCCTCTCGAAATTAGTTTATAAATAAACTTCACTTAAATTTAAAATGAAGACGGCGGCAGAATTCAGCTCCTCCCCGACTTTCGTTTTTCATTTGATCAGCAAACCACAGCTGCCCAGAGCGAGAAAACGAGGTGTGTGCTTATTGATAAACTGTTATAATATCTGCTTATTGGCAGTTCTTTGCTATGGATACACTTGTATCACTTGTACCCCAATGTCATATAGGAGCAATCGGGTTTACAATCTACTGTTTCCTCAGTGCTCACCTCATAATCACAGCTGTTTCCTCCAGCGAAAATGTAACTTAATGAACATTTTACTATTTTTATTTCAAAATAAACTACCATTATGAAAAACATTACAGTGTATGTGGCATTATCTATTAAACAGTCATGCACAGAAAGGATTTACACACAGTGACAGAACTACTTAGTGAATGTACTCATTTTAACTGACAGATAGAAACATCATGCGTTGTCCTGTATTAAAAATATTTCCTATTTTGATATTATGATTCAGTTCGTGAAATATGTCAATTAGTTAAAAATCTATATTTTATATGTATGCCATTTAATTAAAAAAGTGGCAGTTTTATTTATTAAACACATGGAAACAAAAATTGTACTTTAGCATATAAAGTGGCTTTTTACTACAGTAAACAGGTTTGTTGAGCCTATTTGGCTCATTCAGAACTCAAATGACTATGCACGTCTATACAATACAGTTGAATACTGCTAGTTTAACATACAACCCTATACCATATTAGTCAAACATTTTTAAGTGTATTACTATTAAAATTATTACTTACATATATATTTATGTGTGTATATATATATATATTTATTCATTCATTCATTTTCTTGTCGGCTTTGTCCCTTGCGGGGTCGCCACAGCGGAATGAACCGCCAACTTATCCAGCACGATTTTACGCAGCAGATGCCCTTCCAGCCGCAACCCATCTCTGGGAACTTCCACACACACATTCACACACTATGGACAGTTTAGCTTACCCAATTCACCTGTACTGCATGTCTTTGGACTGTGGGGGAAACCGGAGCACCCGGAGGAAACCCACGCAAACGCAGGGAGAACATGCAAACTCCACACAGAAACGCCAACTGACCCAGCCCAGCCGAGGTTCGAACCTGCGACCCAGATATATATATATATATATATATAAGTAATAATTTTAATAGTTTAATTTTTTTTATTATTATATATTTTTTTTCTTATAAGGAGCTGAGCCCCCCTAAAATGAAAATCCTAAAATCGCCCCTGATTTGCATATAACATGGGATTTAATGATCAAAATCATATCTGTGTATTATTTTTTATGTGACCACATATAAACGAAATCATTTTCACATCATCCGATCTAGAAGACTCATGCAGTGACCAGGTGCAAACAACCCCTATGATACAGTCTCTTTGGCAACCCTCATTTATATACCTGCATAAAGGTGAACAAACCACATCCATCAGATTGCGTAATGAGCCGTGCGAACACCAGGGGGTCACACTGCTGTGTGAATGTGTGTTGCTCTCTTTGTGTATGCATATCAACCCCTGAAACACATAAATAGACATTGATACACGTTGTCTTGATGTCTGGAAAATCAGCGTTAAGCTTGCTATAAATTGTACTCTTTTCAGCAGTGCTCAGATTGGAGTTTGAAAAAGGGAGGCAATTCCGTCGTCTGATTTGCATGTTGGTCTGATTGGAATGTCCAGACTGCTATTGATCAGAGCTGTTTACCTCTCACTCATCCAGACACATAATCTATACTCATATTCCCACAGTCCTCCACTCTATAGCAAACAAATGAGTCTCACGGTGTCATTTTTAATCTCTTATTCCCCTTTTTCGGCGACGCAGTGGCGCAGTTGGTAGCACGTTCGCCTCACAGCAAGAAGGTCGCTGGTTTGAGCCTCGGCTGGGTCAGTTGGCATTTCTGTGTGGAGTTTGCATGTTCTCTCCTTGTTCACGTGGGTTTGCTCCGGTTTCCCCCACAAATCCAAAGACATGTGGTACAGGTGAATTGGGTATGCTAAAATTGACCATAGTGTATGAGTGTGTGTGTGAATGAGTGTGTATGGATGTTTCCCAGAGATGGGTTGCGGCTGGAAGGGCACCCGCTGTGTAAAACATATGCTGGATAAGTTGGCGGTTCATTCTGCTGTGGCGACCCCAGATTAATAAAGGGACTAAGCCGAAAATAAAATGAATGAATGAATGATTCCCCTCTCTCACCTTTTATGTCTCTAAGAAGAGTTTAAACAACAGTTTGACTCAAGTCTTTTCATATAATCCCAATGCTCCGTTGATAAAGGCGTAAAAATCATCATGTGATGGTTTTTGCTTTGGACTTCCCCCCTAACTGCGCTGGATTGCAAAAAGAAATCTTCTATTTCACAGTGTCTCCAGCATGCACACATTTTGAAGTCAGAAATGTCAAGAGATGTGCTCTTTTCACCGTGATCTGCCAGCTATGGCATTAGAATGGTTCATTTATCATCCCGCCAGCACATATGGATATGCATAATTGTGTGCTAACGTACATCATAGGACTGACGGATGCACTCAGAAAGAAGATCAAGAAATGGGCACATCTGATTGGCGAGGACTAGTCCTGGAAGGCTGGAGGGCTCCAGCTGCTTTGGAGAAACGCCCACGTTTACACCCACTCCCCCAAACGCACACCTTGGAACTGATTTAGACTTGTATTCAAAAGCCAGTTTCGGCATTTGGTTTGTCGTAATTGCACATTTATGATTTACAAATCTGGTTCGATGAGTGGGTTCTAAAAATTAATTTTTAAAAAAATTAAAAGTGCAAAAGAGTCTGCAGTGTGATGTCGTCTCATGGCAGGGACAGAGTCTGGCAAAGGCGACACGCAACCATCTGGGGTGACACTTTTTCCTCTTCGTACAGCTCTCAGCTTCTCTATCACTCGTTTGTTACAGAAGGATGTTGCTTTTTCTTTCTTTTGTTCTTCTTGTTGACAATTGATTGTGTCCAGTGCGAATTGTGTATGGGTGAACAGTACACATTAGGCATTCTATTAAACATGAATTGCTAGCTCATTTATAAAAATGTACCTTTGTAACCGGTATGCACCGTAGAGCTGTAATTTGGGCCATAAAAATTAGGCCCGATAGGGCCCGAGCCCAACAGAATTCGGCCCGAGCCCGACAGGTACATTTTGATTGACAGCTTTATAAAACCCGAACCCGTTTATATCCCGACATTATTCAGGTGTGCACATGCACACAGCTCTTTTGCCTTTTTACATGAATGAGTCTTTTATATGTGTTTTAACATAATTTATTCGTAACAAACATAGGCTATAGGCCACTTGGAAGTCGGAACAAAGAAATAAAATAAGTCCTCTGTAACATCGTAACATCTCAGCACTCTAAATAGGCCTAGGTACATAGACTTAGTCTTTAAATTGGCCAACACACCAATAAAAATAAGTCTTTCTTAACAAAGTAAATTAAAATATATTCTGATGGGTATTTGGCAATAACAAAATTAAGATAAAGGCTCTGCAGGATTTGTTTCACTACATCTCTTCACAATCTGGCCTTAAGGCGACGCTGAAGCTGAATATTAAAAGAGTTAGCCTAATGCCAACATTAGCCTGTATACTCTGTCTACATTATGATTTTATGGTTTAATTAATATTTATTTATAATTTAAAAACCGGGCAACCCAGTGGCGCAGTAGGTAGTGCTGTTGCCTCACAGCAAGAACGTCGCTGGGTCGCAGGTTCGAACCTCGGCTGGGCTGGGTCAGTTGGCGTTTCTGTGTGGAGTTTGCATGTCCTCCGGGTGCTCCGGTTTCCCCCACAGTCCAAAGACATGCAGTACAGGTGAATTGGGTAAGCTAAATTGTCCATAGTGTATGAGTGTGAATGTGTGTGTGGAAGTTCCCAGAGATGGGTTGCGGCTGGAAGGGCATCCGCTGCGTAAAATCGTGCTGGATAAGTTGGCGGTTCATTCCGCTGTGGCGACCCCGCAAGGGACAAAGCCGACAAGAAAATGAATGAATGAATGAATTTAAAAACCCTTTACTCACCAAGATTAGGCTACGTGCTTTTGTGGAGGTACATTATTGAATTATTATTGAATGGCTTTAGCGCAGTCCTGCACTCAGGATGGTGCGTCCAGCACCACCGAACACCCTTTCGCTGCTGCTGCTACAGGTCAAGATGCATAGTTCTGATCTGGCTGATTTTGCAAGTTTTGGGTAGGAGTGTGTGTTCATCTTCTACCAGCCAAGAACATCCATTTAATTTTCCATGACAGCGGTTTCAATGTAGCGAGTGACCTCGTCATCTTCCCTGTCAGCTTGCTGCACATTGCTGTTTAGTGCTCTACTGTAATATGCAGTGTATGAGTGACCGCCGAAATACCTTGGCGGCTAGAATGACCGTTCTTTCTGAACTGGCGGCTGGCCTGACCGCAATCAAAATTTGCTCTTTTTAACTTCTCCGTCATCATTTGTTTTACCTTTGCAGGAATGGATTTTAATGTTGTAACAAACGATTTGATTACTTCCTTGCGCTAATCGAAATGCATCACATGACAGTTTATTTACTGCGCAAGCCAAGCCCGGCCCGACCCCGTCTAAAATGATAGAAATTAAACCCGAACCCACCCAAACCGGTCGGGTCCCGGCAAAGATCTTCAGCTCTAATGCACCGGACCAAATCAGCATATGATTTTCGGTGCCTAATTCCGGTGCCACTGGTGCTGCGACAAGAACGTAAAGCAGGTCGCACACCAGAAGCGCAGCTAGGCGACGTACAGTGCCTTGCATTTTAGAATTCTAAACATAGGTTTCTATCAGGGTACACACACCGATGCCGCAAGTCGGCGGCTGTCCGCGGCGCCCAGCCACGACTCAGGACGTTGTTCATATTTCTGCCGCGCCACAGAGACCCATCTGAAAAGTTTCTTTTTAAAAAACATGTGAATGTGCGCGTCTGGTGTGTGATACTTTTAACTGTCATGTGCTCTGTGTGGCGCATCCAATGTGTGACGCCCTTAAGAAGCATCAAGGCACACATAAGTACTCGTTGTCACACCATCTCTAAATATTTAATTCTAAACAGCTTTGAGGGATTCGGACACCGTGTGCGATGTCAGGCGTTTGTTCTTGTTGCTTATAGAAGGCAAAGCACGCAGTACGGCACATGTGGTGAGCGACTCCCTTCATCAACACGCATGATCGCATTCATCTAATTTGCTTAAACTAAGCATTCTAAACTATGACTATATTTTACAAGCAAGGATTCTGACACACTTTTTTCCTGCTCATTGCGCCTTTTGCATTGTGCTTGTAAATGGAGACAATCAAATACAAGTCACTTTTAACCTTCCTGTCGTGTTCGGGTCAAATCTGACCGATTTACAACTTAAAACACCCATAAATATACATTTTTACATCTGATCGCCTTAAGGCCTTATGATATCCTCCACACTATGCACTTGAACATATAAAAGTGAAAATCACCTGTTTCATTGAATTCTGAGTGTTTTAATCAACCTTGTTACACCTGTGGTGTTCCCGGTCAAAAGTGACCGCCATAGGAAATTAATTGGTATCCAGACTATATTCATCCATTAGACAGAAAACACCACACACCACCCCAACTCACTCACTCACTCACTCACTCACACTGAACAATGTTTTTTGCAGGTACACATCTCTTTTCCACGCTTATGTGCCAATCGTACAGCCTGATCTTACAAGGAAACTAACTATTTTATGTTTTGTCAGTTTAGTGGCTAATTCGTACAAGTTTAGTCATTCAAAAATGTAAGATTTTAAAAAGGAGGTGTGGCCCCCAACCCCACCCATAAACCCAACTGTCATTGGGGATGAGCAAATCGTACTAAACTGTATGAATGAGCTCATACGAATTCATACAAATTAGCCACTAAATCAATAAGCTACAGTATGACTTGCCGTGAGATAGCGTTGCATCCTCCAACATGAATCAACTTCCTAAAAAAACAATGCATCATATCTTCACACAGACTAGACAGGTGTCTGTTATGTGAACCCATCTGTGTGTCTTTTTTTCTTTCTTTCTTTTATTTTATTGGATTAGACCATTAGCATCTCGCTCAAAAATGACCAAGTATAACGAGTGCTTGTTCTGTGTCCATGCTCTCTGTCTATATCCTCAGTCACTATTCCCTATAGTATACCGTTTTGTTTGTGTTTTGCTGGTTGGTAAATCATTGAGATGGATAAATATTTCAGTTTCTTTGGTCAGACCCTGTCATAGTTATTTTAGCGAGCTGTCTATTAGTAACGAAACAAAGTATTTTGATTTCTGGCAAATATTGTTCATTTTGTAATACATTTTCAGTGCCTTTTTGTATTTTTACTGCAGTTATTTTATGTCTAATTCTATAAATTCATGTTGAACACTACTTTAAGACATTGTTCACAGTTAAAGAATGTTGAAGAAAAATTTGGTGGTGAAAAATGTTTATGTGCTAATATAAGAGCAGTTAAAACAGACTGGTCAAATTTGACCGGGAACACTAAAGTAAGGGGGAGGATGTGAACACGACAGGAGGGTTAAAAGAGGATGTAAGCGGGTCATCAAAATATCAGATACAGTCACAAAATTGGAATTGACCATCAAGATTTGCAGTGACTGAATACCGTTGGCTCCAGATGATGCATTAAGGTATTGTAAAGTGAATCAATCAATCTGTGCAGGAAACTGAGCATTATTTATAAGCCTCGGCAAACAGTCTTTAGTGCATTCACAATTTTTGATTTTATATGAGGTGGTTTTTATATGTCCGCATTTTATCTGCAGAAAAGTGTAGTTATGGTATCTGTCAGTAGGGGTTAAAACGCTAATGCCTCCTTTCACTCTAAACCGGTGCAAATCAAAACATCTAAGCCAGAAATTGTTGAAAACACTAAAAAAAATGAATCAGTTTCTTTACACAACAGCTAATGTTCCCCAAGGATTGCAGCAAGTAGCGAAAGATGCCATTCCTAGCTCTGTTCCTGTTTTATCTTCATTTCTTCTTTTCTCATGTTTCTGTTTTCATCTTCTTGTCTGCAGGGAATCGCAGCCTCTGCGCGGTCTAAAGGAGAACACAAACAGAAAGTTTTTCTGACTGTGTCCTTTGGAGGGATCAAGATCTTCGATGAGAAGTCGGGGGTGAGTCGAGGGAGTGGGAATTGTGTCCTGTCACTATCCCATGATCTTTTGAAGCAAGTGTCTGAGCCACAAATACCAATCCTCAGATGCCTAACCTGCTTTCCGTTTGTTTCATCTACAAAAAAAAGGACATTCTGTGTTTTTCGTTACTTGGTAGCTAATACCTAGTTGACATTTGCTTTCTTTTCCTCTCATCAATGTATTGACGAATGAAAGGGAAGTTCTATAAAGCAGGCTCTCCTGCATCATTGAAAGCCTAAGTACAATGGGTGATGCTAATTGCAACAACAAACACCGGGTGAACTGCGAAGCAAACGATTCTAAAGAAATGGCTCAGTCAAAAGAATTCATTAACTTGTGAGTTAACTATTTGACTAAGGGGTCATTTACACGGCAACCTTTTTAGCCAAAAAACTAGAATTGTTTTTTATGCATTTTTAGGACTGAAAATGCATTTCAAGAGTTCACACTTATAGCTGATGATTGATTATAAAGCTTGTTTGGCATGCTGTCCCAGGAGAGAGCGCTAAGCTCATAAGATCCTCGAGCCCGGGGCTCCCTCCCGATTGCAAGGCGAGAGGGGAGTTTGAGCTCAGGTAGATCTCGAGAACTCCCCTGCTGTAGTAGCTGATGAACAGATAGTGATTGCTACTTACTAGGAGCATGTCTATGGTGCTGATTGGGAGAACATGTAAACTCTGTACAGAAACGTCAGCTGGCTTGGTAAGGACTAGAACCAGTGACGTTCTTGCTGTAAGGCAACAGAGCTAACCACTGGCCCACCGTGTCACCCATCTAGGAAAGGAGGAGGAGTAGGGGTGGAAGGGGGGATTCTTCAAAACGAAGATGGTTGTTATATGGAACTTAGGGTATTTATAGTGGCTTAGGAATCGTCTGATTGGTGAATCATAAATTGGATAATGCGGGACCGGCCGCAAGCAATCATAAGCACGTGATCCTCTCGAAATTAGTTTATACATAAACTTCACAAATCTGAAAACAGGTTACAAAGTGGAAGTTTTTGAAAATACCACTTTTGTTATATCTAAATAAACTCATTGAAAACAAGAGTCTAGGCATGTGTACTGTTTAGTAAGATGTAGTGTTTAGAAGGGTGTAGATTAAAGACAAGTGCGAACAAACACAGAACAGTAGTTGAGTAGCCTAGAGTATTGAGTAGCCTAGTACGTGGTAATGTTGTTGTTTCTCAAGTGTTTTCTAAGGGGCCGATCTCACTGAACTCACTTTTGCGCTCTGAGAACCACACTGCTTTTTATTGTTAACAAGAAAAAAAGAAGTGCGCTGCACTTTTTATGTCACTAGGCAACCGCTGAATCAGCAGCGTATTGTGTTGATATTGTTAGAACTGTAATATTTAACAATATTGTGATATTCATGATTTTTGAAGTAACTCGAAACAGCGATCTCCTTCGTCTTTATAAGTCTTCATAGTCGTATTGACAAGACAAACACTGCTGTCACCTTAAAGAAAACCCCGCCTCTGCTTTAATTTGATTGGACAATGAAAAAAGCAAGCAACTGACGTAGTGCGATTTTATTTATTTATTTATTTTTCACTCAGAGTTGACTTTTTACTGCAGGTACACAGAGCGCAATGGAATAAAAAGTTAGGTACAGCAGGTAGTTAAAATGCACATAAGCAGTGCACAAAATGCTTTCAGCCATTAGAAAACCATTCAAAAAAGGCACCTCCTATTGTAAGTGTGGATTTACTTTACATTACAACCAATAGTGTAGACACACTAGCTATGTTTCCATCTAAAAATGCAAATTAACTTTATGCGCAAAACTGGATTATCGCATAAAGGATGTGCGAATAAAGCAGCGTTTCCATCCAACGAGTCAAAGCGAACAAAATCATCACTTCCTGATTAACTGGCACCAAATATCAACAATAAAAACGGAATTTGCTGTGGTAGGAGAAGCTGCGTAGATCTTTCCTTTATTTAATAAATGACTTGCATCTCAGAAGACAATCCTGACACAAGCAGTGAACGCGCGGTGGCGTTTGAGGGTGTCAGACGCCGAGCAAAGACGCTCTTGATTCTGGAGGTCATTAATAATATAATACACATATACTGAAATGGTTAAGGTGTTTTAGAATGATCAAAACACCATTTCAGATGTTTTACAGTGCGCTCAGCCTGCTGGTTTATCCGTTCACACACATTTTTATCATCACATGATCTCTTATAACAAAATCACACAACCTTTTTTAATGTGCGTAATGGAATTTGTGTGGTTAAAGTGTTTCCATCGTAGTTTATGCTCATCTTTTCTTAACAAATAAAAAGTTTATCCTACTCAGTTATGAGAATTTATGTGCATCTTGGCGTTTCCATCAACCGTTTTTATGTGCATATCCAAAATTCGCATAAAAATAGGTGGATGGAAGCGTAGCTAATGTTACGCTTTATACTATATAGTGTATTCCAGCCTGATCTCATAAGGAAACATAACTATTTTACATTTTGTCAGTTTAGAAATGCTTATTCACAAATTCGTACAAAAAGTTAAGTTGTACGAAAATGCACGATTTTAAAATGGAGGTGTGGCACCCAACCTCGCCCCTAAAGCCAACCGTCATTGGGGATAAGCAAATTGTACTAAATTGTACAAATTAGATTGTACGAATTCATACGAATTAGCCACTAAATCACAAAGTTACGAATTGATGTGAAATTGTGTTGTATATTCATACTAAATAATATATAAGCTCATGGTAAGTTACACACACCAGTGCAGAATGTCATCACTTCCCTACTTCTCTGGGCACTGTTTATTAACAAGGCGACAACGGCAAATACTGGCCTGGGGTGTGTTTCCCGAACAATAACGTAACTCGCTGCTGAACTATCATAGTACGCTACGTCGCTTGGGAAAACAACGATGTGGTGACAAGTGTTTCCCAAAACCCCTAGTTTCTATCGCAGATTCATTGTTTGAACCATGTTAGACATAACTAGGGCCAGACAGAATTTGCAAACATTTTTTGCTATTTCTGCAGAGAATTTTGTAAAAAATCTGCTGAATGATTTTAGGAGTATTATAATTAAAAACTTAATAAATGAAATAATAAATAATACATTTTTAACTTTTATTTAATGTTTACAATGCAAATTCAATTAGATCCTCTTATTTGGTAAACAAAACAAGTCTCTCATATAAAATATCCACTGAAAGACACTTTACAAACTGTATTGTAAATAAATAATTCGAACATTTTAATATTACTATTATTATATCACAATAAAATTTGTGAAATTAATTCAAAAACTGAATAAATATAATGTACACACATTTACACAAGTAAATACATAGACTTAATGATGGGCTTAAAATCTGCCGAAATCTGCGGAAATCTGCAGATTCCTCTGTGCGCAGATTCCATGTGGGCCTAGTTATAACGTAAAACGTCCATAATGATGCTCTTAATGGGGTGGAGTACTCACTTCTTTAGAGAAGAACCCCATCATTTCTTTGTGCAAATTATATTGTTTAACACACACGCATTTAAAATAAAATTCAATATTAATAACATAAAAAAATCCAATATTCGTTTTAGTAAAAACATGCACTCTCTTTCTATATTAATTGAAATATATGTAAATGGCACATATAGGACCCATGTTTCATTTACAAATAATATTAAGAATATTCCATAGTCTATTCTAAATTAACATAAGATCACTTACAAAAGCTAACACATATATTAATATCATATATAAATTAGATAAATAAATAAATAAATAATGAGGCTGTTTATTAAGAAATTAAATGTATTATTTATTATTTATTAGGTAATGAAAAAATCATAATTTAATAATAATATTAATGATGATGATTATTATTATTATTATTATTATTATTATTATTATTATTATTAATAATAATATCAAGTAGGATTTTTTTTTTTTTTTTTGAAAATTCTTCTTTTACAGTTTGGCACATTCAAACCACTGCAGAAATGTTCTAACCAACAGGCCAATGTCATATACAGTACAGATACTTAATAAATAACCTACTATACATTTAAACGATTAACGTATGCTATGTTTTTTTGTTTTCACAAGTTTGGAGACGTGACATAAATCGATCACCTACAGCTTTTGTCATGAGCCACGACTGTGTTCAAAATGACATCAATGTTTTCAAAGTACACTGCGAAGGGAGTGCAATTGTAAACATAAAGATTAACTAAATTTAAATTAAAACTAAATTTAAAAAATACTTTAAAAGCAAATTACACCTAAGAGAGATGACTTTAACGCTTTTTAAAAGTTTAAATGTTAGAATGTTCTAAATGGATAGGGCATTGGGGGGATAACTGGGAATAGAACACAGCCCGGAACTATGTTTGTAAACAGTTCTAGAGGTGTAGTTGCAAGCATAGAAGTTTGCGACGCAGTTTGCGAATGTTTGTTGAAACCATGGATTTGGGAAACGGCAAATCAACAAACTATGTTTGTAACTACACAACTTGCGACCTTAGTTGGCTAAGGTTGGTTTTTGGAAACACACCCCTGGCATACAGCAAAAGTGTTTTTAGCTGTTTTCATGGATGTGTAAATGTGAAACTACATTTGGCTACCATTTTTTGCTACATCATTGTCATGTAAACATAGCCTAAATAAAAAATCTAAATATACATTTATAATGATAACTATATGAGTTTCAAGACCACTGGAAAAAATGTTTTCATTTTTTATAAGCTGCAGTTATGTTGTCTACCACTTTAAGTGCCTGAGCTCAGTATGGATTCTAATTGGCTGTCAGTGTCAGCATTGTTAATCAGCCAAAAATTAGCACTGCCAATTTATATGAATTTAATCGAATTAATAGCACAATGTGGCAGTTACTAATCTAATTAGTCATATATTAAATTGGACTGTGGATACCGATTACACTTTGAAGTCAACAAAGAAACAAAATGGCTGATCAGTGCAAGAAACTATTTATATCTATAATTATTTAGAACATTATTGTATTACAGCCAACATTATACAGGCTCAGCAAAGTACAAATTCACTGTGGCAACAGTAATGATACCATAGACCAATCACATTTGTCCGAGCTTCTGACCAATCAGAGCAGAGTAGGCTATTAGAAAATAAAGTCTATTAGGATTTTTTTTTTTTTAAATAATCTTCAAATAAATAATTGAATACATTTTTAAAAGAAATGAGATGATTTCAAATCAATTTTTTGTTCATGAATGTATTGAAAGTTGGATCCTCAAAGCTTAATATTTCCTAGAACCAATTATTTCACAGACAAAACAAAGCAGAATACACTATTTTGTGTATAGACATCTAGTTTATAGTCTAGCGCTAATAGCTTTTCAACAAACCCTCCTCTTCTAGGCCTCAAAAGTTTGGGTCGATGAGAAAAGATGGTTTCTGCGTGTTAGCATGCTCTTGCTCTTAGCAGGTTTGACTCCGCTGTACGTCGGGCGGGGGTGATGCAATCCTTTGGGACTGGTAAGCCTGTGTTAATGATGCGTTTTAAAGAGAGGAGCACTCTCTGGGGAAATCAGAGAAGCCTAATTGAACAGACTTCTTGGAAGAGAACGACCGTAGCTTTACAAACCCATCTGCAGCCTTCTATACTCCATCTTGATGGAGAGTAAATGGCAATAACTGCTAGTGAATCACACCTGTGCTAGTTATAAACGGAGGGAATAATGCGTATTTATGAAGTACCAGACCGAATCATGTAGACCTGAGTGCTGGTCCACTGGAGCAGAGTTTGAAAGAGCAGTTCACTTTGTGATAGGTGTTGATGCACGTCTTTCTTTCTTATGGTGTGGAGTGCCATTAAGCGTCTTAGGTTTGAAAGCAGTTTTGATTGATTGATTGATTGATTGATTGATTGATTGATTGATTGATTGATTGATTGATTGATTGATTGATTGATTGATTGATTGATTGATTGATTTGGAATGCCATTAAGCTTATTGGGTTTAAAACCATTTTTCAGATTTATTTTGTGTGTGTGTTTTTGTTATTGTCTTCATCAGTCTTGCATTGATTTACAATGTTGTTATATACAGTGTTGGGGAGTAACTAGTTACAAGTAACGGTGTTACGTAATTTTAATTACAAAATAAAAGTAACAGTAATTCATTACAGTTACTGAGGAAAAAATGTGTAACTAAATTACAGTTACTTATGAAAATGTTAAAGATTACAAATGGGGTTACCACTTAATATGTTGAATAATATTAATCTGTTGCTTTGCCTGTTTTTGATATGCACGATGCCTTCTGCTAAGGCCATTTAATAAAGCGGTGCTATTCTGATGCTTTTGATTAATTTTCTGGTTTGATTGCGACGCACCACAGCTACCAGTTAGATTAATCCTCTCTGCCGCTGAAAGCATTATGCTGTGTTTACACCAGACGCGGAACGTGTGGATAAATTGGGCTATTCGTGCATAAATAGATGCGTGAACATTTGAGTTTACTCGCTTCATTCACGCGTCAAAATCCGCTTCACTTCAGAACAGAACAGACGCGGATTCACGTCATGGGCAGGGCTTCTGTCTTCCTTCGTTGCTAAATGGCTAACATGGATTTTATTCAGAGAATGGCTGTGTTTATGTGCTTTATGAAGGCTGAAAAACAGCGTCGATTCATTTGGAGCCGTGTCTGAGTGCACTAGATCCTTTCAGAGGTGCACCCAGCTCTGTGAGCTCATAAACTCCTCCAGAAACTTAACCTGGATGATGGAAGCTTTCAGCAGTGCTTCTGACTGAGCCGAGCCCAGTTTGATGAACTGTTGTCCGTTGTCGGCAGGAGGATTTTCCTCCGGGACACCAACAACAGGCGCTACATCGTAATTACGCCCCCACAGGAGCAAGCTCCTGATTGGTTAACATGACGCGAATGTCCGCTGAAGTTCAGATTTTTGAACTTGACCGATTTGCGAGTTAAGTGCGCAAAACGCTCAGTTCGCTCCATCCGTGCCACCTCATTTGCGCGTGGCCTGCCGCAGGGTGTCTATTCGTGTCTTTGCATTGACTTAACATGTAAATCACTCACGCTTAGCGCTTCTTCCACGTCCCGAGGAAGCATTAGCAGGTATGTAACCTTATCGTGAGTGTACAGAAATAACAACAGACCCTTTCATTTCCAGTGATATATAATGACTCACAAAGTTATTGATTTGTGAAATTCAGGGTACCAACAGACTCCTCTGGCCAAAGCGATTTTATCACATTAACAGTGTTGGGCAGTAGCTACGCTACAAGTAGTGACGCTACTAGCTTAACTACATTTCTCAGTAGCGTGGCGGTAGCGTCGCTACTTTATAAATCAAAAAGCTTTTCAGTAGCGAAGCTATTTTATTAGTGAAGTAGCGCAGTAGAGTCAAGACAAACTACATTTACAGATCGCAGATCAATAAGTGACGGCACCGACATTCACAGAGCTGTGAGGCCGATGTTTCGCTGATGAAAACAAAGCCATATGACGACGAGAATGACGATTTCTTCTTCGTCCTGTTTTTCAGTGGTCTACTTTTGGTGCGTTACTGCCACTTCTCACTCTGGTCGGTGACGTCGCCAACCAATTAGGCTAACATGAGAAATTTGCTTAATGGAAAGATGACTGAGATAGAGGAGGTCTATAGTTTACTGTAGTAAAGGCTAAAGTATACTATGGTAATTACTATTAGTTCATGATAGTTACTAATGATACTACATTATGTAGTGTAATTTATTAATAATGAGTTGTAAATATATATACAATTTAATGATCAATCCTAAATATTTCCATTTAATATAAATTACTATAGTATTTTAAATGTGTAACACCTGGTTTTCTTGGATTTTTGTTTTTGCTGTTATATTCTATCATTAGTTTCTGTTTAGTACAGCATATTATTTACAGTAAATAACTGAACAATTCTGCCTCATATGTTTCATTGACAGTTTTATTGATCACTAAGATCTGATTGACTTGGATTTAAGTTTCTTTGATTTAAAAATGAAAATTGCAAAAATAGCTTAGATGTATTTTTTGTTGCAAATGCCACACAAATCACCCTGAACAGCTAACTAAAAATTTGATTTTGTAACAACAGTAAACAATGTTTTTGTTATAAGGTCTGGTTTTGTTGTGGCTGTACTTTAAAATTAAATTAATATAATCTTAATTCAAGTGATGAGAGATTTTGAAATTCTACCAGTAAACAGAGCTACTGTAAAGTCACACCTGCTTGGTATAAATGCTTGAAAATGATTTAGTTGATAAAATCCATTAGAAAATTAAAAGTAATCAGATGTAATCAGTTACTTTACTTTCATAAAGGTATTGAAAAGGTACACTACTTACTACAGTTTAAATAGGGTCATTTGTAATCTGTAATCTATTACATTTACTATTAACCTCCCCAACACTGAGTATTAGCATGCAGAAACTAATCGTGTTAAACATACGTTGAATGTAATGTTACTTGCACTCACACAGATTTGTGAAGGGTGAGTAAATGATGACGTAATATTAATTTTTGGGTCAACTATCCCTTTAAGCTTGACTTGTTGCTCACAGGGCAACTGCAGTAACATTTCATAAACTAATGCAATGTTGTCATATTACGGCAAATAAGAGCCAGTGAAATACAACTGAAGTTCATTCATTCATTTTGTTTTCGGCTTAGTCCCTCTATTAATCTGGGGTTGCCACAGCGGAATGAACCGCCAACTTATCCAGCACAAGTGTTTACGCAGCGGATGCCCTTTCAATTGCAACCCATCACTGGGAAACAACCATACACACTCATTCACACACATACACTACTAACAATTTAGCTTACCCAATTCATCTGTACCGCATGTCTTTGGACTTGTGGGGGAAACCGGAGCACCCGGAGGAAACCCATGTGAACGCGGTGAAGAACATGCAAACTCCACACAGAAATGCCAACTGACCCAGCCGAGGCTCGAACCAGCGACCTTCTTGCTGTGAGGCGACAGCACTACCCACTGTGCCACCGCGTTGCTCTACAACTGAAGTAAATAAGCAAAAAATGTAACCTAATCAGCAGAAAATCTAAAAGCCAATAAGCATTGATTGTGTTTTATAGCTCGTGTGTCTGATGAATTATTGGTCAGGGTTTAGTGTTGTACTGATGAGTGCTGGTGATGAATGAGAGGTTACTATGTTAGCGCAATGTGTCGTGGCGCCAGGAGGTGACCTACATGACAAGGTTTTAATCTGTCATTGATGCCTCTGATCTATTAGCACCATGACCTTTTGCTCTCGTTTGTGAGTGAGTATGGGGCCGAGTGTGTATGTGGTTAAGCGTCGCACTGCCATTGCATCACTACAGCATTCATCAAGTCGTGCCGCTGTTTATCATGTTGATTTAGCTCTGATAGCAGATGCTTTATCAGATGTCTAGTGGACAATTTTGCTGTATTGGCCATGCTGCTTAGTGTTAATGCAGCCTCATCAGATTTTAGCTTTTAATTTATTATTGAGCAATTGAAAAGAATAATTGTAGATAAAAAATCAACACAAATATCAAAGCATGTCAAACTCCATCCGCAAAACCCCCTGAAATTGTTTTTATTGCATTGTTTGGGTCACACGGTCATTCTTCTTACTTTGGTGGGTGTTTAATTTGGAGCCTGAAACTGAGCCAGTGGAATGAGCCGGATTGATGCTCTGTCCTCTCTATTACTGAGTCCTATAGTGTTTTTAGTGGTACACAGAGGGTTTAGAGATGTTATTGAGTAATAGAGGGTTGTGTATGTGTGTGTGTGTGAGAGAGAGGGAGAGCGTTTTAGTCTGTGTTGTTGATCACATTGATGGTTTATAAGGTAAGATGACTGGAGCATGTCATAGAGGCTGTGTGGAAGTTATTCGATTTTAGATGTGCTGTCCGCTGCTTCAGAGAAAGCTATACTTCATAGCCTTACCTCTCTCTCTTTCTGGAGCTCTTTTTATTACAGGGGACATAAGTTCCCCCTCATGTCTCTTTTTTTCTGTCAAAGTTAAATTTTTTTACTCCCAAAAGAACTTGTTTTTATGGAAGTATATTTGCCTTCTGAGCAATTTTAAAAAGTTTATCCCACAATTAAAATAATTAAATTACAACCAGGAACTTTATGAATATATATTTTATTTTAAGTGACTCTCTTAAAAGCTCCTACTTTCATTTACAGAAGACATATGAGGTCTTAAAAAATCTGAAACATTGGTTATGCATTATATTTGTGTTTACTTTAATACAGTAAATAAAGTCAAACAAATAAAATGAAGAAAAGTCAAGTATAATACATGTATTTACTTATTTATTATTATTATTTATTTATTTATTTATTTATTTATTTATTTATTTATTTATTTATTTATTTATTTATTCATTTATTTATTTATTTATTGATTATAATAACAATGGTTGTTACTACTATTATTGTTGTTATTACTAACATTTGTTTATTTATTTATTATTATTTATTTTATTTTATTTATTTATTTATTTTAATTTATTTTAATGTATTTATTTATTTCAATGTCTATTAATTATAATAACAATGGTTGTCACTACTATTATTGTTGTTATTACTAACATTAGTTTATTTATTTATTTATTTATTTATTTATTTATTTATTTATTCATTTATGTATGTCTATTGATTATAATAACAATGGTTGTCACTACTATTATTGTTGTTATTACAACATTTGTTTATTTATTCATTTATTTTATTTTATTCATTTTTTATTTATTTTATTTATTTTATTTATTTTATTTATTTTATTTATTTTATTCATTTTTTATTTTTTTTATTTTTTATTTTATACATTTATGTATTTATTTGTTTGTTTATTTATTTATTTATTTATTATTATTTTTTGTTTATTTATTTTGATGTCTATTAATTATAATAGCAATGGTTGTCACTACTATTATTGTTGTTATTACTAACATTTGTTTTATTTATTTATTTAGTTTATTTTATTATTTATTTATTTATTTTTATTTATTTATTTATTTATTTTATTATTTATTTATTAATTTATTTTTATTTATTTATTTATTTTTATTTATTTTTATTTATTTATTTATTTATTTATGTCTATTGATTATAACAACAATGGTTGTTACTATTATTGTTGTTATTACTAACATTAGTTTATTTATTTATTTATTTATTTAGTAATATTATTATTATTTTATATATTTATTATTATTTCATTTTTTTGTATTTAAGAAACGAAAGTTTACCCTTGAAACTAAATCAGTTTTGCCTTGTTGGCCAAAAAAAAAAAAAAAAAGCATACACATTAGAACTGAGCAAGCCACCGAGAGGGAGGATGGAGATACGGAAAGAAGGGAAAGACATGAAAGCTCTGCTCGGTCTCTTTAGGATTCAGCAGGCTTCCTCACAGTCCTGTTTGTGTAGTTGTTCCAGCTTCATCTGCCTGTCCTCTCTTCTCCTCCTTGGCACTAGTTCACCCCTCCAGGCCCTTCTCTGATGAAGAGGAGCTGCTTCCTGATTTCATTATGGTGACTCAGTGGACAGCCGTGTGCGGCACTGTGACTCGGCTAATCGTATTGTTGTCCTGCTGTCTGAAGGCCTGCCAAGACCAGCCACTCGTTTTATTAACTCGGCCTCAAAGAGGGAGACCAGAGCAGAAGCAGAAGACCAGCTCCTCCTCAGTTAAGACCAAAGGCCTGTTCACACCAGGACAGCCTATAATACATTAAAAGATAGTCATTTTTTCACATTATATCAGTAGCTAGGTTTCCAACCACCCATGTTTATTCATTATATATTAACGCATTCAAAAAAATGGAAAATGGAAACGTCAAGATGCAGCTAAATTTTGAAAATGCGCTTAAAAACTGTAAATGATCAACTTTTTATTCAATAGGAAAAAAAAATGGGCATAAACTATGATGAAAACACATCTACCGAATAAATTACAGCATGTGCATCAAAACAATTTTAACAGATCATGTGATAACAAAAGTTGGTGTGGTGGGACAGCATTAATGGACATTTTGAAATTTCTTAATCATTCTAAAATCCCATAACCAAAGTTCTTCATTAAAGTTGGTATTATAACCTCCAGAACTATCTTGAGCGGCTGCGTTTTCAAATGTCTCACACCTCCAAAAGCCACAATGAGTTCATTGTATTTCATTTTTTGGAGGTAATTTCCAAGTCATTTCTGTAAAACAGTGTTCTCCTACTGTAGCAATTTACATTTTTCTTTTTGATTTTGGTGCCAGTTTATAAGGAAGTGACGATTTTGTTATCTTTGACTCGTTGGATGGAACGGTTGTTTATTCCCAAATGTTTTTTGCGATAATCCAGTTTTATGCATAAATCTAATTCAAATCTTTTAGATGGAAACATAGCTAGTGGCAGTTTCTCAGCTTGGTTTCTAACCAAGTTAACTGTCTGCTGTCTACTACCAAACATCCCGATTTTACTAAGTTTTATGTGTTTTTAGGTCAATATAATGTCTTTTTTTTATTTTGGAACATCATACCTGTCCAAAAATTCAATCCCAACCTAATCCCTACCCCTAAACTTAACCCTAAACACTCAAAAAATAAAGGTAGAAAAGCTGTCATTTACATTTGTAGCTAAAGGGTTAGGTTAGGGTTCAGTTAGGGTTAGGGTTAGGATTCAGTTAGGGTTAGAGTTAGGGTTAGGTTAGGTTAGGTTAGGATTAGGGTTCAGTTAGGGTTAGGGCTAGGGTTCAGTTAGGGTTAGGGTTTGGTTAGGATTAGGGTTCAGTTAGGATTAGGGTTAGGTTAGGGTAAGGTTAAATTAGGATTAGAGTTCAGTTAGGGTTAGGTTAGATTAGTTTAGGTTAGATTAGGTCAGGGTTTAATTTAAGGTTAGGGTCATATTGAGATCTTAAAGGGACAGTAAAAACAGTATTAGTACCTAAACAGTACACTAGTAAATCTTTTAAAATGATGGACCAAGTATCTAGCCCCTTTCACACTTACAAACTTTTTCCAATAACTAGTCAATTATCATTAAAAGTGTGAACAGGCCTTTTTTAAAAATATTGGAAATCCATTCCAATTTTCCAGAATAAAAAGTTGTAAAATCACCAGTAGCTTGGCAGAATTCTGCTGTGTGTAAAAGCAGAAGGAAAATTGCTGGTCCGATCGTGTACAAGAATGTGATGGCATGACACGTCTACTCCAGGTCAGTCAGATCATTCTAATGCAGATGATGTATTCACTACACTCAGTTATTAAAAAAAATTCTTTATCCAAACACATTTAGTTGCTGCTAGAAAATCAGACAACACTTCCTTTTTAGCTGCAGTAGCGAATCTGCCTTTGGAAGCTAGCGTCAACACTTTTCCTGTCATCAGTGTTTTGGCTAGTTTCTGGGACAAAATGATCTCCCAGAATGCAAAACCAACTTTCAAAAGACTGTCACCTTCATGCTTACAAATGTAACCAGGGGAAGTGACGCTGACAACAGGGTTGGGATCCAAATGCAGGTTTATTAGAATGGTCAGGTAAGCAATGGTCAACACAGGGGCAATCCAGAGTCGTAGTCAATACAACAGGCAGAAGGCAGGCAGCAGACAGGAAATAAAACAAGGCGAGGATCAAAAACACAGCAAAGCAAGACAAAGGTAAACGCGTTGTAGTGTCACTAGAACAGATAACAAGACTTCTGTGTGTTAGTGTGCTGTATTTATAGTGCAGTAAGCAATCCAAAAGCAGCTTCAGCTGTGAGTGTTTAGAGCACATTTTTGGTTAACGATATCACATAATTGACCAGTATTATGGAATGGATGTGTGAATGGTGCTATACCTGGACAGATACGGAATGTCATTGCCTGTGTGAACAGTGCATTTTTTATAATTCATCGGTGAAGTCATTCTGGTAAGTACAGCAATTTACTGTTATTACTGTATGAAAGGGGCTTTTGATTCAAAATGACAGCATTAAAAAATCCATACTTCCCTACTTTGTATAGTAGGAGAAAATATGTACAAGTTCACAGTATTCAGTATAAGTATCTTATACTTATATCTTAGGTGAATCTTTGTGGAAATACATTAGATTTTCAACAAATTTCTAGCTTCATCTGTCATTTTGGATGGATTTATTTTCAATGAGCTTGTCTTTATCGTAAATGAGATGTGTACTATTTACTTAGTATTTGCAGAAAGGCGTCGTATACCTGTGCCGCCCTATGTTCTCTTCACCCCGCAAAACATATTCTGCGAATATATGGTCTGTGAATCCACAGAAAAGTGATTTTCCAGAATGACTCCAGCCTCTCGAATATAATGTGCCTGAGATGTCCAATTTGGTTTCCAGATTCAGTTTTCATATATGGTTTCATAAGTCACAGACAGTATGCAGGGAGAGTCATCTTTGATTTGGTGCTGCTGATTTGCATGGAAATGAGATCTGACCTATCCAATAGAGTAGTTTAATGCATGCAAAAAGCAGATGTTGATGTAAATGACTATATCTGGTCCACTTACTCTAATATCATTAGACGGAATGAGTGAGTGTGTGTGTGTGTGTGTTGTATTATATGCATTGTGAGGACCAAACGTCCCCACGAGTATAGCAATATCTGTATTTTGACCTTGTGGTGACATTTTTTGGGTCCTTGTGAAGAAAACAGCTCATAAATCACACACAAAACAGACCTTAAACGCACCAATTTGCAACGGCATACAGTTCACCGGAAGCGCTTAATCCAGGTTACTGGCAAATTAAATGTCCTATTAGCATAATTCGGCATATACCCTATACCCCATAATGACAATGTGAAAAAAGAGTTTTTTGAAATTGTTGCAAATTTATTAAAAATAAAAAACCTGAAAAATCACATGTACATCAGTATTCACAGCCTTTGCTCAATGCTTTCTTGATGCACCTTTGGCAGCAATTACAGCCTCAAGTCTTCTGAATATGATGCCACAAGCTCGGCACACCTGTCTTTGGGAATTTTTGCCCATTCCTCTTTGCAGTACCTCTCAAGGTCTATCAGGTTGGATGGGAAGCGACGATGTACAGCCATTTTCAGATCTCTCCAGAGATGTTCAATAAGATTTAGGTCTGGGCTCTGGCTGGGCCACTCAAGGACATTCACAGAGTTGTTGTGAAGCCACTCCATTGATATTTTGGCGATGTGCTTTGGGTCATTGTCCTGCTGGAAGATGAACCGTCGCCCCAGTCTGAGGTCAAGAGCACTCTGAAGCAGGTTTTCATTCAGGATGTCTCTGTACATTGCTGCATTCGTCTTTCCCTCTATCCTGACTAGTCTTCCAGTTCCTGCTGCTGAAAAACATCCCCACAGCATGATGCTGCCACCACCATGCTTCACTGTAGGGATGGTGTAAATCTGGTGATGAGCGCTGCCTGGTTTTCTCCAAACGTAACGCCTGACCTTCACTCCAAACAGTTCAATTTTAGTCTCATCAGACCAGAGAATTTAGTTTCTTATGGTCTTAGAGTCCTTCAGATGCCTTTTGGCAAATTCCAGGCGGGAAGTGGCTTCCGTCTGACCACTCTACCATACAGGCCTGATTGGTGGATTGCTGCACAGATGGTTGTCCTTCTGTAAGGTTCTCCTCTCTCCACAGAAGAACGCTGAAGCTCAGACAGAGTGACCATCGGGTTATTGATCACCTCCCTGACTGAGGCCCTTCTCCTCGATCACTCAGCTTAGATGACCGGCCAGCTCTAGTAAGAATCCTGGTGGTTCCAAACATCTTCCACTTACGGATGATGGAGGCCACTGTGCTCATTGGAACTGTCAGAGCAGCAGAATTTTTTCTGTAACCTTCCCCAGCCTTGTGCCTCGAGACAATCCTGTCTTGGAGGTCTACAGACAATTCCTTTGTCTTCATGCTTGGTTTGTGCTTTGACATGCACTGTCAACCCTGGGACCTTATATAGACAGGTGTATGCCTTTTCAAATCATGTCCAATCAACTGAATTGACCACAGGTGAACTCCAATTAAGCTGCTGAAACGTCTCAAGAATGATCAGTGGAAACAGAATGTACCTGAGCTCAATTTAGAGCTTCACGGCAAAGGCTGTGAATACTGATGTACATGTGATTTTTCAGGGGTTTTTTATTTTAATAAATTTGCGAAAAATTCAAAAAACTCTTTTTTCACGTTGTCATTATGGGGTATTGTGTGTAGAATTTTTAAGAAATAAATAAATTGAATCCATTTTGGAATAAGGCTGTAATATAAACAAATGTGGAAAAATTGAAGCGCTTTGAATACTTTCCGGATGCACTGTACTGTGTGTATATATATATATACTCCTTCTGCACTCCTGCTGGTATACTGTATCAGGTTGGCACTAGCAGCATAAGATAAAATTCTTCATTCGTATGGCATTTCAAGCCCATTTTTGCGATGTCAAGAGTTATTAGTCTGTGCACCTTGCCTCTCTCTCTCTCTTTCTCTCTCCCTTTTCCAGCCCATATGCTGCGTTTTCCCCATTGGCGTCTCTAGGCGACTCTTTTCTGAAGTTCCTATCCAATCTCACTCTCAGAGGACTCATTTTGGCTGCCCACCCGCTAGCTTGTCCACCCTTGATCGAGTGTGTGTGTGGGTGTGTTTGTGTGTGTGTGCGCATTCGCATTGGCACCGCTGGCATTTTTGATTAAACTCAGTTCTCTCCTTACTAATTACCCCTCTCTCAGGCCCAGTCGCTATATGCTTGTGTAGTTTCTCTCTAATCAAAGACCTGGAACACTCATCATTGCTGTGGCAGCTGCTAATTAGTGGATACCTGGCGCATTGGTGGCAGCAGCGGGTGAGAGG
The DNA here is from genome assembly GCA_903798195.1 of Danio kyathit. NCBI lineage: Eukaryota > Metazoa > Chordata > Actinopteri > Cypriniformes > Danionidae > Danio > Danio kyathit. The sequence continues at coordinate 5,877,612 of LR812538.1, read as the reverse complement.
GTGGCGAGTCAGAGCTGGCTGATGGGAATAATGACACCGTGTCTCCTTGTCTCGCTCTCACGCTGAGATGATTAAATACGGACACAGTCGCCACCGCCAAACCAGTGTTTTCATAGAATGGCTGGACTCCTACACGGTGACGTGGAGACATGGAGAATAACTTTAATCACAGCAGTTCGTGTGGCGCAGGTGTGTTTGTCTATGATAGGGTGGTCAAAAATAGTATGGGTATTTTTGGTACCAGTCAACACACACACACACAGCCGATTCGAATGTTATCACTCGATTGAATGGGCGTTATCAGTGGTTATCAGCTGAGCGATATGGGCCAGTAGGGGCTTTCTGCGCCTACTGGTAGGCTCAGAAGGCTGTTATCATCAATTTACATGGTTAATCAGCTATAGATCACATACAGAAACTAGAAATATTTATATTATTTTTTAAATTTCCAATTAATTGTATTTTATAAAGGTCTACCCCTACCCCAACCCTAAACCCAACCATCACAGTAATGTAAAAACAGATCTGGATCTGGAGTCTTCTCTATTAGTAAAGCTGATTAACCATGTAGATGGATGATAACAGCCTTCTGAGCCTACCAGTAGGCGCAGAAGGCCTCTACTGGCCCATATCTATCAGCTGATAATGTCCATTCAATCGAGTGATAACATTCGAATTGAGTGACACACACAGGTTTGTTTTTTGTGAATTGTGGGGACATTGCATAGATTTCATAATGTAAAAACTGTGTTTCTATTGCTCTAACCTATCTCTAAACACATCCCTCACATGAAACTGTGATGAAAAAAAATGTAAAAAGAAACTCGTTCTGTATGGTTTAAAGGGCCACGAAACCCCCTGTCTCAGCAGGGTGTTTCCACACCTCTAGTTTGAAAAAAAGTCAGGAAAGTGGGCGTGTCCAGCTCTGGGAGTGTGGGAGTGTCGGGGGAGGGAAAGAGGGAAGGACTTGCAAATAAGGGCGTTTCCATTTGGGCAAGCGCTGAGTTTCACAGGCAAAACAAACACACAGACACAGTATGTTTGATACTGCACGGCGAATGGGAGAAAAAAATCCAACGCATTTCTCTGTAACTTATGTTCTCGGTAGGTAGCGTCAGAAAGCCGTGTGTGTATAGACTATCCTGTCACAAAATGTGGCGAAAATCCTGCATGACGGGAATAGTTTGTGTTAACATGTTTACACTCGGAGAGCAGCATTTACAGCAGATCTGTCAGTCTATAATATTGTACTGTAATACTGCAGTGACATTAACACACTGTAAACTTAGTAACTAAATCATTTTGACTATGGTATGTCTTTAAAAACTGAAAGAGCACTAGCTGACGATACAAACTAACTTTGCAATCTGGGTTAAACAAAGGGCATTGATCACACACACTTACCAAATCTGTAGACAGACAATCAAACTGGAGCTGTGTCTTTTTTAAAAGGAGACGAGCGGCAAATCCGGATTTCATCATTTCCAGATGTGAAAAGCTCTCGGGTAAAAAATGTTCCTTACAAACGCGTTTTTGTCGCGTGCACTGTAATCCACACGTGAGTCCAGCAGCGCTCTCATAGAGGGAAAATGAAAACAAAACCTTCGTTGCTCAAAATAACGCAAAAACAACCAATTTTAACTTTTTAGTGCAATATATGTGTCCTAATAGTGTTTATAGCAGCGTGGGACACATATATGACTGTCAACAGCTCAAAAAATGTGTTTTGGTGTTTCGTGACCCTATAAAGCTTTTTGAGAAATGGGGACATCAGTAATTTCCTCAAAATTCACCATCGCCTTCAAATACCTCCATAATAACCGTCATAATGCACAATTTTGTAGTGAAATGTCACAAACACATTCTCACAAATACACTCATACACATATAATACACACACTAATAACTGAAATATTATCCTCCGTACCAGTTATGCAAAGTATCCAGCTGTTAGCAAATTTATGTTCATGCCTTGCAGTATTTTCAGTATCGACTGAATTTTTGGTATCTTGACAACTCCAGTCTGCAAGAAGTGTGTGTGTGTGTGGAGTGTAACTACCTGAAGGTTTTTAGGCATGCTGTGAATATGAAGTCTCTCAGCGCTGTTTGTCTGGCACATTATCACTGCAAATAAGCCTAACTGAGCTTGGTTAGTTTAAAAACAAGCAAGATGGTATATGGCGGATTGTTATGTACGCTATATAGCAACCTGTCATACATTGCTATTTAGTATCTATGGCAGGAAAAATCAATCAGTGGATAAATAAATACATTGTTGTTAGCAAGTAAGCAACAAGTCAACAATTTCTGAAGGATAATGTGACACTGAACTAAAAAAAATGTATTCAGAAGGTCCAACCTTGTTGTCTAAAATAAAATAAACAAATATATTTTGGTCTGTTGATTATTTAAAATAAATTATATAGTTTTAATGCCTTAAAATATATGCTAATTAAGGGGCAGCATGGTGGCGCAGTGGGTAGCACCAAAGTCCCTTTAAGGCAAGTCATTTCACTCGGCGGCCATCTTTGAAACACCTCTCAGGCAGTATGCTCAGGCATTCTGTTTGAATGGGGAACATCCAATTGTCCAAAACTACTTGCCAAGCTTACGATTACATTTCATATTACGAATCACCAATAAAATTAAACAACAACTGTCTATTTACTTTAATTTCTAAATGTTCGTATCACACAAAATCTGCAGAAACTTACGTCTGGTCCGAGCCAGCGGAATTGGATTCTGACAAAAGTGGATTGTGACATGCCCTTAATGCTTTTACGCCCTGCGTGTTGGACTTTGCGCCTATATCGTTAAAATAGGGCCCTCAGACTTTCTTACCAGAATTGATCCTCAGTATATACACATCTTTGTATCACACATCGCCCTGTTTGTCAGTGTATTGCTATGCACATAATTACAGCTTGATCATTGGACTAGTCTTTTAAACAACCCACAGATTCCCCCAAAAGCATTGACACAGCATTTTGAGAGCATTGTGCAAATATGCTATGCCACTTTTTGCATTACAAAATGCTATAGAGTGCCATTCTGGGCACAGTCAAATGTGTATATTCATCTGAAGAACTCAAAGTAAGAGAATAAGAACAGAAAATGACAAAATATGGGACAGAAAGGCTGGAGAAAGAGATTGTGATTGCTCGGTTTAGAACAGGGCAGGTTGCATGAGATGAGAGTACTGAAAGGAGAACGACAGAGGGAGATATGTGGAGGAAGGGTGATAAATCATGCTAAACTCATTAATGAGATAAAGCTAGCTGAGGAATATGAAGGTTAAAGGGTTGAAAGCTCTGGATATGCCGAAGACATGGCCGTAGCCAGGGCTTGAAAATTAGTGAGGTCTGAAGGTTGTTAGAACTTCTGCTATATTAATGACTGTATATTATATGTTTTGTTCTGATGTAGTGAACAATTTTCATTAATACGATTTGGTGTTTAATGAATGTTTTCATTGATTTTTTGGTAACTGATAAACTTTAGGGGTGAGGGTTTCAGGAAAGAGAACGGACCGAGGACTCAAATGCAGGGACACAAACATGGGTTTATTATAAAATAAAACAAAAAGGAAACAAAAACTTCCCAGAGGGTAAAACATTAACTAAAAGGCCAAAACAAACTAGACTGGGCTGGCAAGGAAGAGCAGGGGCCTGTTCTTCATACGTGGATTACTCATTTAGCTGGATTTGATTATTGACAATTTGACATGATCCAGGATCGTTCTGTTCCTCAAAACTCATGCAAGAGTTGTTGTCAACAGTTGTGGCAACAGTTCTGGCAGCTCAAACCTGCTCGTGAGCAGGCTTATTTCATATAAACAGGATTTGATTGGGTCAGTTCAAGCAAAGATAATACTGAATGTATGTACTGAAATCTGATATTTTCTGATATATATATAGTTGAGGTCAGAATTATTAGCCTCCCTTTGAATTTTCTTTTCTTTTTAAATATTTCCCAAATGATGTTTAACAGAGCAAGGCAATTTTCACAGTATGTCTGATAATATTTTTTCTTCTGGAAAAAGTCTTATTTGTTTTATTTCGGCTAGAATAAAAGCAGTTTTTAATTTTTTTTTAAACCCATTTTAAGGTCATAATTATTAGCCCCTGTAATCTACAGTATTTTTTTTTCGATAGTCTACAGAACAAACCATCATTATACAATAACTTGCCTAATTACCCTAACATGCCTAGGTAACCTAACAAACCTTGTTAAGCCTTTAAATGTCACTTTAAGCTGTATAGAAGTGTCTTGAAAAATATCTAGTAAAATATTATTTGCTGTCTTCATGACAAAGATAAAATAAATCAGTTATTAGAGATGAGTTAGTAAATCTATTATGTTTAGAAATGTGTAAAAAAAAATCTTTTCTCCGTTAAACAGAAATTGGGGGAAAAAATAAACAGGGGGGCTACGTTTTCTGAATGAGCCTGGGTTGTTCTAAACATAACTCAATTTCCAGTCAGACTGACATAAAAACCCTTTCTTGTATTTAGGTTGAGTAAAGTTAGCCAATCGGATTGGAGCTTGTCAGATCCTGAAAGTGCTGTGCAGTTTTGTGTGTAGCAGACAGTTTAAGATTTTGGATCAAATCTTACACATTAGTAAAATAACATCACAGTAAAAAAATATTGAATGGAAGCCAACTATAAAAAAAACTTAATATTGCATCACTGCTTATACACTACCTGACAAAAGTATTGTCGTCGATCCCAGTTGTAAGGGCAACCGAATTGGCCAGCCCAGTCACCAGAAATGAACATTATTGAGCATGGGGTAAAATGAAGGAGGAGGCATTGAAGATGAATTCATAGATGAACTCTTGATGAACTCTGGGAGTCCTGCAAGAACGCTTCCTTTGCCATTCCAGATGCCATTCCAGTTATTTGAGTCATTGCAGAGATGTGTGGATGCAGTCATCCAAGCTCATGGGACTCATACACAACTTTTTTTTTCACTGCAGCATGACTTTATATTCTAAACTGTACAATATTTCTGTTAAGTGACAATACTTTTATCTAAGCAAAGTCAGACATTACTGTCCTAATTAAATAATTAAAAATCAAGGCATGATCATATTTTATTTTGGTAAAATAAGCATAATCTAGAGGACTTTCATATAAGCCACTTCTGATACCAAATCATCAACTAGAGGTCAAGTTATTATTTGTTGTTTCTAAAACTTGAATCTGTGACAAGGCTTTTGTCAGGTAGTGTAAACACTTTTGGATTGGCATATCTTAGCGGAAATTCATTGACTTTCAATGCCATGAGGGCAGAAGAAGATCATGCATATTTTATAGCACATTCTCTCAATAATTACCTTCACAAGTCACCCTCTGAATGAGACACTGAAAGGTTGATTATTCAATCTGTAATTCCTCTACTCTGACTTATCTGTCTGTTTTCACCTCCAAACAAATAAAGGAGACGGAACCATGCATTTTTCACTCCCCTTCTCATTCTCTTGGTTATGATAAATGAATGACGAGTTGCTTTTCTCCGCTTTGACTTTTTGGACAGGCTTCAAGGCAACAGATGCGAGTTTGTGCTTGGAGAATGAAATATTGAACAATTAGAGCATCGCTACATGCCCAATCCAAACACTGTCACTTTATATGCACACTCCGTTTCTTTCTCTTCCTCGCTGCTTGCTTTACTCTTGTGTTTTCAATCTCACAAGCAAGGGCTTTGGAACAGGTTCAGTTTGCTTGCTGTTCCTTAAAATATGAATTCAAGATTTTCCTACAGTACGTCAAGAGATTTAGCATATTACATACAGACACATTGTTCTTCCGTCATTGTTCGTATGTTTATTTGTTTGTTGGTTTTTGCTTATTTGTTTACATGTTTGTTTGGAAATGTTTGTTTCCTACATCATTCATTCATTCATTCACTGTAAAAATGCTGGGTTCCACACAATTCTTTCATATTGTCCCAACACAAATTAAGTTAGTTTAATCATCTTTACAAATTTAAGTGAACTGACCATAAAACAATTAAGTTAAATTATTTAAAAAAAAACTTAAAAATTGTGTTGTTTCAACTCATTTTAAAAAAGTTGTCTGAACAAGCAACAAAAATTTATTTTTTGAGTGTTTATTTGTTTATTCATTAATTTATTCATTAAATTTAATTTAAATTAAATTTAATTAAATTTAATTTAATTTAATTTAATTTAATTTAATTTAATTTAATTTAATTTAATTTAATTTAATTTAATTTAACTACATTTAATAATAACTACATACACAATCATCCAAAAGGTTATTAAGAGTTTGTTTGATTGTCTATTTGTTCATTTATTTATTTTTTTGGAATTGACTGTTATCTGGAGCGACGCGGTGGCGCAGTAGGTAGTGCTGTCGCCTCACAGCAAGAAGGTCGCTGATTCGAGCCTTGGCATTTCTGTGTGGAGTTTGCATGTTCTCCCTGCGTTGGCGTGGGTTTCCTCCGGGTGCTCCGGTTTCCCCCACAAGTCCAAAGAAATGCGATACAGGTGAATTGGGTAGGCTAAAATTGTCCATAGTGTATGTGTGTAAATGAGAGTGTATGAATGTTTCCCAGTGATGGGTTGCAACTGGAAGGGCATCGGCTGCGTAAAACATATGCTGGATAAGTTGGCGGTTCATTTCGATGTGGCAACCCCAGATTTATAAAGGGACTAAGAAAATGAATGATTGTTATCCGGTACCGGTCCATGGATCAATTGGTACCAGCACATAATTATTTCAGCTTTATTTATTATCTAAGTCTAAATGATCTTTTATTTTAAAAAGTCTTTTATTTTGAAAAAAAAATTACTATATTCTCTGTGTTATATCTCGGTCACTTAAGCGCAAAAATTTAACCCACAAACTAGCATAATGAGTAAGAAACAGACGTCTTTAGAAAGTTTCTTTGCGAAGGGTAAAATGCTCCACAAACAGCCAAGGAATGGATCCGCTACCCATTTGTCAAACAAGTGAATCGAGCATGTCTGTGCAAGAAGATCAACTGCTAGAGATCACAAATGACATTGGCCGTTTACGTATTCCAATGGAGACACTCTCATGCCTTCCAGGCGCACCCACTTGAAAACATCTTAACTTTTGACCACAGCCATATCACCCTGCAGCCCAAGACTCTGTGTGAGTCCTAATGCCCTAGTAAAGTGAAGGGGACACTATACTGTCAGTGGGCTCCGTCTTTCAGATCAGACGTTAAACCGAGGTCCTGACTCTCTGTGGTCATTAAAAATCCCATGGCACTTCTCGTAAAGAACCCGGTGTCCTGGCCAAATTCCCTCCATCTGCCCTTACCGGCTTACCAATCATCCCCATCCATTGAATTGGCTCTATCACTGTTGTTCCACTCCCCCTATAGCTGGTGTGTGGTGAGTGCACTGGCGCCGTTGTCCTGTGGCTGCCGTCGCATCATCCAAGAGGATGCTGCACACTGGTGTTGGTGTGAAAAGACCCCCCCCCCCCTCCCCTCAGTATTGTAAAGCGCTTTGGGTGTATGGCCATACACAATAAATGCGCTAAATAAATACATCTTACTTAATTACTTACTTTTGCAAATGCCCCAAATCACGTGACAAGAACTGACCGATCAGCTTTCTATTTTCAATGGAATATACACATTTCGATAGACTAATTACTTAAGACAAACACAGAACACCCAAACACTACATTAAAAAAAAAAAAAGTTGAGTTAACTTAAAATATTAAAGCAACCGGCTGCAAATAAATGTTGAGTTTATTAAGCTTCAGTGGTTGAAGTTGTGCCAAATGGGTCTGTAATGGGGAGTTGGGTCTGAAATACGGGAGACTCCCAGGAAAAACAGGAGTGTTGGCAGGTACTCTGACTACTTCAATATTGTTGATAAGCCGTGGTGGGTATTTCACTCTGTCTCACGCTAAACAATGTCGACCAATCGCAACAGACTGTTATCGGTCCAATCAGCGCAGATTAGCATCGCGCTAAGGAGGAGTTTGGGAACAAATGAATCGCTGAACGAATCATATGGGAGTCGCTTGGATAATCAGGTAAAAATAAATGCATATTATAAGACCATGAAAGTGTTTTTTGACCTTGCATGCATATTAGACTGTTGTTGGAGACCCTTAAAACCAAAATATGACCCTTTTTAATGTATAATAGGGGCTTTTAACTTTTTCCAACACAATGTGTGGATGGTCTACCTGTAATTAATTAAAAAAATGATAATAATTTTAATTCAGAATAGCTTCCGCAGGCTTTGCCTCTCACAAAGCAGTACAAAACACCCACAAAAACCATTGCAAAGGTTTCATTTTGTCCTGGCGTGAGCTTAGATGTGGATCTGAAGTGGCGCGTCAGTTTGAAGTGATGTCATTAAGGGTCTCTTATCATCCTCAAACAGAGTCTGTTCCTCATGGCAGAGGATTGGTACAGTTACACCGGCTGCCCTCCCTCTGGGCAGGATGGCGTATCGATAGTCCTGGCTGTTAACACCTGCACACACACACACCAACACACACTCATGATCTCCTGACTATCGAACAGAAACGACTTCCATTTGGGGTGCAAGACCAAGTAGATAAAGCCATCGGCTGTATAGCATGTCGAACACGACCGGGAGAGGAAATTGAAAGAATTGTTCTACTAGACAGACTCATTTGCAAAAGCCATAGATAGTCCTTGTATAATCCTCCCTCGATGTGCAGCAAACAATGGTCGGCATCAAGCTCTGAAGGGATTCTGGGCCTGCTGTCCCTCATCTGCACTGATTTAGGGGGAAAATCATCCTGTTTTGGGACACTCTGTCCTCCGTCTCTGATTTCAGTCATATAAGCCAATGGCAAAGCTTAGACGACAAAGCCGGCTCCAAAATGAGATGAAATAAGGACTAAAACGTGCACTTTATCTCTAACTATTGGCCTGTAGCTACACAAGGACCTAATAAAGCCGTGGCTAATGTGTGCGTGCGCGAGTGTGTACGGGAGTCAAGCGGCTGGTTAATTAGCTGTGAATGTGTGGTTTTGAAGGGCTTAGCGTCGGACTCTAGATCCTCATTATCTCTGTAACACCAGCGCTCCCTTTCCGCCGTCTCCCCTCTCCTCATACCAGTGTTATACAGCAGCACCCAGAGATAAGCAAGCACACACACTCGCGCACGCTCATCGCCAGTGTTGGACATGTCCCCAGTCACTAAAACCTTATTATGAGCTCTGTTTGTGTATTGTCATTAAGTTGTATGTGTGTTCCCGTAGGGAGCGATTAAACTGGGCAGGGCTTTTGTTGTTCCTAATTCTTTGACGGCTGTGAATAACCTGAACCCTGTGCTTTTAAATCATGTTGGTCGTAGGAAAGGTCTGGTTCAAAACCTACTGTGGTGTACTGACATGGCTGAAATGGAACTCAGCCAATGGCGGGAGCTATCTGATTGTCTGACCAATGGCTCGCCTTGAAGTGTTATAGAAAATTGTTATAGAATACAGCAATCTTGTTCCTGGAGTAAAAATCCAATTATTTTCTTCATAGGGCCGAACTGTCCAAATTTATTCCTGGAGGGCCACTGTCCTGGCTCAAGACACATATCTGGAAGGTTTTAGTACATAGGTCTCAAACTCAATTCCTGGAGGGTCGCAGCTCTGCACAGTTTTGCTCCAACTCTAATCAAACACAGCTGATCTAGTAGCGTGTAGTAGTCTTGAACTGCTTGATTAGTTGGATCAGCTGTGTTTAATTAGGGTTGGAGCAAAACTGTACAGAGCTGCAGCCCTCCAGAAATTGAGTTTGAGACCTATGTTCTTGTAATACTAGTAAGGTTCTAGTGTGTTTAATTCAACATAGGTTCATTCTGAAAATGTAGCCCTATATACGTTTCTGGAGACCGCGAATTATGTAGCCATAGGTACATATGGCTGCCTTTAATTTTTAAAACGAACGCTACAGGGCGGTATGATGCTGTTCCTTTTCGTGCTTACCAGCTGACCGCTTACCTCTGTATGGACGGCTTTCCCGCTGTAACCAGTTTGTCCTGTTAGCTCGCCTTGTACATCGGCGGACTTGAGACGCAGAGAGAAGTTGACCACGACGACGGGGTTTGAATGCAGTGTAGAACTGTTCCAGAAAGCAGGTAAGACAAAAACAGAATCCAAAAAAATAAAATAAACAAGTAAATAACAGGGGGAGAATGTGGTCAAATTTAAAAACATGGTAAAAATCAGACAAGTGCTTTTCTTTTTCTGAATTGCTTTTGAAAATTGTTGGTTGGGTTTAGGGAAGGGGGTGGGCGGGTCAGTCAATGGAATTGGTTGGGTTTAAGGAAGGAGGAGGGTGGATCAGTCGATCGGTCAGTCAGTCAGTCGTTCAGTCAGTCAACAGCGGCCTGTGGTGGATTTACCAAAGTACAGCAGGCGCAAATGGCACTCGCGAGAAAAATTTGAGATCTCAAAAAGCGTACACAGTGGCCTCTGGTGGATTCACGAAAACAAAAACTCAAAAAAACGTAGCACCTGGGATGCATTTCGCGGTCTCCTTAAATGTATACAGAGGTACATTTTCAGAATGAGCCTGGGTTGGTTTAATAAGTTGGTCTAATTAATTAATTAGTTGGTGGATTGCTGCACAGATGGTTGTCCTTCTGTAATATTCTCCTCAGAAGAACGCTGGAGCTCAGACAGAGTGACCATCGGGTTATTGATCACCTCCCTGACTAAGGCCCTTCTGCCCCGATCACTCAGTTTAGATGGACGGCCAGCTCTAGGATGAATCCTGGTAGTTCCAAACATCTTCCACTTACGGATGATAGAGGCCACTGCGCTCAATGGAACTTTCAGAGCAGCAGAAATTTTTCTGTAACCTTCCCCAGACTTGTGCCTCGAGACAATCCTGTCTCGGAGGTCTACAGACAATTCCCAGACAGTGTCTTCATACTTGGTTTGTGCTTTCACATGCACTGTCAACCCTGGGACCTTATATGGTGTATGCCTTTTCAAATCATGTCCAATCAACTGAATTTACCACAGGTGAACTCCAATTAAGCTGCTGAAACGATCTCAGTTCAAGTTAGATTGAACTGTTTAGCCATAATGACCAGTGTTACATTTGGAGGACAAAGGGGGAAGCTTACAAGCCTAGGAACACCATCCCAACTGTGAAGTATGGAGGCGGCAGCATCATGTTGTGTTTTGCTGCCGGAGGGACTGGTCCACTTCACAGTATAGATGGCATCATGAAGAAAGAACATTATGTAGAAATACTGAAGCAACATCTCAAGACATCAGCCAGGAAATTAAAACTTGGCCACAAATGGGTCTTCCAAACAGACCATGACCCTAAGCATACTGCCAAATTAGTTAAAATGTGCTTTAAGGACAACAGAGTGAATGTTTTGGAGTGGCCATCACAAAGCCCTGAGCTCAATCCTATAGAAAATTTGTGGGCTGAGTTAAAAAAAGCTTGTGCGAGCAAGAGAGCCTACAAATCTGATTCAGTTACACCAATTCTGTTAGGAGGAATGGGCCAAAATTCCTGCAAACTATTGTGAGAAGCTTGTGGAAGGATACCCAAAACATTTGACCAAAGTTATACAGTTTAAAAGCAAAGCTAAAAAAAATACCAAGGAAATGTATGTAAACTTTTGACTGTCTAGAAATTAATTACAAATTCTCAAAAAAAAAAATATCTCATTATTCTGGCATTTAGTAAATGTAAATGATTTAGGTAATCCTAACAGACCTAAAATAGTAAACGTTTAGTATGATTTACCATCAGACATTTTTAAAAAAATGTTTATGTTCCTTTTTTTAGAGTGTATGTAAACTCCTGGTTTCAACTGTATATACACTGCAAAAATGCTTTTCTTACTTAGATCTTTGTCTTCTTTCTAGTCCAAATGTCTAAAAATTCTTATATCAAGAAGCATTTTCTAGGCAAGCAAAACATAATGTCTTGTTTTTTTAAGAAATAATTTGCCAGTATTAAGTCAGTTTTTCCTTAATACAAGCAAAATAATCTGGCAATGAGGTAAGCAAAATAATTTTGTTTTTCCTTTTGACATAAGATTATTTTTTCTTACCCCATTGGCAGATTATTTTGCTTCTTTTAAGGAAAAACGCACTTCATTTTGGCATATTATTTCTTAGATGAATTTGTATCCAATGCTGAAGTCTTGTTAAAAAAAAACATAAAGCATACTGTATATATTCTCCGACCACTTCACAGCTGTCACAATCAGTTACTTTACATTTTATCTTTGTCGTTTAAATAAAACATAAATCTCACACATTTCAACTGGGGATCTGGATGTATTAATATTTATTATGAATTTCTTAACCAAACTTCAGCAACCTAAGGGCATGGGGAATACTTGTTTTTCAGCATTCTACCCTGTCTCATGCACAGCCATGTCCGCACAGCTTTTAAAGATAAGCTCGCATGGATGAGTTCAGCATGGGCACAGTGAAAGAGTTTGGCGCAGTGTACACATTCATACACATTCATAGATATTAATCTGAGGTCAGGACTCTCTGTGGTCATAAAAAAAATCCCAGAATGTCCTTTTGAAATGAACAAAGGTGTAGCCTAGGCATCCTGGGCTCCCAGCAGAGTTCAAACTCTCGTATAGAGAGTGTACACAAACAATAAATGTGGTCCAACTTTATATTAGGTGGCCTTAACTACTATGTACTTGCATCAAAAAATAAATACAATGTACTTACTGTGTTCGTAATGTATTGCAGGTAACTTCTGGTGCTCTTGAGGTGGGATATGGTTAGGGTTAAGGACAGGTTTAGGGCTGGTTTAAGGTGTTAGGGATGGTCAACAGTGTAATTACAATGAGTACAATGTAAAAACATATATTTACACAATACAGTTGAAGTCAGAATTATTAGCCCCCCTTAATTATTAGCCTCCCTGTTTATTTTTTTCCCCAATTTCTATTTAATGGAGAGTAGATTATTTCAACATATTTCAAAACATAATAACTGATTTATTTTATCTTTGTCATGATGACAGTAAATAATATTTTACCTGATATTTTTCAAGACACTTCTATACAGCTTAAAGTGACATTTAAGGGCTTAACTAGGTTAATTAGGTTTACTAGGCAGGTTAGGGTAATTAGGCAAGTTATTGTATAATGATGGTTTGTTCTGTAGACTATCGAAGAAAAAAATATATAGCTTAAAGGGGCTAATAATTTTGATCTTAAAATGTTTTTTAAAAAATTAAAAACTGCTTTTATTCTAGCCGAAATAAATCAAATAAGACTTTCACCAGAAGAAAAAATATTATCAGACAGAAGCGTGGTTTGGGGCGGCCGCTGCGATCAGATCCTATACCAATGTTGGCGACCCGGGAGTTTCACAGACCGTACCAAATTGCTGAGAACTGGGGGAGGTGGGGGGGGGGGGGAGTCATTGGGATAATTAGGTAAAAATAAATGCATATTGTAAGACAATGACAGTGTTTTTTTGACCTTGCATGCATATCAGTATGCTGTTGGAGACCCTTAAAATCAAAATATGACCCTTTTTAATGTATAATAGGGGCTCTTTAACTTCTTTTTTTTTTTGATTCTTTTTTCATTGAACATTTCTGTTTTGAACAAAGCTGCGAGATCCATCCAACAAAAAATTAAAAAATAAAAAAAATTAAAAATTAAATAGAATAAAAAACAATAAAACTGCATAAATAGGTACAAAATCAGGATTGAAACATATCTGACACAGTTTCTCTCATATTTAACCAAAATTGTACAGTTTTATTTACTGGCCCCATTTATTTTGGCTGTGGTGCATTTCAAACTAATAATGTCCAGTAGATAGAGCCTCCAGGATAGATCAGTTGGAGCAGATGGATCCAGCCATAGTTTCAGGATTGTTTTTTTTTTTTTGCAGCAGTCAGACCAACTGACAGAATCTTTTTTTGGTTGATGGATAAGGAAAGTGATAAATCATCCAGCATGAGAAAAAGCAATGGGTCGCATTGGATCTGAGTTTCCATTAGTTCTGATAGAAGGTCTCGTACCTTGGTCCAGAATTTTGCAATTTGGGGACATTCCCGGAACATATGAAAATAAGTACCTTGTGTAGAGTTGTTACATAGGTGACTAAAAGGGTCTGATTTTCTTTTCATTTTAAATAATAAGTAGGGGGTGGCATAAGCCTTAAAAATTAATTTATAATGAATCATTTGGTGAGCTGGGTTTTTTGAAGTTACAAAACAGTTCTCCCAGACAGTCTCCCAATCAATTATTGTATTGAGTTCTCTCTCCCAGAAGCCCTCAATTGATATTTTTGAATGTTGTCGTACTATAAGTGATGTATAAATTATATTTACAATACCTCTAGAGTCCAAACTAGAATCTATCCATTCTATCATAGGATGAGGGGATATTTTGAACGACCAAGGTACTCCATATGCTTTCAGCGCAGACCTCAATCTTAAATATAAGAAAAAGGAGAATCCTGGGAGAGAATTCTTCTTTCAAAATCTGAAACGATTTAAGTCCATCATCATTGTATAGGTCTTTTAACACAGAAATACCTTTTTCTGCCCAGCATTTGTATATAAATGGTTTGTTACCAGTACATATATCATATATTATTGTCACAATAACAATCAGATGCTCCCATAATCTTTTCTGCTGCTTTCCAGGTTTTAATAGAGTGACCTATAATTGGACCAAATTTTTCATGCAATTGTTTGGACGAGGCTCTTTATCTTTTATAGTTATGCAGATAGGTTGTTTATTTAATAACTATAAGGCATTTGTTTTTAATAAAGTCAACTAATCACTTTTTAGATCTATTTAGCCAGCAGCTAGCTCTCTGCAGCTCTTACATGGTCACCCACTGAAGCTAAGCAGGGCTGCGCCCGGTCAGTATCTGGATGGGAGACCCAATGGGAAAGCTGTCTTTCCCATGAGACGTTAAACCGACTCTCTGTGGTCGTTAAAAATCCCAGAATGTCCTTCAAAAAAAGAGTATAACCCTGGCATTCTGGCCCACTGGCCTCTGTCCATCATGTCCTCCTAACCATCCCCATATCATAATTGGCTCTGTCTCCTCTCCAACAATCTGCTGGTGTGCGGTCTGACGCAATATGGCTGCCGTCGCATCATACAGGAGGATGCTGCACACTGGTGGTGGATGAGGAGATTCCCCCCAAAAATCAGTAAAGCGCTTTGAGTGTCCAGAAAAGGGATTATTAATAATTATTATTACAGTGCAATGTCCTTGCAGTGCATTCTGGGATGTCATTTTTGAGAAAAATACATTGAATAATGCTTCATCCAGAATGTTATTTCTTGGAAGGTGAACAGCTGGAGATCGCATATATGACGCCTTAAAATGCTAATGTCTAACCTCGTTAGCTAGAGAACAGTGTTAATGTGTCATCTTTCTGACCTCTGCGGCTCAAATGTCTTCGAAGTGTGATCCTCACTGTATCATCACCATGGTAACATTGTCATTGGAAGTGCAGTGGAGTGACCTCGAGGTTGTAGGGCCGCTGTGATTATTTGAATAAAAGAAAAAGGAGTGAAAGAAAACCACAAAAGGAAGCAATCTGAAATGTGCTGCTCTGATGAAGCGCCGCTGTATGGGTGCTGTGCGTATTATTGAGCTGGAGTTCTTATGTGTGTGAATGACCTGCAGATTACGGGTCATTATGATGGAGAGCGGCTCGTGTGTTGCGATAACACAGGACTCACCACACAAGCTCGCGGCAAACATTTCATTCTGCGAACTAGTCGGAGGGAGCCTGGCGTTGAATAGGCACACAAGTAATTAATCTTTCAAGGATTTTCTATGCTTCCAATTTTAAACTGCCCAGAAGGAATGGGAACGCAGCTATGTGGCGAAGATTTTGCATCTAAAACCCAGAAAAGCACTCGAAAGATTAAAGTCGGCAGTTGGTGGGACTGTTTCATTTTGTATTACAAGCGGCGTTCTTGGAAAACAAGCAATTTATTCACTGGGAAGCCTGAAATTTTCTTTCAAGTTAATATAATGAAAATGAAATGGAATTTCTTTTTGTGTAAAAAAAATAACTGTATCCGGAATCAAAAAGCTGAATAAGCTAAAGCTGTGAGTGCTGCCTTTGATGAAAGAAAAGATTTAGATGCAACTACAACATTTTCTCTTTTTTTCTTCACTGGGAATAAAATCAGTCAGTTAGTCATCTTTTGAATCAGTTCATTCCAGCATACAAACCAATTCATTTACATTAATTGCAAAAGAAATGAAACATCAAACTATTATTAAGAAAAAAGGGAAAAAAAGTATTTTATTGCAGGGGTTTTCAAACTGTTTTTTGCTAGATTTAGCAACCTTTCATACTACCCTAGCAACTTTTTTTTTTAAAAAGCACCTAGCAACAATTTTAGCAATTTTTAACATTCATTTAGCTACTTTTAGCAATTTTTAACATTCATTTAGCTACTTTTAGCAATTTTTTAAAAAGTGACTTAAAAGAGCAGTGGCTGCAGGCTTCACTTAGTAGAGTAAAATGCTAGCTCAGATTGTTTTTCATTCATTCATTCATTTTCTTTTCGGCTTAGTCCCTTTATTAATCCAGGGTCGCCACAGCGGAATGAACCGCTAACTTATCTAGCACGTTTTTACGCAGCGGATGCCCTTCCAGCCGCAACCCATCTATGGGAAACATCCACACACACTCATTCACACTCATACAGTACAGACTATTTAGCTTACCCAATTCACCTGTACCGCATGTCTATGGACTGTGGGGGGAACCGGAGCACCCGGAGGAAACCCACGCGAACGCAGGGAGAAAATGCAAACTTCACACAGAAATGCCAATTGACCTAACCGAGGCTCAAACCAGAAACCTTCTTGCTGTGAGGCGACAGCCCTACCTACTGCGCCACTGCGTTGCCCAGATTGTTTTTCATAACTGTTAATTTACTGATATTTGTTAACATGTATAATTGTTGGTAATTTAAGTAGCGATAAATTCCAATAGTGCTTTAATCACTTCCACAAATGTGGTAATTTCACAAGTTAAAAAGAGTAAGTACACAAGCTGTGATTGTTTAAAAGAATGTAACTGTTCATTATCAGTGTAAAAAACATTTATCAAAAAGTGTTTGTATTACTTTTACAAATAGTCAACTCTATTTTCATACAAATCTAATTGGACATATTTCAAATAATGTTTTTGCTGAGATGGCCAGTCAATTTGAGAAAACATTAATTATTTTGTATTTGACGTCAATCACGCAAAGTAGTATGTAATAAGAATCTATTTATTGGGACCAGGGCGGGGCCAAGTCGGAGCACTCACTCTGGTCCCCCAGGCTCTGCGATTGGTTGGGGAAATTCCATATTGCACCAAAAAACAAACGAGTGCAATTGGCTTAGGACTGGCAATGAAAATTCGGCACATTGCAACCTGCAGAACCTGGGAACTTAAAAAAAAAGAACCTGTTGTGCATCTGGATGTAATGATTTAAAATAATTAGTACACGGCACCTCAGTGAGTAGAGACATGACAGGCTTACACTTGTCAAATACAACATGATGATGTCACTGATATGCAAATGAGTGTGTGACGTCATCTGGCAACGTTTAGCTACTTTTCGGGCAGGCTTTAGCTACTTTTCATTGGAAATAGTTGGCAACACGCCAGCACCTATTAAGGGGGGGCGTGCACTCGAATGAATTATAATGACGATTTTTATGCGTTCACTGAAACTTCCAAAACCTTGACACCATCATCTGAGCTTTTTCAGAGGCATAATAATCTTATTGTATGTAAACTTGACTTTCAAAAACAGTTATAACAATTTCTCAAAAAATCTCTCTCTCATTATTCTGCTATTAAGCAGAACAGAAACAAATTTGATAATACTAACTTACCTAAAAGAGAAAAAGTTTAGTCACATTAACATCTGACTGTTTTTAAAATGGTTATGTGCCTTTTTATACAGTGTATGTAAACTTCTGGTTTCAACTATATATATATATATACAGGGCTTTACATTAACACCCGCCAACCTGCCAAATGCGGGTAGATTTCAGTGGTGGCGGACACTCCCACTAGCCACTTGGCTGGTTGAAAATAATTTTCCCGGATAATAATTCATAAAAACAGGGTTTGACAATAAGGATGGTCCAATATGCAGGCAAAGGCAATCTTAGAATTGAGAAGCAACACGACTGACGTTCGCGTAAACAAAAAAAAAGCAGATGAATACCGAATGAAAGGACGGTCACTGCGGCAACAGCTGAGGTGATGCACGCGACTGTTTAAAACACGTGCGCGCTCTCGTTTCCCTGCGTGAAGCATCTGTGACTAGAAACACAGCTGATGTGATCGGTTCTCTTTCAAATAGACTAGACAAAAAGTGATGAACATGCACCCACAGTCTTGCTGCTTTCAAGAGCTCCAGATTTGTATTTTTGTAAGCAGCACCGGTTGCTTTCACTTTCACCATTATTTGAACAGATTATTTATGGGTCTAACGTTAACCGTGTGCGTTATAATGCTTTCATTATCACACGGTATGTTTTTTACCTGTTTTCTTTTGCGTAATGTGGTTTAATTATCATTTTTTACAGTAACATTGCTTTAATTTTTATTTATGTGTAGTTAACTGGTAATCTGGGACATTTAGCCTGGACAGATTACTGTGCATATGTTTTGTTAAAAAGTATAGTAAACAGCTATATTATGCTTGTTTTGACACATTTAAAATTTGTGGCTAAGAAATAATTAATTGTTTATATTTGGTGTGGTCAGAGATAAATTTGGTAAATCCTTCATTTTAAGCTCTGAAAATGATGTGAAATAAAAACTAATTGCAATACTATGAAACCATGACCCATTAGCTCATGAACATTTAGCAAGCTCATACACGACACACAAAAAGTGAAATGAATGAGGCATGTGGAGATAACGCAAAATCTAAATCAAGTAATTTTAGCATGTCAAAGTCATATTTATGTGTATAAAATATATTTTCCCAACAATGAAATTGTGGCTAGTGAAAATGGAGAGTGGCTAGTAATGTTGGAAAACTACTAGCCACCGTGGCTGGTGATCAAAAAAGTTAATGTCAAGCCCTGTATATATATATATATATATATATATATATATATATATATATATATATATATATATATATATATATATATATATATATATATACACACAGCTTTTTACTTATTTTGAATCTGCTTTGACAATCTCTCTTTATTTACAAGCTCTATTGACCTTATTCTGAAATGCGGAAGTGCGCTCGTTTTTGCAATTGTTTTAGATCTTCCGATTCAGTTGCCAATGGGAGAAATGACTAGGAATAATAAACGGCTGAAAACGGTCAAACTACTCGCTCTACAAACAAGTGTTTGCATGATTATACAGACAAAATAGAATAATATAATAAGAAAACCTCAGTTTGCAACATCAAGCAGCAGAACGAACTGTTTTTAACATCTAAAAATGAATGGAAGTGAATGAGACCGGAAGTCTCGAGCCAAAATGATTCAAATGGCTGCGCTCGCTCGTACGCGGAGAATAAGGTGAATAGAACCAAAATCTTTTTTCTTCCGAAGTTCCTCAATTTTGAAAACAGTTTTGAAAATAGTTTTTCATTGACAGCATTTGTAAATAAGATGCAAATAAGGGTCCAAAAGCAGTATGTGCTGTACAGATCATTCAAATGCATTCTTTTAAAAGCATGCTGAATTGTACTACTCTTTCTCAATGCCTCTGCAGCACACCACTGACAACGTGAATGTAAAATAATCACACTCAGTTGTAAGCGTGAAATCATTAAGTTTGCGTGGGCTCATGACATGATGATTTTACAGTGAAAGCTACCTATTAACCTCATTCAAAACTTTTTTTTTCTTAACAAAGCGAGCCGCCTTCTCAAAGTTTGTGTAACGCATCACTGACAACACTTCATATTTCAGCAGGGAAAATAGCAGCTCGCAGTCAGACGGGTTGTCATAAGATGTCATCCACTGTTGCAACTCTCAAGTTAACAGCCAGGCCCATTGGAGAGCGTGTCGCCTTCTCCCTCCCGCCCTGAGCTTGCGGCGTGCAGCGTGTGTATTGTGTTAGTGATGTTTTAATGACTTTAGATGAAGTGGGTGGTGAGGGGAAGATTGCCACTTGCAGTAGATTTCAGCAGATGATTGCTCTTCAGCGGCGGGAGGCTGACA
This sequence comes from Danio kyathit, assembly GCA_903798195.1. NCBI lineage: Eukaryota > Metazoa > Chordata > Actinopteri > Cypriniformes > Danionidae > Danio > Danio kyathit. Next base: position 5,857,420 of record LR812538.1, on the reverse strand, counting down.
CTAGTGCCCTGGAGTTTCAGCCATCAGCCTTGAGGACGACTCGCTCCCTGCTCTCGACCTATTTCTGTCCTCCATTTCCCTCTCTGGGTTAATGTCCCCCTTCATTTCCATGTCCATCCGATGTTTGAAGGCAGGTCCCTGGTGCTCCTTTTGCATTTTTATGGTTAAATTGGTGCTTCAATGCAACTTTGTTGCTTATGCATTGGAGGCTTTGGTGCACACGTTGGTTTCAATTGAGCGTGAAGGACAGGTTGTCAGCTGCAAAATGCAAATAGACAATAAATAAATAAATATATAATGATTGAATTAAGGGCAAAGCAGTGGCGCAGTAGGTAGTGTTGTCGCCTCACAGCAAGAAGGTCGCTGGTTCGAGCCTCGGCTGGGTCAGCTGGCGTTTCTGTGGGGAGTTTGTAGGTTCTCCCTGCGTTCGCGTGGGTTTCCTCCGGGTGCTTCGGTTTCCCCCACAGTCCAAAGACATGCAGAACAGGTGAATTGGGTAGGCTAAATTGTCCGTAGTGTGTGAATGAGTGTGGGTTTCCCAGAGATGGGTTGCGGCTGGAAGGGCATCCGCTGCGTAAAACATATGCTGGATAAGTTGGCGGTTCATTCCGCTGCGGTAACCCCGGATTAATAAAGGGACTAAGCCGAAAAGAAAATGAATGATTGAATTAAAATAAAATAAATAAATAAATAAATAAATAAATAAATAAATAAATAAATTAAATTAAATTAAATTAAATTAAATTAAATTAAATTAAATTAAATTAAACTAAAATAAATTAAATTAAATTAAATTAAATTAAATTTAAAAAATCAAAACTAATTAAATAATGATATTAAATCAAAGTAAAAAAAATGTACCATTGTCACAATCACCAACGATCTAGTCCATACAGATTGCTGGAGAACTACAAATCCCATCTTACCTGTTCACACACACCAGTTTGTGCACACACAAATGGAAGCTCATCATGGACTAATTCCAGGACTCTTTATAAAGCTCACACACACATCAGGGGTGAATCTTGTTTCTGGTAGCATTTCTAAGCATGTAATCCAGTTTAGTCTTTCCGTGGATTCTCATCTCCGTTGTCCAGCAACATTCAGTTACAACCAGAGCTTAATTTGTGAATTGCGAGGTGCCGGAACAGATTGGGGTAACGGATCCGGCATGTTACCCGAGGATGGAGAGGTGTCGTGCACGAAAGTGGGGACGGGGGGTGTTGGTGTGGTGGATGGCGGAGGGGTGTTGTCGCGGACGAAAGTGACAGTAAAGAGGGTTGGGGAGTCGCGGAAGAAAGTAAAAGTGAACAGCGGACGGGGGAGAAGGGCGGTTGAGGAGGGGGATCGGTAAAATGAGGTGGATCAGATTTCAGAGGTGCCAGATCCGGCGTCTTCTGGCACAAATTAAACCCTGGTTACAACCATATTTTTTATGCCATAATTTAGTCTGATAAGACAAAGTTAGTATGTTTTTTAATAAATAAATAAATATATAATGATTGAGTCCTTTAAAAAAGGATAATAAAATAAAATAATGACATTAAATCACAGTAAATTAAAATGTACCATAAAATAAAATGCTTTTATGCTATAATTCAGTCTGATAATAAAAAAATACTCACCCTCATGTCATTTCAAACCCCTGAGAAATTCGTTCATCTTCAAAACACAAATTAAGATATGTTAGATGAAATCCAGGAGCTCTCTGATCCTCCAATGTCCAACTCCAATAGTACAGAGATGTCAAAAGTCCAGAAAGCTATCAAAAACATCATTAAATTAAATGTATTTTTAGTATGTTCAGAAGGTTATGAAGCTGATCGTTATCTTTTTAAAACCCTTTTAACCTAACTTTAACCTAACCTCTTTTTATTCTTGCTTGTTTTGTGTGCACAAAAGTATTCTTGTAGCTTCATAACACTACGATTGAACAGCTGATTATTTTTTGTTTGTTTTTGGTACCTTTCTGAACTATAAATGTGTCTGGACTATTATTGTCTATGGAATATAAGAGAGCTCCTGGATTTCATCTAAAATATGTTCACTTGTGTTCTGAAGATGATTGAAAGTCTCAGGGGATTGGAATAATATGAAGGGAAGTAATTTTAATTTTTGGGTGAGTTAACCCTTTAAAGTTGATCTTCTCCTCAGGCTGTATATGTCATTTTAAAATGCCTCTGGTCTTTGCCTACAGGTACTTCAGCACCATCATGCAGTTCATGAGATTTCCTACATCGCGAAGGATATCACAGACCACAGAGCCTTTGGATATGTATGCGGCAAAGAGGGAAACCATCGGTTTGTGGCCATCAAAACGGCTCAGTCTGTAAGTACTCAGGCCTGAGAAGTGTGAGTGTCAGACTGTGTATATGTGTGTTTTTAGTAATTGCTTAGTTAAATGAACATCTTCATTTACAGATTCAACCCACTCATTAAGACAGTAACTTGCTGCCACTGGTTTGGTGGTTGTAGATTCACATTTAAAAGTAGGTTTATTTGCTTAATTCATTTTCTAGATTAAAAGTATTAATTGCTGAACATAATATATGCACTTGTAATTGTTGTGTTCTCATTAAATAAAATGCTATTATAATTTAATGTGTATACAATATAAAAGTGTCACTAGACAACGAAGAAACACATTATTTATTAATATATAATTATTTTTTAATTATTAAGTGTTTATTAAATGTCACAATCTGACATGTGAAATGATATAAATATGACAATACATTTAAAAATACTGGATATCACTGAATATGCCTTTATTGTTCAGTGTTATTGCTCAGTTTTATTCTCTAGCTGAGAGAGCACATACTACATTTTAATATACTATAATGACTATGTAATAGTACTTTTAAACTTTGAGTTTGTGGTCACTTGTAGTGTATATATGACCCAAACATAAACTCAAGCCCATATTATGCTGACTGCCCTTTATACGCATATACTGTATGTATAATAAATATCTAAAAGTATGTTTGAGGAATATAGTATGATGACAGTTCACACTCTTCTGTTTGAACTGCTTCTGTGTTGTTGTTGTTTGTTGTTGTGTTGTTAATTGTTCATTTTTCCAGCCTTGTGTTTTCATGTCATGCTGTTTTGCCCCTTTTCGCCTTTTTTAGCATTATTGGGGTACTGTGACAGTATTAGATACAAATACAGGAATGTTTCTTTAGACTTAAAGATTTTTTTTATTTTTTGAAGTTATTTTATTTTATTTGTATTTGAGTTTAGTGAATTTATAATGAATGACCTATAACGATATCTATTTTTTATCTTGATTTGGTCATTTTATTTCTCTGTTAATAAATATCGTCATTATTTTTTTTTATTTTATTTTATTTTTATTTTATTTGACCTATAATAATACTTTAAAATAGCTTTCCTTGATTTTGGTCATTTTATTTCTCTGTTAATAAATATATTTATTTATTTATTTTATTTTTTATTTTTTATTCATTTTTATTTATTTATTTTATTTTATATGACCTATAATAATAATTTAAAATAACTTTCCTTGATTTTAGTAATTTTATTTCTCTGTTAATAAATATATTTATTTTATTTTATTTTATTTTTATAAATTTATTTTATTTTTATTTTTTTATTTTTTTTATATGACCTATAATAATAATTTAAAATACTTTCCTTGATTTTAGTCATTTTATTTCTCTGTTAATAAATATGGTTATTTATTTATTTATTTATATGACCTTTAATAATAATTTAAAAATAACTTTGCTTGATTTTGGTCATTTGAGTTCACTGTTAATAAATATATATATTTTCATTTTATTTATTTATTTATTTATTTATTTATTTATTTATTTTATATGACCTATAATAATCATTTTAAAAACATTCCTTGATTTTGGTCATTTTATTTCTCTGTTAATAAATATATTTTTCTATTTTATTTTATTTTATTTTATTTTGAAATTTATTTTATATGACCTATAATAATAATTTAAAATAACTTTCCTTGATTTTGGTCATTTTATTTCTCTGTTAATAAATATATTTTTCTATTTTATTTTATTTTATATGACCTATAATAATAATTTAAAATAAATTTCCTTGATTTTGATCATTTTATTTCTCTGTTAATAAATATATTTTTTATTTTATTTATTTATTTATTTATTTATTTATTCATTTATTTATTTATTTATTTTATTATAATTTTTTTATATGACCTATAATAATAATTTAAAATAACTTTCTTTGGTTTTGATCATTTTATTTCTCTGTTAATAAATATATTTTTTATTTTATTTATTTATTTATTTATTTTATTATAATTTTTTTATATGACCTATAATAATAATTTAAAATAACTTTCTTTGGTTTTGATCATTTTATTTCTCTGTTAATAAATATATTTTTTATTTTATTTATTTATTTATTTATTTTATTATAATTTTTTTATATGACCTATAATAATAATTTAAAATAACTTTCTTTGATTTTGGTCATTTTATTTCTCTGTTAATAAATCCATTTTTAATTTTATTATTTTATTTTATTTTATTTTTAATGACCTATATTAATAATAATAATAATTATAATTATTTATAAATATATTTATCTTATTTATCCACTCTCTCTTATTTTTGCTTTATGTCTTCATTTCTTTTCCTGTACGATCTGTTCATAATGGGCGTAATTTCACTCCTGGATTAGGCAGCATAATATACTCAATACCGAATTTTGAGGGCAAACGTTCTCTTCACATTTTCATCCAAGTATTTATTGAGATATTAGTGACATTTAGGCTGTCCTGGGCAGCAGATGCATTTGTAATGCTAACATGAAGCCTTAAAGCAAACTACAAATAGTGGAGTTTGATCTGACACGGCCCTTTCAAATGACAAGCACTTTGAGCACCGCTCATCTGATGGATTTAAGAGCGCCGAAGAACAGGTCAAAAGGTCCCAGTTATTCCTTCTCAGATACTTCTGCTCTGACACCCTTGAATAAATGTACAGGCAGTTCAGTGGATCTTCACTGAGGATTCGATGATACTGGCATACAGTACAATACTTATATACATTTTTCGGGATTTTTATTTTTAATAAATTTTTCAACATTTTCAAAAACTCTTTTTTTCACATTGTCATTATCAGGTATTGTGTGTAGAATGTTGAGGAAATAAATGAATTTAATCCATTTTGGAATAAGGCTGTAACATAAAATAATGTGGAAATAATGTGGAATTTAAATGGTTATTTACAATGAATATCATCATAATTTGTGTTTTATTTATTATGTTTATACAGACTACAATTTTTGTACCATGATTGTGTAGCTTCTTTTAGCTTCTGACATGCTTTTTTTCCGGTTATGCAGTTGCCAGCATGAACGGATCATTTTCATTTCAAACTGTGAGAAGTTGGTGTCAGTCTTTTTTCTCTGTGTTTGTGAATCTCTATGTCTGTGCTCATCTTTCCGCGTGTGTTCTCAGGCTGAGCCGGTGATCCTCGACCTCCGCGACCTTTTCCAGTTGATTTATGAGATTAAGCAGAGGGAGGAGATCGAGAAGAAAGCTCAGAAAGACAAACAGTGCGAACAAGCTGTTTATCAGGTAACACACTCACTATAGACTTTCATGAGCCTTAAAGAGAATTCAGCGTTTGCAAAGCTCTGACATGAGTATGCACACATACGCATCAGCGGGCGATTGAGAGCATGTAGAAGAGCAACAACTAACTCAAAAAGGGGATGATGAAATATGCAATGCAAAAAGATGGAGACACAGAAAACAACACGTTTCTAAAATAGGACATGCAGTTGAAGTCAGAATTATTAGCCCCCTGAATTATTAGCCCCCCTGTATATTTTTTTTCCCCAATTTCTGTTTAACAGAGAGGAGATTTTTTCAACATATTTCTAAACATAACAGTTTTAATAACTCATTTCTAATAACTGATTTATTTTATCTTTGTCATGATGACAGTAAATAATATTTTACCTGATATTTTTCAAGACACTTCTATGCAGCTTAAAGTGACATTTAAAGGCTTAACTAGGTTAATTAGGTTAACTAGGCAGGTTAGGGTAATTAGGCAAGTTATTTTAAGCGATGGTTTGTTCTGTAAACTATTGCAAAAATTTGCCTAAAGGGGCTAATAATTTTCCTTAAAATGGTGTTTAAAAAATTAAAAACTGCTTTTATTCTAGCCGAAATAAAACAAATAAGACTTTCTCCAGAAGAAAAAATATTATCAGACATACTGTGAAAATTTCCTTGCTCTTTTAAACATCATTTGGGAAATATTTAAAAAAGAGAAAAAAATTTAAAGGGGGGCTAATAATTCTGACTTCAACTGTATATATTATTTATTTCAGAGAGTAACATAATTAGATTTATATGAGGCAGAGTGCACGCTGAGATTTTTTTTTCTTTGTTTTTTTTACTACTGTTGCTTTTCACATGGTAAATGAATGAGATCTTGGGTAAAACCTAAAGCAGACTGCACGACAATAACTTACTTTTATGTGTATCTATAAATAATGGAATTTATTTCATGGCATAATTAGATTTTCTAAATTATTTTATGGGTTTAGCAGTTTGAAGTGTATTTGATTTCACTAATTTAGTTTTTCTCAGTGGCTTTGGTGCATTTCTCACAACACTGTTTACATTTGCACAACAGTTCATGGATTTCTCAAAACAATCAGTCAATTGTGCACATCATAGTAGCAGCTTCTCATTGCTTTCAACAAATTGCAAATGCTTTTGGACATGCATCAATTGCATTCCTACAACTCTCTGCTGTTTATAACATTATCATTTGCTTATGTCATGTCAGTCAAAATGAACTAAACTTGTGTCTGCTGAATAGTCATTCCATATAAAACTAATAGTCCTAATTTCATTACTTGAGTCATTACATTCTAAAATGTTGAACTAGTCATCAAAATCTGTCAAGCAAATTTTATTTAAAAAGTTTTTTCTGAAAATGTCTTCTAAATTGAACAATTTGATGAATGATTTACAGACCTGTGTATGTTGTAGGTTCAGTTCTAATATGTACTGCATTATTGTTTACAGTTGTGCACAGCTCTACCCAAAGGAAGTTTGTGTATTGTAAATAAGGGTGTGTTTATTCTTTTGCACAATGCTGTGAATAAATTAGAATTGCAAAGAGCAAATGCAGTAAACATGTGAAACATACATATTCAGTGTCTTGTACTCAGATACCTCACTAAATGCAGTGATGTCCAACTTTACTGTAGTTTTCAAATGGCTGTGCTAATAGTATATAGTGCTGTCTTGAGCATTTTCAGGAAGTGTCACCAAAATCTGACTTTTTTGCATTGGAAAAAATGTACACAGTAAACTCATAATGAAAACATGACAAAGCCATTTGACTATCTTGTTCATAAACAATGGTGTCAGAACTTTTCCTCTTGATGACACTGACACTTTCATTGACATCAATACTTGCATTTGAGGAATGAGCTCTCCATTTTGAGCAAGTGACACACTTTTGCAAGTTATCAACTAGGTTTTGCAGTTTGCACTAATTGTTTTGAGAAATGCATTAACTGTTTTGCAAATGTAAATAGTGTTGTGAGAAATGCACCAAAGCCTCTGAGAAAAACTGTAATTATACATTTTTATAAACACTTGTTTTGTTTTCAGATTGTAAATGGATGAGTTCTTAGGTAAAAACTAAAGCAGGAAACACTACAAAAAGGACTGTCTTTTATGTCTATAAAAGTCTAATTTAATCTGAGACAGCACAGAGATTTCTGAATGTAATAATTTGGGTGTTTCTTTTTTATTAATAATATAAGTAGTATTGATACTAATCAAATTGTTTCTGGGGCTGCACGGTGGCGCAGTGGGTAGCACGTTTGTCTCACAGCAAGAAGGTCGCTGATTTCAGCCTCGGCTGGGTCAGTTGGCGTTTCTGTTTGGAGTTTGCATGTTCTGCCCGTGTTCGCGTGGGTTTCCTCCGGGTGCTTTGGTTTCCCCAGTCCAAAGACATGGTATAGGTGAATTGGGTAAGCTAAATTGTCCATAGTGTATGTGTGTGAATGAGTGTGTGTGGATGTTTCCCAGCGATGGGTTGCAGCTGGAAGGGCATCCGCTGCGTAAAACATATGCTGGATAAGTTGGCGGTTCATTCCGCTGTGGCGACCCCTGATTAATAAAGGGACTAAGCTGAAATAAAACGAATGAATGAACTTGTTTCTGTTTTTTTATTAAATTAAGTTAAAATTAATATATATTTCTGTTCATTTATGTTAATTTAATACAATTAGTAATAAATATAATACATATATTAAGCATTTCAGTAATTATTTCATGCGTTTGTTAATGAATACTTTGTTGCAAATTAATTAATTTTTTATATTATATTAATCAAAAATGTTTTACATATTTTATTTGGTAATTATCACAGTGTATATCTGAACATATTTAACTAAACATCAACAGTTTATTATGTTGTCCTTGGTCATTACAATGCAGGTTCAGCAGGTATTTATTTATTTATTTATTTATTTATTTACAATTTCTGACAAACATCCAGCTCTCACCAGTCGCCCGGCAGCTCTTTCCACTTCTCTTCTCCTGCATGTTGAATCTTAGGGCTTGTTGGTCTGCGGGCTTTAAAATGTTGCCTTATGGCCACATTCCTGCTCCTATTTCCACTGCCTGATTTTGCAAAATGTGCTTTTGCTCTGTTTTTACATACAGTGCCTGTTTTAATTTTGGTATCTTTGATAAATATGAGCAAAGAAGGCTGTAAAAATGTATTTATTGTTTTACATTTTGATATTCTGCTCCTGCTGACAACAAACCATCGCAAACACATCACAGATATACACAGATATACAGTTAAAGTCAGAATTATTCGCCCCCCTGTTTATTTTTTCCCCCAATTTCCGTTTAACGGAGAGAAGATTTTCTTAACCATTTCCAAACATAATAGTTTTAATAACTCATTTCTAATAACTGATTTATTTTATCTTTGCCATAATGACAGTAAACAATATTTGACCAGATATTTTTCAAGACACTTCTATACAGCTTAAAGTGACATTTAAAGGCTTGACTATAGGTTAATTAGGTTAACTAGGCAGGTTAGGGTAATTAGGCAAGTTATTGTATAACGATGGTTTGTTCTGTAGACTATCGGGAAAATACATAACTTAAAAAGGTTAATATTTTTGCTCTTTTAAATGTTTTCTTTTATTCTGTGGTTGAGAAACACTGATTTACATCATTAGAAATTATTTAAAGGGGAAAACAATACTATTTTGAGCTAAAGATCAAAAAGTTTCAACACTTTTTACATTCTTTTCAGAGCCTTCTTTGCTCACATTTAACAATATGATAGGAGGGCACTGCTAATGACCAGAAATTGTCTCTATTTTCTCTTTTCCTGATCTTCTGCTCTCCTCTTTTCCTTCTTGTCTCTGTTCTCCGCTCTTTTTTTGCAATCGCTCCCGCAGACCATTCTGGAGGAAGATGTGGAGGATCCCGTGTATCAGGTAACGCTTTGAAATAAACCGTGAATCATTATGTCTGACTGAACGATTGCCTCTCGCTGTCACATTAAACAGGGCTCCTGCTCAATGATACGCCTTTAATCTCATCCACAGAAGTAAATAATTCCACTCCATTTTTCTCTGCCCTCTTCTCACTCCTCCTGAACTAATAAGTCTTGTTGTTTCATCCTTTGTATATGGAAATTAACGGAGAATCCTCACTGTAATGTGTTAACTTTTCCTTTCATCAATTGGGTGTTTTCTGATTAAACTGATGCAGTAGCGTTTCTGGGAGCCTCCTTTGTTTTTTTTTTTGTACTGAAAACAGACAGCTTTAACACATCTCATCTGGGCTGCGTGTGTGTGTGTGTGTGTTGACATGCATTGCATTGGCTTTCCATATTGTCCGGTGTGCATCATATTGAGAATGAAAAAGTCTACTGTATGTACTGTATGTATTCTGTAGATTCTGTGTGTGATTGTATTTTTTAATTAGCAAGTTGTCCATTAGTGGATAGTTCACCCAAAAATGTACATTTGCTGTTAATTTACTCACCCTCAAGTTATCCGAGTTGATTCTTTTCTTCAGTTGGTTTGTTCTTGTTTTGTTTTTGTTTATTTATTTCAGATTTTTTGCACACAAACATACCTGTCAACTCTCAGGTTTTTCCAGGGATTTTCCCATATTTTACAATTCTATCCTGCTATCATCCTGTAAAGATATTTTCCCGTATTTCTCCTGTATTTTTAATCTTTCTATACTCTCAGAAATAAAGGTACGGAAGCTGCCACTGGGGTGGTACCTTTTCAAAAAGTACACATTTGTACTTGAAGGGTCCATATTGGTACCTCACGGGTACATATTAGTACCTAAAAATATTAAGTGGAACACTTTTGTACCTTTTATGTACTAATATGTACCCGTGAGGTATTAATATGGACCTTTTAAATACAAACTTGTACCTTTTCAAAAGGTACCACCCCAGTGACAGCTTGTGTACCTTTATTTCTGAGAGTGTATGAGCCACTAAGAGCCGATCCTCCCTATACGCAACCCATACTGCCGAACCACCAGGGGACACCCCTTGCTCTTAAATGTGAGTCTGTTCTGTGCTTTCATTTTATAGAGTGGAGGAACTATGACGTCAATTTGTACGCAAGTTGCGAGTTAGCATTTTAGCAGTTCCGGTTCCCTCATCCCAAAGTGAAAGGGTTTTTTCAATGGGATTTCGGTTAAATCGCTTAAATAAGGTCTGTGGCAAACACAAACTCAAGATACTTTCATGTTTTATTCTACGACATAAAACACATCAGTTGCATCACACTCTTGACGATTTCGGATTACGTCGGTTACGCTTCTTTAATAAGACGGTCGCTTTCAAAGTTGCTAAATGGGACAACAGACGACATTATACATCATCGAGCTGATCAGGGGTGCGTTTCCCAAGCAACGACGTAACTCGCGGCTGAACTATCATAGTACGATGCATAGTTTGGGAAAAGAACGATGTAGTGTCGAGTGCTTCACAAAACCCGTAGTTCCTCTGTCGCAGATCCATCATTTGAACCACATTAGTTATAACGTAAAACGCCAATAAAACGGGGTGGACTAACTGCTTCTTTAGAGAAGAACCCCATAATTTCTTTGTGCATATTATATTGTTTTACACGCACACGCATTTAAAATAAGATCCAATATTAATTTTGGTAAAAACATGCACTCGCTTTCCATATTAATCGGAATATATGTAAATAGCACATATAGGGCCGATGTTTCCTTTACTAATATTATTGAGAACATTACATAGTCTATTCTAAAACATAAAATCACTTACAAAAGCTAACACGTATTCTACTATCATATATAAATCATATAAATAAATAATGAGGTTATTTATTAAGAAAATTTATTTAATATTTATTATTTATTAGAAAATGAAAAAAAAATCCTATTTTAATAATAATATTAATGATGATGATGATGATTATTATTATTAAGTAGATATTGTTTATTTATTTTTTGAAAAGTCTGCTTTTACAATTGCATCACGTGCAAACCACTGCAGATATGCTCTAACCAGCAGGCCCACGTCATCTACAGTACAGATACTTAATAAATAACCCATTATAAATTAAAAGCATTAACGTATGCTATGTTTTTGTTTCCACAAGCTTTGGAGCCATAACATAAATTCCGCTTTTAAAATTAAAAAAACTCGGAAGTAATGGCGTCACGGACCCGGTACCGGGTCTGCAGAGTTTGTGAGGGTAACTAGTTACTCCCCAACACTGGCAATAACCTTTACTAGGCTTTCTAGAAACATCCATGCAGGTATGTTGAGGCAAGTTGGAGCAAAAATCTGCAGGACACCGGCCCTCTAGGACTTAGTTTGGACACCCCTTTTCTAGATCAACTATAATCAATTGTGTTTCTTTGTTATAATATTTGTTATAAAAATATTATAATATAATTTTATATTATTTTTATATTTATATTATATATATTGTTATAATATATATAATATATATTTCTTATAAATATTTCTATTTATTTTTTATCAGTTTGAATGAATGATTTAATAACTCACTAATAAAAGTTTCCTACTGGTTAAACATATTGAAAACTGAAGCAGGTTTTTATAAACCTACAAAATGACTGCTCTCATGGTCAAAGTAATTTTAACTTTAATAAACATGTGCAGTAATTATTTAAAATTTCTAAAAAATAAAAATAAAAATGTGGTCAGAGGGTGAGTAAATTAGCAGCAGTATTATTTTATTTTTTGGGTGAACTTTCCCTTTAAGAATCTGCCTTTATATGCAGTAGTGCAGCTCTGATTTCACTTTGCTGTTAAGAGTGACGAATTAGCCAATGGCTAACCGTGAAACACAATGAATTAGCCAATGGTGACAGCCGGTGTGTGAGTGAGAATGACTAAGCCATTAGATCTAATGTCACAGAAAATGGAGACGATTCTGTCATTAGCTTTAATGTGGCCTTGAATGGACAGGAATTAGCGATTAGCTTGAAGGCTGCTTGCCAAAAATCGCTCTCATCTCCGCGTGCTCCACGCGTTATTGAGGAATACATCACAGATATGGGATTATAGGGGGTTTCTATTTCAAAAATAGCCCCAAATCTGAGTGGATGGCTTCTCATATGCATGGAATCTGTTACTCCTGCTAAGTTAACATTAGCATGCTTCATTAAAGAGATAGCTTCAACATTCTTCAAAAGATCTTCCTTTGTGTTCAACAGAATAAAATAGAAACTCATTTTGGTTTGTAAGTACTTAAGGAGTAGGGAATGTAAATGAGTAAACATTCAATTTTAGGTGAACTATCCCTTTAAGAACGCATGCAGCATACTGTTTTAGGCATTAGTTTACTTTTTAATGGTGCGAAATTTGCACCATCACCCTGTTTATACAGAGGAATTTGGATACGCAGAGGAAAAATGGCATAATAGAATAGTTTAAGGCAGATATCAGACTGAATATATGCATGAGGTCAGAAAGAATGCCTCGTAATTTTTCCCTTCGAAATTTGGTGTTATTTTAAGCCGTCTCCAATGTGGAGAGTGAATATTATTCCCATCGCTGCCTCTATTACAGTTATAGTTGTGTTGAAGGATGAACGAAAAGCGCTCATAATGCTTTGCTAGGCCAGTGCATGTTGCTCAGTGACCCGAGTTCATTTGGTCAAGGCTGCAGGGGTTCATTCTGTGTGATCAATCAGTCTCTCTTCTCTTCTCTTTTCTTTTCGCACTCACCTTTTTCCTGTCCCCTTTGCCTTTTTTATCTTCCTCTGCTGCCGATGATTGTAGTACATTGTATTTGAGGCGGGACACGAGCCCATCCGTGACCAATCAGAGGAGAGCATATATCAGGTACACTACCAAATGTTCTTAATAATACCTTTTGAACTCACAAACATCAATTCTGACACTTCAGTGTGAACTTCAAATTAAAAATAGTATAGTTCTCCAAAACAATAGTTTAGTTTCTATGAGTATAATGGAACGCAAGACATAATAAATTATTTTGAACAGCACACAGTTAAAGTCAGAATTACTAGCCCCCCTTTGAATTTTCTTTTGTTTTTAAATATTTCCCAAATGATGTTTAACAGAGCAAGGAAATTTTCACAGTATGTCTGATAATATTTTTTCTTCTGGAGGAAGTCTTATTTGTTTTATTTCGGCTAGAATGAAAGCAGTTTTTAATTTTTTTCAAAAACATTTTATGGTCAATATTATTAGCTCCTTTAAGCTATATTATTTTCAGATAGTCTACAGAACAAACCATCATTATACAATAACTTGCCTAATTATTCTAACCTGCCTAGTTAACCTAATTAACCTAGTTAAGTCTTTAAATCTCACTTTAAGCTGTATAGAAGTGTCTTGAAAAATATATAGTCAAATATTATTCACTGTCATCATGGCAAAGATAAAATAAATCAGTTATTAGAAATGAGTTATTAAAACTTTTATGTTTAGAAATCTTCTCTCCGTTAAACAAAAAAATGGGGAAAACAATAAACAATGGGGCTAATAATTCAAAGCGGCTAATGATTCTGACGTTAACTGTATGTCCATTTACAAATTTGTTTGTGGAGGATTACAAATGTTTCTGTTAGAATTTTAAATTAGGAGTTTGAAAAATAATGACACATATCTATTTATTTATTTATTTATTTATAAAAAATAGTTTGAAATACAAGTATACATAAAGAATATTTACACACATTGTAATTGATATAAACTTATTTCATAAATTGTAATATATATATATATATATATATATATATATATATATATATATATATATATATATATATATATATATATATATACACACACACAGTATATATACAGTTGAATTCAGAATTATTAGCCCTCCTTTGATTTTTTTTTCTTTTTTAAATATTCCTCAAATGATGTTTAACAGAGCAAGGAAATTTTCACAGTATGTCTGATAATATTTTTTCTTCTGGAGAAAGTCTTATTTGTTTTATTTCGGCTAGAATAAAAGCAGTTTTTAATTTTTTAGAAACCATTTTAAGGTCAAAATTATTAGCCTCTTTAAGCTATATATTTTTTCGATAGTCTACGGAGCAAACCATCGTTATACAATAACTTGCCTAATTACCCTAACCTGCCTAGTTAACATAATTAACCAAGTTAAGCCTTTAAATGTCACTTTAAGCTGTATAGAAGTGTCTTGAAAAATATCTAGTCAAATATTATTTACTGTCATCATGACAAAGATAAAATAAATCAGTTATTAAAAATTAGTTATTAAAACTATTATGTTTAGAAATGTGTTGAAAAAAATCTTCTCTCCATTAAACAGAAATTGGGGAAAAAAATAAACAGGGGGGCTAATAATTCAGGAGGGCTAATAATTCTGACTTCAAATGTATGTATACAGTATATATATATATATATAGGTAACACTTTATTTTGATGGTCCATTTGAGTATTAGTAGACTGTCTACTTAATATCTGTTGACACTGACATTTAACAGTCCTTCAACAGACATTTAACTGACTATAAGAAACTTTGCAATTACATGTCAACTTACACTAACCCCAACCCCAACCCTAACCCCAACCTAACAGTCTACTTATAATCTAATGATAATTAGTTGCAATGTAACTTAAATTCAACAAACGGACCATCAAAATAAAGTGTGACCTATATATATATATATATATATATATATATATATATATATATATATATATATATATATATATATATATATATATAGTCAAACGCATAAAGTTCTACCACAAATTTTTTCATGTTTTATTATTAAATATGACATATATGACAATATCAATTACTGTAGTATTTTTTTACTACCAACTGAACTGATAAAATACCATCACGTGTACACACTTACAGCAAACATTTAACAAGTTTTGCCACAAAATAAACATCCCATGGCAGTGTGCCACTAATCAAATCAGGACAGAACATATCCAGACCAAACAAACCAAGAGAACTGTAAATGCACCTAATGTGTTTTTAAACCAGTCTAAAGTAACATTTACTAAAATATTTTGTAATCACCTGGTTGACCAATTTTTCTGTAGGTTATAATAATAATAATATCTTTAGAGTGTTGTAACTTGGTTGGAGGGCAGTACGGTGGCGCAGTGGGTAGCACTTTCGCCTCACAGCAAGAAGGTCACTGGTTCGAGCCTCGGCTGGGTCAGTTGGCGTTTCTGTGTGGAGTTTGCATGTTCTCCCCATGTTCGCATGCTCGGGTGCTCCAGTTTCCCCCACAAGTCCAAAAACATGTGGTACAGGTGAATTGGGTAAGCTAAATCGGCCATAGTGTATGTGAGTGTGTGCAAGAGTGTGTGGTGTTTCCCAGTGTTGGGTTGCAGCTGGAAGGGCATCCGCTGCATAAAACTTGTGCTGGATAAGTTGGCGGTTCATTCCGCTGTGGCCACCCCTGATTAATAAAGGGACTAAGCCGAAAAGAAAATGAATGAATGAACTTGATTGGAAAACAAGTTAAATGTGCTGTATGGAAGTTTTTGACTATACGAATACCATAATAGGGGTTACCGATGTTTAAGAAACATTCTAATTGAACATGTTTATCTGTAAAACAATGCTAAAGTTAGTTCTACTTTGAAAATATTAGATGTCCATAGCTGTTTCCCAAATGGCACACTATGCACTTCTGCACGTACACACTCAACAGCATAGTACATGTATGCAGTGTCGTCCCAAATGAAACACAACTTTTTTTTTGCTAAGCGAAAATTTAAACCGTTTTCTAGATGATGTTTGACGGTTGCCATATTAGTGAAATAAATAAATATGTATAACCACATTCACCATCAGCAGACGATATAATCACTCTCTTAGGAGAATACTGCTTTCACAGTATTCAAAATAAATAAAGTAATCCAACATGAGCGCCCGATAGCGCCGCCCCTTCTGCTTTGTGAGCAAAGCAGCGGCCATTGAGTGCGTGAAATGTCCAACAGTCCACACTTCATTTTACCGGTTGAATAAGTGCATCATCCGGGTACTTATTATACTACAAAATACCATTAGCACTATATACCACTATTTATACTGCAAAATGACATAGAATAGTGCATAAGTATGCGATTTGGGACGCACCTCATATTAGATTGTCTGTCTTAGTTTTGGTCTGGGTAACTCCACCCACTGTAAGTTCACCCAGTTGTGTTTCTGCTCCCTGGTTTGCACAGCATTTTTCATTTTTATCATGAAGGCTGCCTTAATATATGTGGGTTCAGCCAAAAATGCGTCCTCTGGAGGATGGTATCAGCCTCTGAAATCAGATGCAGATTCAAAGTTATAAAAATCCACAAGGTAATTTTTAATTAGCAAATAATACAAATATCCAGCCTGATCTCATGAGGAAATGTAAGTATTTTACGCTTTGTCCGTTTAGTGGCTAATTCATACGAATTCGTTCAAGTCATACGAAAATGTATGATTTTAAAAAGGAGGCGTGGCACTCAACCACACTCCTAAATCCAACCGTAATTGAGGAATGAGCAAATCGTACTAAATTGTACGAATGAGATCGTACGAATTTGTACGAGCTAGCCACTACATCAAAAGCTTACGAATTTCCATAAATATCATGTTGAAATATCCCAAACGTAAACATTAACTGATCAACTTGCAAGGCTTGATCTTCAGGCAAACTCACTCCTGTTGGCGTCATCAATCTGGCAATCTGCCTGTTTGGTGAATCATCCTCAGGCCCCGTTTACACTAATGCGTTTTCGTTTTGAAACGGCGAGTTAGATCAAAAACGATCCGCGTCCACACTAGCGTTTCATCTAGCGTTTCTAAACATATCTCCATCCACACTTCTCCACCAAAAACGTATATCACGTGACCATTCGCGCACTCTGGGCATGCGCGTTCAAGTATAAACAGGAAGCATGTGTCTTGCTCGGCATTTGGTTATTGTTAGTCAACAAACGCTGGTTGAATGATGAACGTGAGCGATTAGCGAGTGCACGAACAATAGCTTGCCTCTTGCGAATATATGCAGCGGCTGTAGTAAAAAAGGCAGAGTTTAACTGCACAATGGCGCCTAAAACGGACAATAGTGCAAACAACGCTCCCATTTCTGTGTCCATGTTGTTGTTTACAGTGAAGGCTGGTCTGCTGTCTTCCGGTAGCGTTATAGTCACGTGATAGGGGCTTGACAAATAGGGGGAGGATACGCAATGACCCAAATGCCCCAATCAGGTAGCGAATCTCAGCAGCCACGCCTCCGTTTTCAGATGTCTCCGTTTCCCCCCATCCACACAGAGACGGAGCAGCAGCGTTTCAGAAGAAAACGACCTGTCCAGCGTTTTCAAAACGCTCCATTTTCGGGGCTCGAAAACTCCGGCGTAGTGTGGACGGATGGCGTAACCGTAGCAAAACTTATGCGTTTTAAAATGAAAACGCATTAGTATAAACGGGGCCTCAGTAGGGTCGTATAAATAAAAATGTTTTTCAATATTTTGAATTTGGACTGTAATACCGAGTTCACCCACTAGGTTCAGTAGTCAATCCTACATACTGCACCTTTAACCAAAGAAATTGCTCTGCTCCATTGTTGTTGTTGTTTTGTTTGAATGGCAGTAAAAGAGTTAAAAGCTATGAAGGGAACTACACATGTTCTGCTATCTAATAGCCTCTAAAAAAGCTCCGCTCGTCTTTGGGTAAGACTTCAGAAGCAGCGCAGCTTTTGATGGTGCAGCTCCTGACAGCTCCACTGTGTAGCTGCCAAAGTCCCACCTGTGAATTAGAACAGAGCTGCGATGCCAAACCACACTAATTCAGCGTGACGGCCCTTTCAGAGATTTACACCCAACAATGTTTGGTGCTCCGAGCGCCATGACCAAGACAACAGCAGGTGTTGTATCCTCAGGTGCTGCTTTGTTTTGTCACCTGTGGCTCGAGTCAAAAAAGAGACACTGCCAAACAAAACAATAAACACATCAGCGACCCCCAATACTTTGCCAGACTGCCTCTTTCAAAAGCCGAAGTAATGTTCGTAAGTAAAGCTTTAGACATGATCATTCTAGCGTCAAATATGTACACCACTTTTGAACGCCAACCTGACACTTCAGAACTCCTTCACTTGTTGCTGACACGAAGATAGAAATGTGAAAGTCGGGAGCATGAAAGAAACATCTGCTTGCTGTCACTTCATTAAATCCAGGATCGGCAAACACCTGATCGCATCTCGTAGCAAACAAAAAGACAGATTGGCCAAGTCAAATTGAATCTGCTCGAACATCACTTTTGATCATTGGTAACATCGAGGAAATAGCAGAACCTAAATTAATAAAACAAGAGATTCCTCAGTTTCGACTGAACAATTATAAAGTACGGTTTTGCCAATATAAAGCAGTTTAACCAGAGAATCATGGTCATGTATGTGTATGTATATATATATATATTTGTTTTCTTTTTTAAATATTCCCCAAATGATGTTTAACAAAGCAAGGAAATTTTCACAGTATGTCTGATAATATTTTTTCTTCTGGAGAAAGTCTTATTTGTTTTATTTCGGCTAGAATAAAAGCAGTTTTTAATTTTTTAAAACCCATTTTAAGGTCAATATTATTAGCCCCTTTAAGCTATATTTTTTCGATAGTCTACATAACAAACCATCATTATACAATGGCTTGCCTAATTACCCTAACCTGCCTAGTTACCCTAATTAACATAGTTAAGCCTTTAAATGTCACTTTAAGCTGTATAGAAGTGTCTTGAAAAATATCTTGTCAAATATTATTCACTGTCATCATGGCAAAGATAAAATAAATCAGTTATTAGAAATGAGTTATTAAAACTATTATGGTTAGAAATGTGTTGAGAAAATCTTCTCTCCGTTAAACTGAAATTGGGGGAAAAAAATAAACAGGGGCGCTAATAATTCTGGCTTCAACTGTATACTGTACACACACACACACTGTAAAACGTGTCAAAATCACTGAATAAAGTAAGTTAACTATTTTTTTAAAAGGTTGAAACAAATTGTATTAAGCAGAACTCAAAACGAATGAGTTATGAATTTATTAATCACAATTTTTGTGTTAACTCTAATACTTAATGCAATACCAAACCATTTGATTAGCTGTATAGTTGTTTGAACTTAATTTGTTGAACTCATAGCGATTTGATAACTGAACTTAAAATGTTTCAGTTAATAATACTCTAAACAATGCAAATTATCAGCACAATTAATATGTGTATATGACTCTATTTATAGTCATAGTCATATAGTTTACAGTACTCAATCATTTTGTTTCAAAACATAAATGGTTTGCCGCAATAGGTTTCCTTATACTGTTTGAGTTAACTTCACTTATCGGGTTATATATACAGTTGATGTCAGAATTATTAGCCCCCCTGAATTATTAGCCTCCCTGTTTATGTTTTTCCAAAATTTCCATTTAACGGAAAGAAGATTTTTTTCCCAAACATAACAGTTTTAATAACTCATTTCTAATAACTGATTTATTTTATCTTTGTCATGATGACAGTAAATAATATTTTACTAGATATTTTTCAAGACACTTCTATACAGCTTAAAGTGACATTTAAAGGCTTAACTATGTTAATTAGGTTAACTAGGCAGGTTAGGGTAATTCGGCAAGTTATTGTATAATGATGGTTTGTTCTGTAGACTATCGAAAAAAATATATAGCTTAAAGGGGCTAATAATTTTGACCTTTAAAATGGTATTTGAAAAATTGAAAACTGCTTTTATTCTAGCCAAAATAAAACAAATAAGACTTCCTCCAGAAGACAAAAACATTATCAGACATACTGTGAACATTTCCTTGCTCTGTTAAACATCATTTGGGGAATATTTAAAAAAGAAAAGAAAATTCAAATGGGGGCTAATAATTCTGACTTTAACTGTCAGAATATATATATATTTATTTATTTGTTTATTTATTTATTTATTTATTTATTTATTCATTTATTTATTTTATGTATAGACATTTATATTTCTCTGAGTAGATTTTAAAAATATCATAAGTTGCAAGTTAATGTTTGTGAATGCAAGTTCTATAAAGAATATTTTACAAACTAATGGGAAAAAGACAGTACTGGTTAAAACAAAAAGAAGAAAACTGACAAAATAAGTTGACAAATTGCTCAGTTGTTTAATCACAGTATAATAAGACAAATATTTAGTATTATATGTATTTATTTATTTATTACTTAGAAGTTGTTAGTAAATTAAAATAAATGTAAATAGTTTGAAAGCGAAAGATTAAAAAGTATTTTGTTATTAAACACTTTTATTTACTAAAGTTTTATGTACTGGTGGAAAAAAAAAAAAAAACACAAACAAGCAAACAAATAAATGTGTATAAAATAAAAGTGGCCTGACTTTAATCTCAAGACAAATATTTAGAAAAGCATTGAAAAAAATATCTAGGTAGATTTTTAATTTAGAAAATGTGATTGAATGGAATTAAATAAAAAAAAACTATTTAATATGTTCTTATAAAACATACTTTAGTTTTATTTACAACTTTTATTTATGAAAACATATGTTTGCATTGTACAGATTTTCTGAAACGTTAAGTTTTGATATGCAAATAATGTATCTACATAAACATACACATATTTGCATTATTGTAAAACAGACACCTGAACAATACATAAAGCCAAATTTACTTCCCATGAACATACTTTTACGTGGAAGGGAAAAGGGGTTAAACATTTTAAAGTTATGTGTGCGTAAAAAAAAAAGTTTATTGCCTCAGAGGCGGTTGCCTCATGACACAGTTTTCAACAAAAAAACGTAAAAATGTGTAATTTGTAACACGATTAAGGATTAAAATGTAAAGTAACACCATCCAACATCTCATAACCTTAAAGAATAGTACAATACAACACTGTTTCACAACTAAACAATTTGCTAAACTGCAGCCAACACTATACATCAAAAGTAACCTCAACCTCTAGCGGGCCCCTTGGGTCCTGGGTAGTTTCAGCCCTGGTAAAGTTTGCATTTCATGACTGAGGGATTGACGCTGATCAGAGAGAGCTTTCCAAAGTCTGCACAGAGAAATGACTCTAAACACCTCTGCCCTTTCTCCAAATGAAAGAGCGAAAATGATTAATCATGGCTGTCGCTGTGTGATCTTTGAATAAAGGAAATGGAAAGATCACTTCAAGTGTATGATCAAATAAAAAACACAGCGGCAATCAGCCTCTCAGCAAGAGGGGAATTAAGAACAATGGCAAATTAGACAGAGAGAAGACGTGAAAATAACAGGCAGTGGTAAAAAAAAAGGATGTGCGTCTGATTAAAAGTTGAAATCACTTTAATTGATCAATCATTCAGTCAATCAATAAATAGACATTTAAAATATTCTTGTTCAAATTATGTTAATATTGTTTTTGTCATTTTATTTGTCTTCTGGATAATAAATTGTACTAATGTTTTTCATGGTTCTTTATTATTTACATATTATGTATCAATTTCTAATAATTGTATGTAAAAATATTTACTACAAACAATCAAAAATATATTCTCAAGAAAGCATTATTCAAGGTAAATGTCAGTTTATGCTGAACTATTTTGCATCTTTCAGTTTATTAACAATTAAAACATCAAACTTAGTGTTCTAAGTCAAATTGTGTTTATTTATTTATTTTTATTATTTATAGTAATAATAATAATAATAATAATAATAATAATAATAATAATAATAATAATAATAATGTTGTTGTTGTTATTGTTATTATTTTATTATACATATTATTATTATTGTTGTTGTTGTAGTTGTTGTTGTTTATTATTATTATTATTATTAATATTATTATTA
The DNA here is from genome assembly GCA_903798195.1 of Danio kyathit. Taxonomy (NCBI): domain Eukaryota; kingdom Metazoa; phylum Chordata; class Actinopteri; order Cypriniformes; family Danionidae; genus Danio; species Danio kyathit. Next base: position 5,835,039 of record LR812538.1, on the reverse strand, counting down.
TTTGTATTTTTATTTTACATAAATAGGATTATTAGTAGTAGTAGTTGTATTTGTATTATACAAATATATTATTATTATTATTATTTGTATTTGTATTTTACATAAATATAATAATAATAATAATAGTTTTATTTACATATTATACATACATTTATAAAAATTTTATACAGAAATATTTTGTCTCATTTTATTTGTCATGTAATAATAGTAATTGTATGTAAAAATATTTTATTATATTTTAAATATCAAAAATATATTTTTAAGAAAAACATTATTCAAGGTAAATGTTGGTTTACACTGAACTATTCTGCATCTTACAGTTTATTAATAATTAAAACATCAAACTTAGTTTTCCAAGTCAAATTATATTTATTTATTTATTTATTTATTTATTTATTTATTTATTTATTTATTAATAATAATAAGTATTATTATTGTTGATGTTGTTATTTGTATTATACATAATTATTATTATTATTATTAGTAGTAGTAGTAGTAGTAATAATAATATTAATAACATTTATTGTTTGCATTATACATAATAATAATAATAATAATAATAATAATAATAATAATAATAATAATAATAATAATAATAATTATAATAATTATAACTATTATTATTAATATTATTATTATTATTATTATTATTATTATTATTATTTATTTTTTTGTTTTTTTGTATTATAAATAAAACATTTGTCATGCAAACAATTAGCTAAACAGTTGTTATTTATAGTCATTTATTGTGTATTTATAATTATTTTGTGTACTTTTAAACAAAAAGTATTATTCAGGCAAAATCTCAGCTTCCACTATGCCTTATTTAGCACCATACATGTCCATATTAATTAAAACACAACACATTGCACACACACATAACACACACAAAACACACCAAAAAAAAACAAAAACAACGATGACTCATTTTGCTCTCCAGGAAGCCTAAACTGCTTTGACCTTGTAAGATCTGAACGAATGGTAACTTGTGATGTTAACTGTGCATTTGGCTGGGCTTGCTGTCCACACCAGGTCCCTACCAGCCAACAAAAGGAGGGAGTTTATGACGTCCCAAAGCGACATCCAGTGAGTGGACCTGTGTGTGTTTTTATATGTGACTATTCTGTGCCTCTTTCTCTGGCAAACCTTCTAGTATGTACTTGCACACCACCAAGCATGTACTGCACAGCTGCATTCATTCCCCGGCTTACAGTCAATCACACAGAGTGTGCACTCTTAATTTTACCCCGGTGTTTGTGTAAATGTGTGATTTTTGTGCTTGTTCCTTGATGGCTGATCTTTATTTTGTGTGTGTGTAAAAATCAAGTTGTTTGGGTGGTGGTTGTGATGTGATAGGTCGGTTTTGCATGATGCTTGCTTGTCTTCACCTCATGATATGGACAGATGTGCGTTCATGATGGCATTTCAGACTTGTGAAGCAGTTAAGCAGAGAGTTCACCTAAAATTATTTACTTTCCCACAGTACCTCTACTTTTTTTTTCCTGCATTTGCTTTTGTTTTGTTTAGCTTTTGTTTTGCTTTTGCTTTTTTTTTACTTTGCTTTGCTTTGATTGATTTGTTTTTCTTTTGTTTTATTTTGCTTTGCTTTGGTCTGTTTGATTTGTTTGTCTTTAGTTTTACTTGGATACAACTTTTTTGTTTTATTTGTCTTTGATCCATTTATCTTGCTTTGATTTAGCATTTTTGTTTTGTTTTGTACTTTGCTTTGCTTCAGATTGTTTGATTTGTTGGTCTTGTTTTGCTTTGATACAACTTTTATGCTTGTTTTGTTTTGTTTTGTTTTGTTTGTGTTTTGTTTTGTTTGTCTTTAATAAATTGATCTTTCTTTGATTTGCTTTTTTGTTTTGTTTTGTTTTAGTTTGTTTTGTCTTGTCTTTTACTTTGCTTTGCTCTAGATTGTTTGATTTATTTGTCTTTTGTTTTACTTTGATACAACTTTTATTCTTGTTTTGTTTTATTTTGTTTGTCTTTGATACATTTATCTTGCTTTAATTTAGCATTTTTGATTTGTTTTGTCTTTTAATTTGCTTCAGATTGTTTGATTTGTTTGTCTTTAGTTTTACTTTGATACAACTTTTTATTCTTGTTTTGTTTTGTTTGTGTTTTGTTTTGTTTTATTTTGTTTGTCTTTGATGCATTTATCTTGCTTTGATTTAGCATTTTTGTTTTGTTTTGTCTTTTACTTTGCTTCAGATTGTTTGATTTGTTTGTCTTTAGTTTTACTTTGATACAACTTTTTTGTTTTGCTTTGATTGTCTTTGATCCATTCATCTTGCTTTGATTTAGCATTTTTGTTTAGTTTAGTTTTGTTTTGTTCTTTGCTTTGCTTCAGATAGTTTGATTTGTTTGTCTTTTGTTTTACTTTGATACAACTTTTATGCTTGTTTTGTTGTGTTGTGTTTTGTTTGTCTTTTGTTTTGTTTTGTTTGTCTTTAAAAAATTTATCTTGCTTTGATTAGCTTTTTTGTTTTGTTTTGTTTTGTTTTATCTTGTCCTTTGCTTTGCTTCAGATTGTTTGATTTGTTTGTCTTTTGTTTTACTTTGATACAACTTTTATTCTTGTTTTGTTTTGTTTGTCTTTTGTTTTGTTTCGTTTTGTTTGTCTTTGATAAATTTAACTTGCTTTTTTATTTTTTGTTTTGTCTTGTATTTTACTTTGCATCCGTTTGTTTGATTTGTTTGTCTTTTGTTTTACTTTGATACAACTTTTATGCTTGTTTTGTTTCTCTTTGATAAATGTATCTTTCTTTGATTTTGTGTTTTTGTTTTTTTGTCTTGTCTTTTACTTTGCTTTGCTTCAGATTGTTTGATTTATTCTCTTTTGTTTTACTTTAATACAACCTTTATACGTGTTTTGTTTTGTTTTGTTTGTCTTTGATAAATTTATCTTTCTTTGATTTGCTTTTTTTGTTTGTTTTCTTTGTCTTGTCTTTTACTTTGCTTTGCTTCAGATTGTTTGATTTGTTTGTCTTTTGTTTTACTTTGATACAACCTTTATACCTGTTTTGTTTTGTTTTGTTTGTCTTTGATAAATTTATCTTGCTCTGACTTGCTTTTTGTTTTGTTTTGTTTTGTCTTTTACTTTGCTTCAGTTTGTTTGATTTGTTAGTCTTTTGTTTTACTTTGATACAGCATAAATTTGTCTTGCTTTAATTTGCTTTTTGTTTGGTTTGGTTTTGTTTAGCTTTTTTGTTTTGATGTTATTGCTTTTGTTTTGCTTTTCTTTTGCTTTGCCTCACTTTGATTTGATTTGTTTTTCTTTCATTTTAATTTAATTATATGTGTCTTGCTTTTCTTTTTTGTACATCATTGTTCTGTTTTTCTTTTTGTTTTGGTCTACTTTTTTTGTTTTGCTTGTTGAAGTAATTATTAATTTACCCATCTTTTAAAGGTATTGTAAGGTCAGCATCTAAAGTCATTGTTCACCAAAAACCCTGTTAATAAACATTTTCTGCAATCAAATAAAAAGATAAAACAAAATCCATTATTTAGTGCAAATTTGATAACAGAATTAAAATTTTGGGTGAACTTCTTTTTCAGTGCCTGAACTTGAATGTCTGTGATTCATGCATGATCTGTAAAAAAAGATGAAAAGTTTGCACAGCTTAAGTAGATTGACAGATTATTCCATTTAAATGAGAGAAGGCAAAGATGACAGATGAACCGCTCCATAGTTTAATGGTGAATTTTGCTCTCTCTCTTTAAATGACGAACAACTTATCAGGCCATCTGGCCTTAACATGTACACTGACATACAAAGGGCTGATTTTAGTTCATGTTCTGGCCAGCATCTCTGCTGTCTGTACCTCTCTTGTGTTACAGCTGATCTGTTCATTCAGTCTTAGCTCAGCTAAATGCCTAAACTCACCATCACAACACATGCAACCCAAGAAAAGTCGCTTTTGCCCTGCCGTTGGATGAGTCTATCCTCAATATTCAGTAGTTTGAATCCCTCCAGACCTGAAAAACAATGCGTCAGTTGAGTTTTCATTCCACTGTCTGGCTTCTCTCACCTCTTCCATCATGTTTTCAAACACCTACTCACTCTTTTCTCTCTTCCTCTACGCACATTTCCAGCCTTCTTCCTCTTCTCCTGTTTCAATCTAAGTCGTGTGGCCTCTTGATCCTGCCGTCCTCAGCTTTTTCATTCCTGTCTAAGCAAAATCTGCACAGCTTCATCTTATAAAATAACTCCTTCAACCCTACAGAATTGGCTTTTTGAACTGTTTGGCTGTAAGTCTGCTTTGTGTTGTGCGTCTGCACCTACTCTATATTGGAAGTTCAAACTAATTTGCCTGTATTTTAGATTATTTTTATATTATCTGCTACACTTTGGTGTTTTTTTAGTGTAGGGAAAATTTCAAATAAATATAGTCTTAGAAAAACTAAGTGTATATGTATTGTGCAATGTATATTGTGATTATTATTTGAAACTTTCTAACAAAACTATTTGTAGTGGCTAGTTGTTGTTTTCTTTGTTTTGTGTTTTAATTTGATTTGAAGTTTTGATTTGTTTTTTTTTGTTTACTTTTATGTTTGCTGTTTTTGTTTTGTTTTAGTTGTTTTGATTTTCTTTGTTTACATTTTGTTTTTGCTTTATTCATTGTTTTTCGTTTTGCTGTACCTTGTTTGGGCTGCACGGTGGCGCAGTGGGTAGCACGTTTGCCTCACAGCAAGAAGATTGCTGGTTTGAGCCTCGGCTGGGTCGGTTGGCATTTCTGTGTGGAGTTTGCATGTTCTCCCCGTGTTCGCGTGGGTTTTCTCCGGGTGCTCTAGTTTCCCCCACAAGTCCAAAGACATTCGGTACAGGTGAATTGGGTAAGCTAAATTATCCGTAGTATGTGTCTGAATGAGTGTGTATGGATGTTTCCCAGAAATGGGTTGCAGCTGGAAGGGCATCCGCTGTGTAAAACATATGCTGGATAAGTTGGCGGATAAGCCAAAAAAATGAATGAATGTAGATTCTTTTGTTTTACTAGGTTTGTTTAGTTTTTTGTTTGTTTTGTTTTTGGTTTACATTGTTTTTGTTTTTGCTTACACAGTTTTGTTTTCTTTGATCATTTTTTCTTTGTTTTGGTTAGCCTTGCATTCAGTTTTTTAGATGTTGTTTTGCTGTACCTTGTTTTGTTTTACTAAGCTTTATTCATTGCTTTTTGTTTTGTTTTGTTTTTGGTTTAAATTGTTTTTGTTTTGTCTTACCCTCTTTTGTTTTCTTTGATAATTTCTTTTTTGTTTTGGCAAGCCTTGCATTTAGTGTTTTCGTTTTTCTGTTTGTTTTTCTGTTTTGTTTTTGCTTTGCTTTATTTATAGTTTTTGTTTGGTTTTTTTTTTTGTTTTTTTTTTGTTTGTTTTTTTGGTTTACATTGTTTTTTTGTTTTTTTTGCTAAACCTTTTTTGTTTTCTTTGTTGAGTTTTTCTTTGTTTTGGTTAGCCTTGCTTTAGTTTTTAGATTTTTTTTTTTTTTTTGCTGTGCTTTATTCATTGCTTTTATTCATAATTTGTTTTGTTTGTTTGTTTTTGGGCTACATTGTTTTTGTTTTTGCTTAATCTCTTTTATTTTCTTTGCTCAGTTTTTCTTTGTTTGGCTAGCCTTGTGTTTAGTTTTTTAGATTTTTTTTTAGTTTGTTTTTCCGATTTGTTTTTGCTTTGCTTTATTCGTTGCTTTTTTTTTCTTCTTTGTTTGTTTTTTGGTTTACATTGTTTTTGCTTACCCTCTTTTGTTTTCTTTGTTCAATTTTTCTTTGTTTTGGCTAGTCTTGCCTTTAGTTTTTAGATTTATTTATTTTTTCTATTTTGCTTTTGCTTTGTGTTATTCATTGCTTTTTGTTTTGTTAGTTTTCTTTTTGGTTTACATAGTTTATGCTTACCCTTTTTTGTTTTCTTTGGTCAGTTTTTCTTTGTTTTGGTTAGTCTTTCTTTTAGTTTCTTATAATTTTTGTTTGCTTGCTTTTGCATTGTTTTGTTTCAGTCTTTGCCTTGCTTTTTATGTCTTGACTTCGGTCTGTATTGTTTTGCTTTGGCTTTTGTTTTTGTTTGCTTTTAAATGTGTGCATTTTGTTTTTGTTCTTTATGCTCTGCTTATTTTGTTCTCTTTTTATGAAACACATTCTTGCAAAGCAATAGAAAAATACATCATATGAAACGATGCTATTCTTCACAACAGAAATTACCAACAATGTCATGCAAGCTGTGTTTACCATACATTTCATCTGTGTGTGTGCACATTAATTAAACATGTTATTCAATAATTGAGGTAAATTTATTCAGTTTATTTTCAGAGAATTATATGTGTCCCCACTAAAAAGTGAACTGTTGCTTAATAGTACTTACAGAAACCTTACCTTGAATAACTCTTTGGTGTTGCGGCTCTTTTGTCCCCCTCTTACCTCTCCATGTATTATTTAATTTCCGAGCTGTGCTTCTCAGTTGGTTTCATGCCCGTGGCTACATGATCAGTCAGAGCACAGGACATTAACACTCCAGCCGTAATGAAATGGGCAGCACTAAAAGCGCACAGGACACTGCGAAGATAATTATTATCTCCGAGGGGACTCTTAATTGATAGCCGTTTGAAGTGATAATGATGATAGAAAAGTAGACTGATGGATTGTGGCAAAATAAGCATACAGTTGCATGAAATACTAATATTTACCCTCAGCGCTGTTCCAAATGTTGCCATGGAGACTGTTTAGTGTAAATGCTGTAATTTCAGTTACAGCATTACAATATATCATACCAGTCATACGCACACAGCTTGTAATAATAACAGATAAGAAGCTGGTTATCAGCACTGGTGATATCCATCAGTAATAAGGTGTCAGGAGCCGCTTTGACTGACACAGTTCATCACTATGAGGACCACCTGTCATCTTTCCTATTATACTGAATGGTGATCCCCAGGGGTGTGTAAAGAGATTGATTTGATGGCTGGTAATTTTACAGGCGTTTAATTCAGCTGCTGGACGTGGTTTAGACCGCTGGTTCCAGTTCAATGACCTTCAAAATCAAACCACGTCAAGCTAACGCCATAACAGTAGAAACATGACAGGAGCAAATCAGATGTTTAGCATTTTTGAACCTCATTTGTGAGTTGCAAATTGTTTGTTAATGGAGATTGTTGTATCATTTGGAGATTAGTTGTGCTCATGTTTTATGAATGAGGAGTTTAAGGCAAGACACTGTAGGCATAAACATGTTTTTTTAATATATATACATCTGTCAGTTTTGAGATTTTAGGCATTTTGGATTTTCCAAAAACATCCAAAATACACAATTAAGTTTTATTATTATTTAGTTTTTTATACTTTATTAGTTTCCATGTGTAGATTTCAGTTTACATATTTCTAAGGCTGTTTCCTTAAGATGTTTTTTTTTCTTTAAAAACTTTACAAACATGGTGTGACTACAGACATCAACAGAGAGAGAGAATACCGGACAATGAAAGACTGAACACAGGGACTACAAATACACAGGGGATGATTGGACTGATAACACACAGGGGATGAACACAGGTGAAGGTGATGAACATAACGATGGTGGGAACTGGAACAAAGGAGCGCATGGGGATGGTCACATGACGAAAACAAACACACAAGGAAGACAGGTTGTGACATGATGACAGTAAATAATATTGTACTAGATATTTTTCAAGACACTTCTATACAGCTTAAAGTGACATTTAAAGGCTTAACTAGGTTAATTATGTTAACTAGGCAGGTTAGGGTAATTAGGCAAGTTATTGTATAACGATGGTTTGTTCTGTAGACTATCGGAAAAAAAAAATAGCTTAAGGGGGCTAATAATTGTGATCTTAAAAGGGGTTTTAAAAAATTTAAAACTACTTTTATTCTAGCTAAAATAAAACAAATAAGACTTTAAGAAAAAAATATTATCAGTCATACTGTGAAAATTTCCTTGCTCTGTTAAACATCATTTGGGAAATATTTAAAAAAGAAAAAAAGATTCAAAGAGGGCTAATAATTCTGACTTTACCTGTGTGTGTATATATATATATATATATAAGTATTTCACACAAACATTTTTGAGAAAATTCAGACAGGTGGACCTTCAAAATAGAATCAGAGAAAGAAGTGGGCCTCGAAGTGAAAAAGGTTGAGAACCCCTGATATATATATATATATATATATCATAGTATTATATAATAATAATGCTTCATTTGCATATAGTATAATATAGTATTTCAGAAAATGTGTAATACATACATTTTCACAAGTCTTAAAATAATTAGTCAACAGGGGAGGTACGCTGGTCAACAATTTATTTATTTATTTATTTATTTATTTATTCATTCATTCATTCATTCATTCATTCATTCATTCATTCATTTATTTATTCATTCATTCATTCATTCATTCATTCATTCATTCATTCATTCATTCATTCATTCATTCATTCATTCATTCATTCATTCATTCATTTATTTATTACCCATTTTACCTGCAGTGTCTTGTCTTTGTGATTTTATGTTTTCATAGTTAAACTAATGTAATGATTAAAAATTAAAAAATATATATATGTATATATAATTAAATAAATAAATAAATAAATAAATAAATAAATAAATAAACAAGGCAAGCAATCAAGCTTTATTGGCACTTTCTCTCTTTCTCTTTCTCACATGAGCTTTGCTCTCCTTCATGTTTGTGCATCCACTCATACTCACTATTCATTAGCTAATATAAAATACATCTCTAGCAGTGTTTTTCTTTTTCTTACTCAGACGTCATCCTTTCATTCTTAAAACTAAATGCTAACATGTAGAACAGCAAGCACTAACACAGAGGGCTTTCAGACTTAACCAGATCTGCTGTCACCAGCTTCTGCAACCCAAGCTGACCTGAAGACAGTTCTTGCTTGACTTTTACTGCATGTTTTACATGTATATAAGTGTTTTTGTGGCTGTTGGTTCAGATGTTGTGTGTGTGTGTGTGTTGTTGTTGTTGCTAGTGCTAATTCTGGTTTACTTAGTTAACAGAGATTTTTTTTGTATATATTCATCATTGAAATCAGAAATCACTATGAATGCCTTTCAATTTAATCAAGCTGTCATCCAATTCAAATTAATATTTCCTAAATAATGATTTATTTATTTTATTTTATTTTATTTCATTAGAATGACACACGTTTTATACTTTAAATAATTAAGTTAACCAGTGGTAACAAATGCAACCTTGTTGTAAAGTGTTACCAAATAAATGTAGCTTTTTCCAAGCACGTCAAATGGTGGTGAAAAAAATATATAAAAGTTTTCCAGCTAACCAAGTAAACCATGTTTTTAAAGAAAGTGATCTTGGTGTTATTTGTTGGCTTTTCAATGTCGTGGTCTCTGTTAAAAGATCCTCTCCTCGCATGTGTTGCTTTTTCAGCAGCACAAAAATGTAAGATGTGAGCAGCTGTTGTTCATGGTCTTTTGCTCTTCCCATGTTATCTCAAGGGACGCCCATTTGAGCACATTATTTTCTCATTAAAGCCTGCTGGCAGCTGGTTAAAAATGTTTTTATTATATTTTTTTTAAAGCTTGATTCTTCCTACCACCAATTACAGTTTGGGACTGTGGCTGTGGAATGCAAGTTAGCCAAGATAAATACAGTTTGTTCTCGCATGCTGCGAGAAATAAAAATTAAATGATTTCCTTGCTCAGGATATTCAACTTGTTCTACATTTGATAGATAAATATACTTAATACAAGATGCATTTTATTAAGAAAAAAACAGATAATGATTTTAATGTGAATGATTGAGGTTTTTTCCTGGTAAAAACAAAAGAGATGAAGTAAATGCTTTTATATTTTTTGAGAAAAATGCTGAAAGTGGTATTCTCTACTTTAAGTTCTGTCACCAAAAATCATTTTTCTTGCTTGTTTGTTGATTGAGAATATGAATATACTGTTTAATATGATTGAGGCTGGGTGATTTTACATTATTTTGTAGTAAAACTCTAGCCTTCAGTAGACAAATAAAACTTTGTATTTTCTTGATCTTACCGGATTTTTTATCTAAAAATATTCGATTACTATATTCGATGCTCAATACTCATTGAATAAGAATAAGATTAATGAAATTAATGATTATGAAATGTGTAAAATTGTCAGTTGACACTTAAAGTCACAATTCGTAATATTACAGTTTTTCTCAGTCGCTTTGGTGCATTTCTCACAACACTGTTTACATTTGCACAACAGTTCATGCATTACTCAAAACAATTAGTACAAACTGCTAAACCTAGGGGATAACCTGCAAAAGTGTGTCACTTGCTCAAAATAGAGAGCATCAAAAACTGTAACAAACCCTTAACTAACACTACTTACTTAATAAACTACTAATTAACTGTTCATTAATAGTTAGTAAGGTAGAAGTTGGGTTTAAGCTTTGGGTAGGACTAAAAATGTGCAATAAGATCATACTTTATAACTACTAATGAACAGTTAATAGCTTACAGTTTTCCTCAGTGGCTTTGGTGCATTTCTCACAACACTGTTTACATTTGCACAACAGTTCATGCATTTCTGAAAACATTTAGTCATTTGTGCACATCATAGTAGCAGTTTCTCATTGCTTTCAACAAATTGCCAATGCTTTTGGACATGCATCAACTGCTTTCATACAACTCTCTGCTGTTTGTAACATTATCATTTGTTTATGTCATGTGAGTCAAAATGAACTAAACTTGTGAATGCTGAATAGTCATTCCATATAAAACTAATAGTCCTCATTTCATTACTTGGGTCATTACATACTAAAATGTTGAACTAGTTGTCAAAATCTGTCAAGCTCATTTTATTTTAAAAAAAAAATTTTTTTTAATTCCTGAAAATGTCTTCTAAATTGAACAATTTCATGAATGATTTACAGACCTAAAGTATGGATGTTCTAGGTTCAGTTCCAATATGTACTGCAATATTGTTTACAGTTGTGCACAGCTCTACCCAAAGGAAGTTTATGTGTGTTGTAAATAAGGGTGTATTTTTTTTTTTGCACAATGCTGTGAATAAATTAGAATTGTAAAGAGCAAATGCAGTAAACATGTGAATTACACATATTCAGTGTCTTGTACTCAGATACCTCACTAAATGCAGTGATGTCGAACTTTACTGTAGTTTTCAAATGGCTGTGCAAATAGTATATAGATGCATTTTCAGGAAGTGTCACCAAAATCTGACGTTTTTGCATTGATAAAAATGAACAGAGTAAACTCATAATGAAAACATGACAAAGCCATTTGACTATTTTGTTTATAAACAATAGTGTCAGGACTTTTCATTTTGATGGCACTGACACTTTCATTGACATCATACTTGCTTTTGAGGAATGAGCTCTCTATTTTGAGCAAGTGACACACTTTTGCAGGTTATCAACTAGGTTTTGCAGTTTGTACTAATTGTTTTGAGAAATGCATGAACTGTTGTGCAAATGTAAATAGTGTTGTGAGAAATGCACCAAAGCTGCTGAGAAAAACTGTAATTTCCAGTCACCTTACAGCCACTTCCGTCACGGCACAACAGGTAAAACTTCTTAATTAAATATAAATACATAAATTCAGAAACAAAACATCCATTATACAATAAACTAATTATGAAAGAAAGAAGATATTATAATAAATAAATTATTTGACAATTGGGCTTCATTGATGACACTGACACTTTCATTAACATGGATACTTGCTTTTGAGGAATGAGCTATCCATTTTGAGCAAGTGACACGCTTTTGCAGGTTATCAACTAATTCAACTAATTGTTTTGAGAAATGCATTAACTGTTGTGCAAATGTAAATAGTGTTGTGAGAAATGCACCAATGCGACTGAGGAAAAACTGTAAATAACTCAGATTGGATTGCGAGCAGACAAAATTTGATAGGAACATCCTTAACCTTCAGTAAGTAAATGCATCTTGTTTAAGACTTGAAATGAAATCATTTTCCCGCAGTGCATTACGTTGGGTTCCAATCTGCACTTGAAAGATAAACTGGTGAAATGCAAAAAGCCATGAATTGATAGCAAGATCAAAAATGGGTTTACCCGAACAGGTAAAGTACCATCCATCTCATCCAACTCCACTTCACCCACTCCAAACCAGACTTCACATAATCTCATTTGACCTCATTTTTATTCTTTTTATTTTGTCAGTGTACCCCATCTCATCTTTCATCTAACACCATGTTATCATTACAGAACAAACAAAACGAACAACTCGATCTCTTGGATCTAGACACTGACGCGTTGCTGCTCACCCAGGTAAGGTGGAACCAAAACGAGTCCCTAAAATTCCCCCACACCTTTCCTCGAATGAGCCGTCGTTTTGATTGCAAACGACCCCAGAAAGCTCCTCTAGCAGTAATCGAGTGATAAGTAATGCACTGTGGCCCACTCTAGACTCCAGTCCAGCCCCTGTGCAGGAAAGTAAATGTCACGCTACCCGCTATGAACAGTTTATAGCCCTGCCAAAATCCCCTGCCTCATGCTTTTCCTTTTCAACTGGTCTCCTGGAAGTAGGCCACTCACTCATAGCTGACCTTTCTTTTTCATAGTCAAATGACAGAGCTCTTATAGATGACCCCAGAGTCACCTGCTTGAATAGGGTGGATTTCGTGTCCCCTTTGCCCCACTGCACACTTCATAAATAATGAAATATCCCGACGGACGTCTCCCCGCGTGACCATGTGTTAGATTTTACACTGGACTCAAAGGTCACAAGTGTATTAATGTTATTGTGTGATGTTTTTTGGTTTTTCTAGATTATTAGAGACATGAGTAAATGCCAGGGTAGCATCAGAAAAGAGAACATTATTATTCTTTCATAAAAAAAGCACTTTATTATTATTATTACTATTGTACTGTATGTAGGTGTGAAAAAAACAGGAAAGAACACTGTGGCCTCAAGCAAATGGATTCACGGTTTTTTAAAGCTTTTCTACCACTTTAAAAAGCTCAGAAAAAGCTTCTGCCAGCAGCTGTTGGGTTTTTATGATAAACACTCTTAAGAAAGACATGGCATACACAAAATAAAAAGTTTAAAGTGCTATGTAAAAGCTTAACTAGGATATTAAGAAAAAAGATCTATATTTCTTAAGGGAGCTAATTATATTAACCCTAAACATTGATTTACAAAACTGCTTTTATTCCTGTCACACAAAAAATAGGATATTTGAAACATCTTACTGTGGAAAGTTCTTGCTCTTTTAAACATCACAAGGAATTAAAATTGCACAGGAGGGCTAACAATTTTACCTTTAACTGTATGTAAAATACAGTTTAGTGTAACGACTTAAAATAAAATTAAATTAAATGTAATTAAATTAAGTTCATTCCACTGTAGCATCCCCGTTTTAATAAAGGGACTAAGCCGAAAAAAATGAACGAATGAAATAAATTTAATTAAATAAAAAAATTATATATATATATATATATATATATATATATATATATATATATATATATATATATATATATATATATATATATATATATATATATATATATATAAAAGAAAAGAAAATATATATATAAATAAATAATTAATTAAAGAAAATGACATAAAAAAAAATATATATATAAATAAATCAAAAAGAAAAAAACAGAAAAAGAAAAAAATTAATTAAAAAATAAATAAAAGAAAATGAAATAAAATGAAAAATATATAAATAAATGAAAAAGAAAAGAAAAGAAAAAGAAAAAAATAAATAAAAAAAATAAATAAAAGAAAATGAAAAATAAAATAAAGAATATGTACAAGTATCAAAATAAATAAAAAGAAAAAAGAAAAAAAAAATATATATATAAATATATAAATAAATAAAAAGAAATGAAAAGAAAAGACAAAATAAATAAATAAATAAAAAAAAGAAAAGAAAATTTAAAAAATATGTAAAAATATATAAATAAAAAGAAAAGAAAAGAAAAGAAAAATAAATATTTAAATAAATAAATAATTAAATAAAAGAAAAGAAAATTAAAAAACTATGTAAAAATATATAAATAAAAAGAAAAGGAAAGAAAAAATATATAAATAAATAAATAATTAAATAAAATAAAAACATATATATATATATATATATATATATATATATAAACAAATAAAAAAGAAAAGAAAAGAAAAAATATATAAATTAATATATATATATATATAAAAGAAAGAAAAGAAAGAAATTTTTTTATTTATATATATAAATAAATATTAAATAAATAAAATAAAAATAAAGAAATATATAAATGAAAAGTAAAGAAAAGAAAAATTTAAAATATTTAAATAAATAAAATAAATAAAATAAATAAAATAAATAAAATAAATAAAATAAATAAAAAAAATAAAAATGAATGAATGAACTAATGAATTAATGAATGAATTGATGAATAAATAAATTCAGTAATTTTGGCCTTTAGAAGTCAGGAAAAAAAAAATGAAATCCTTATGGAGCTGGCATGCCCTTGTTCAGAAATAACTCTGAATACAGGATCCATCCCAATGAAATGCCCTCATTATCTTCTCAGAAATTAGCTCATGATTTGATTTTATGCAAATCCATGGTATTCCATTGAAAGCCAGTGAATGAATTGTGGTTAAATTTATGAGCCGATTTTTCCCTGAAGACCTGAGCAAAAGATCAGTCTTAGAGAGCAGAAATTAGACATGGGAATTCATAGGTTTGCTACATGCACATATAATAGATAGATAGATAGATAGATAGATAGATAGATAGATAGATAGATAGATAGATAGATAGATAGATAGATAGATAGATAGATAGATAGATAGATAGATAGATAGATAGATAGATAGATAGATAGATAGATAGATAGATAGATAGATAGATAGATAGATAGATAGATAGATAGATAGATAGATAGATACTGTAAGAGTAAAGTCATCATCATCTTTTCAATGATTTGAAATCATTAATAACCCACTATCATCTCCATAAGTCACCTTGTGTATCTTAACCACTGTATGTCCAGATGTAGGAGCCACTATACTGTGGAAAAGACGACTGACAGTGAGTGCTGAAGTGAATCTGATTTTATGCTGTAAATGTTCCTCTTTCATCTGCAGAATATCAACCAGTTAGAGCTTTTTGGAGACATGTCCACCCCTCCAGATATCACATCGCCCTCGGTGAGTCACTCCAGCATCACAGCGTGCACTGCATACTAACTAAGCAATATGTAAACACTATGGCATTTGGAACACATTTATAGTTAAGGTTTTAGCAATACACTATATATTTCGATTTTGGTTTGGTATGTGTCTGTATGTGTTTTGGTATGTGTGTATAATATAAAATAGTGTCATTTTAAAGTGTCATTCTCCACTTTTTTTTTTTTGCAAATAGACTCGTTTTACAACTCCCCTAGAGTTAAACAGTTTAGTTTTACCATTTTTGAATCCATTCAGATGATCTGTGGATCTGGCAGGACCACTTTTAGCTTAGCTTAGCATAAATCATTGAATCGGATTAGACCATTAGCATCTCATTAAAAAAAAAAAATTAAAAGAGTTTTGGTAATTTTGCTATTAAAGCTTGATTCTACTGTAGTTACATCGTCCACTAAGACAATGGAAAATAAAATGTTGCCATTGTCTAGGTTGATATGGCTAAATAAAATAAAATAAAATAAATTAAAATAAATAAATTAATTAATTAATTAAAAAAATTAATCAATTATTTAATAAATAAATAAATAAAATAAAAAAATTAATTAAGTTATTTTGCCCTTTGAAAGTCAAAATGACTGAAAAAAAAAAATGAAATCCTTATGGAGCTGGCATGCCCTTGTTCAGAATTAACTCTAAATACAGGATCCATCCCATCCCAAAAAGTGTCATTCTGGGGTGCGTTTCCCAAACAACGACGTAACTCGCGGCTGAACTATCATAGTGCGATGCATCGTTTGGCAAAAAAACAATGTAGTGACGAGTGTTTCTCAAAACCCGTAGTTTCTCTGTCGCAGATCCATCGCTTGAACCACGTTAGTTATAGCGTAAAACGCCCATAATGATGCTCTAAACAGGGTGGAGTAACTTCTTTAGAGAACAACCCCATCATTTCTTTGTGCAAATTATATTGTTTTACACAAACACGCATTTAAAATACAATCCAATATTAGTTTTGTTAAAAGCATGCACTCGTTTTCCATATTATTTAAAATATATGTAAATGGCACATATAGGGCCAATGTTTGCTTTACTAATATTATTGAGAAGTTGAACATTACATATTCTATTCTAAAACATAAAATCACTTACAAAAGCTAACACTGTTCTAATATCATATATAAATCATATAAATAAATAAATAATGAGGTGATTTATTATAAATATATTTACTTTATTAATAATATTAATAATGATGATGATTATTATTATTATTATTATTATCATTATTATTATTTAGGATATTGTTTATTTATTTAAAAAAAAATTACAATTTGACACATGCAAACCACAGCAGAAAGTTCTAACCAACAGACTCATGTTATATACAGCAGAGAAACTTAATAAATAACCCACTATAAAATAAAAGAATTAACGTATGCTATGTTTTTTATTTTCACAAGCTTTGGAGACGTAACATAATTTCCGTTTTTAAATATACCTATAGCTTTCACCATGAGGCTGTGTTCAAAATGATATTAATGTTTTCAAAGTGCACTGCGAAGGGAGCACAATTGTAAGCATGAAGATCGCTAAAACTGAACTGTAAAAATACTTTGAAAGGAAACTATACCTAAGAGAGATTAACTTAATGCTTTTTTATTATTAATAATTCCAAATTTGAATGTTAGAATGTTCTAAATGAATAGGGCATAGGGGGGATAAGTGCGAATAGAACACAGCCAGGAACTATGCTTTTAACTACAGCTCCAGAGGTGTCGTTTCAAGTGCTAAAGTTTGCGACGCAGTTTGCGAATGTTCGTTGGAGCGATGGATTTGGGAAACAGCAAATCAACTAACTATGTTTGTAACGACAGAACTTGCGACCTTAGTTGGCTAACGATGGTTTTGGGAAACGCACCCCTGCACTTTTTTAGCTTAGCATAAATCATTGAATTGGATTAGACCATTGGCATCATGTTAAAAAATTGTCAAAAAAGAGTTTTGATAATGTTCCTATTTTAAGCTTGACTCTACTGTACTTACATCGTGCACTAAGACAATGAAAAATGAAATGTTGCTATTTTCTAGGTTGATATGGCTAAATAAATTAAATTAAATTACAAATAAATACAATAAATAAAAATAAATAAATAAATAAATAAAAAATTATTAAGTTATTTTGGCCTTTAGAAGTCAAAATGACTGAAAAAACCAAATCCTTATGGAGCTGGCATGTCCTTGTTCAGAATTAACTCTGAATACAGGACCCATCCCATCCCCAAAAGTGTCATTCTGCACTTTTTTTTTGCAAATAGACTCGTTTTACAACTCCACTAGAGTTAAACAGTTGAGTTTTACCATTTTGAATCCATTCAGACGATCTGTCGATCTGGCAGGACCACTTTTAGCTTAGCTTAGCATAAATCATATGATTAAATAAAATAATTAAATGAAGAATAAATGAAAACAAAACACAACACAAATGAATAGTTGCTTTCATAAAACAACATGCACATAAGTTTGCTACAAGGATTCTCAGATCCTTATTAGATTCTTCAATTGTTAGCTTTTATCCACAGCCTCGGGGAAATGGGACATTCTGCATTATTTTCAGAAAACTTTGTTTCTTTTTTCAAACAACATTTTACCAGTTTGTTTAAGCAAACACAAAATTATGTTGTTGAACAAGTTAGTTAGTTAGTTAGTTAGTTAGTTAGTTAGTTAGTTAGTTTGTTTGTTTTGTTAGTTGATTGGTTTGTTAGTTAGTTAGTTAGTTAGTTAGTTAGTTAGTTAGTTAGTTAGTTAGTTAGTTAGTTAGTTAGTTAGTTAGTTAGTTAGTTTGTTTGTTTTGTTAGTTGATTGGTTTGTTAGTTAGTTAGTTAGTTAGTTAGTTAGTTAGTTAGTTAGTTAGTTTGTTTGTTTTGTTTAGTTAGTTAGTTAGTTAGTTAGTTAGTTAGTTAGTTAGTTAGTTAGTTAGTTAGTTAGTTAGTTAGTTTGTTTTGTTTTGTTTAGTTAGTTAGTTAGATAGTTAGTTAGTTAGTTAGTTAGTTTGTTTTGTTTATTTAGTTAGTTAGTTAGTTAGTTAGTTGGTTAGTTAGTTAGTTAGTTAGTTAGTTAGTTAGTTAGTTAGTTAGTTAGTTAGTTTTTTTGTTTGTTTGTTTGTTTGTTTGTTTTGTTTGTTGATTGGTTGGTTGGTTGGTTGATTATTTAGTTAGTTAGTTAGTTAGTTAGTTAGTTAGTTAGTTAGTTAGTTAGTTAGTTAGTTAGTTAGTTAGTTAGTTAGTTAGTTAGTTAGTTAGTTAGTTAGTTAGTTAGTTAGTTAGTTTGTTTATTTGTTTGTTTATTTGGTTAGTTGGTTAGTTAGTTTGTTTGTTTGTTTGTTTGTTTTGTTTGTTAGTTAGTTAGTTAGTTAGTTAGTTAGTTAGTTAGTTAGTTAGTTAGTTAGTTAGTTAGTTAGTTAGTTTTTTGTTTGTTTGTTTGTTTGTTTGTTTATTTAGTTTGTTAGTTAGTTAGTTATTTAGTTAGTTTGTTTGTTTATTTGTTTGTTTATTTGGTTAGTTAGTTAGTTAGTTAGTTAGTTAGTTAGTTAGTTAGTTAGTTAGTTAGTTAGTTAGTTAGTTAGTTAGTTAGTTAGTTAGTTAGTTAGTTTTGTTAGTTGATTGGTTGGTTGATTATTTAGTTAGTTAGTTAGTTAGTTAGTTAGTTAGTTAGTTAGTTAGTTAGTTAGTTAGTTAGTTAGTTAGTTAGTTTGTTTGTTTGTTTTGTTTATTTAGTTATTTAGTTAGTTAGTTAGTTAGTTAGTTAGTTAGTTTGTTTTGTTTAGTTAGTTAGTTAGTTAGTTAGTTAGTTAGTTAGTTAGTTAGTTAGTTAGTTTTTTTGTTTGTTTGTTTGTTTGTTTATTTAGTTTGTTAGTTAGTTAGTTAGTTATTTAGTTAGTTAGTTTGTTTATTTGTTTGTTTATTTAGTTAGTTAGTTAGTTAGTTAGTTAGTTAGTTAGTTAGTTAGTTCGTTAGTTCGTTAGTTAGTTAGTTAGTTCGTTCGTTCGTTAGTTAGTTAGTTAGTTAGTTCGTTCGATAGTTATCATAAGCTAAGTTATCATAAGCTAATCTGTCAGAAGCTTTAATATTCTTTAATGTTCTGCTGGGGCAAAAAAAAGCAATTGCTTTTTAGGCTATGTTTAAATTACAGCGTTGTAGCTAAAAACGGAAAAGTTTTCCCCTTGCATTTAAAAAAAGTGACACCTAAAAAAAAAGTGCACGACATCATGATTTTTGTTTTCATAGATTCTCATTTGTGGGTGTTTACATGGACACAACATCAGTGCCACTTTCAAAAACTTCCACTTTGTAACATGCTATCAAATATATTCGTTTTCAGCCCAGAAAATACTGTTGTCGTGTAAATGAACAGGCCAAATGCATAATTCGCATTTACGGCTGAAAACATAGTTGTGTAAACGGCCTCTTAAATGGCCTCGGAAGTGAGAAATTTAACAACACATTTTAATTTTTGGACTATCCTGAGGTACTTAGTGAACAGTTATTTGTGTGCACCATTACACTCCTTTCAGTTAAGCGATGTATTGTAGTTTTATAGACAATCCCCTGTCTGGTTTTGCTCCTCCACAGACTCCAGCATCTCCGGCTAACACTCTGGACCCCTCGCTGGCCCACCAGACCCCATCCGAACTGTTTACCCCCTTCAACCCCGCCTCTGTACCCTCAGGTAGGAGAAATCTGTTTACAGGACAAAATAACAGAGAAAACAGATAAAGCAGACATGTAAATTAAATAATGTGTCTGTCTGGCTCGGCCTAAATAAAGCGTCCCATCCTGCCTGGAGAATATGAATGCTCTCATTACTGACTGATCTGATCCGCATGATAAATACCTGGCAGAGGACACGGTGTTACCTCTAGTGTATATGTGTGTGTGTGATGTCTTTTTAACGTGCACATCTGTTCTGCGGTCATTTCATGCATATTTATTATGTACCCCCCCTCCCCCAATGTCCACTTAGTCAAGGTTTTTTTGCAACATGAATAGAAAGAATGTAGTTTTATGTCCACTTTCACCCCTTCTGGCTCTTTATTTAAATGAAATGCATTAAAATTTAAGATGTGTGTACAGTATGCTATCAAAAGAGTAGTTAAATTAAAAATTCATTTATTTTTACTCAGGCTCTTGTTGTTTTAATATTGTATGACTTGTATTTTTATTTGAAACACAAAAGGTGATGTTTTGGAAGATATCTCAGGGATTTTGTCTGTAAAGTGAAAGTTGATGGTGTTGATTGTTATTTCGGGCCCCACTGACTTTCATTACGAGAACAAATACAGTTCTCGTTGTTGAAATGTCATGAAATACATTAAGTTAGGTTAGGATAGGCGTTTTTTGGGTGAAAACTATATTATTATTATTATTATTACTATTATATACGTAAAGTAATGAGATTTGCCCTGCCCGCTCGCGGTTTTTAAGGCAACTTTTTGGTGCGTTAATCTAGTCAATACTATTGTTCAAAAAGGTAATGATTCGCACTCATCAAGTAATTGTTTCGAAACAATTACTTCATGAGTGCGAATCATTACCTTTTTGAACAATATTATTATTATATAACAAAACAAGCAAACAAATTTAATAAATAAATAAATAATATTACAAATATAAATGTAGAAATGTTGTAGTATAATATATTATAAATAATATTTAAATAACAATATTTATGAATTATATTATTTTATATTTGAAAAAACAACAGAAAATAAACATCATATTGTAAGGAACAATTTAAAAAAAAGAATAAACAGACTATAAATAAATAAATATAATAATAAATAAATAAAATTAAAATACAAAAACTACACATTTTGTAGAGTAAAATATACTATAAATAATATTTATATAGCACAAATTATAAATTATTCATGTTATATATTAGCTATATTAATTTTTACAAATAAACAAATAATAAAACAAAGAAATTGAATAAATGAATAAATAATATCACACGTAAATATATAAATTTTGTAGTATAATACACTATAAATAATAGTTATATAGCACAATTTTATGCTATATATTAACTATATTCATTTTTTACAAATAAGCAAATAACAAAACAAACAAATTTGTTAAAAAAAATAATGTTACAAATATAAATATATAAATTTTGTATATAATATACTATAAATAATATTTATATAACAATATTTATAAATTATTTATGTTATATTAACTATATAGATTTTTTACAAATAAACAAATAACAAAACAAACAAAGAAATTGAATAAATAAATAATTAAATAAATAATATTACACATATAAATATATGAATTTTGTAGTATAATATACTATAAATTAAATTTATATAACAATATTTATAAATTATATTATTTTATATTTAAAAATATTACAAAAACAGACAATAAACATAGTTATAATGAACAAATTAACAAAAGAAATAAACAAACAAACTATAAATAAATAAATAAAAAAATATAATAAATAAATAAATAAATAAATTTTTTATATTAAACTATTCATTTTGTAGAGTATAATGTACTATAAATAATATTTATATAGCACAATATTTATAAATTTAATGCTATTTATTAATTATATTATTTTATATTTTAAAAATATTACAAAAACAGAAAATAAACATCATATTTCAATGAACAAATTAACAAAAGAAATAAATAAACTATAAATAAAATAAATAACAACAAGTTGGTTAGTTAGTTAGTTTGTTCGTTTGTTTGCTGTTTAGTTAGTTATTTAGTTTGTTTATTTGTTTTTTTGTTAGTTAGTTAGTTAGTTAGTTAGTTAGTTAGTTAGTTAGTTTGTTTGTTTGTTTGTTGGTGTGTGTGTGTGTATATATATATATATATATATATATATATATATATATATATATAGATATATATATTTTTTTTTTTTTTTTTTTTTTTTTTAATGGTATTTTATTAATCTTTATAATTACTCATGTTGTCCCTTCACTTGAATTGTTTTTAAATATGGATCGATTGATTTTGATAGGACGTTTTGATATTAATTTACAACCTTATTTTACCAGTCGATCACTTTCATTAAATGTCATCCTTCCTCCAGAAGTTTTTCTTCTCGTATATTCTGAAAAAAATAAATAAATAAATAAAAATCACAATTTTCTCCTATTTACCCGTGGTGCATCCACAGCTCAAATATCTGCCACGATGGAGCGGTGCAGGTGTAGAAACAGCCTATTCCTGCCTGACTGAATGATGGACGTGCACAATTCTCTTACATTCACACACAGAGCTTCTCCAGGCGCATACAGAGACGCTCGCTGGTCCTCCAGACGAGCACAAACTGTTAGAGCAATTGCATGAGCTTGACTTCAGCCCTGACAGCAGCATCCAGCGCTGAAAGCATCAGATCTGTCATGTTGGTGAAGTCAGATGTTCCTGTCTCTACATGATACTGGCGATGCTGGGGAGAAATTAAAAACACATTAACTAGTCTTTCAGGAACATGACAGCAGCTCGGCTGGATTCAAAACACTTGCTTCTTCAGTACCGTGATACACTGTTAATGCAGTGACGAGGATTTATTTGACCAAAAAAAGTCAACTTATTTTATTTAAATTTTATTCTGTCAGTATCTGCTCACTCTGATGATGTCTCTAATCTGTATTAATGTATTTCTTGTGCTGAACACACACACACACACACACACAAAAGATATACTGATGAATGTAGGTGATCGAACAGTTAATGGCTGGTGATAGCAAGAAAAAAAATACTCAAGGTCAGTGGGGACAAGATTACCCACATTTTCCAAAATATCTTATGTTTAAGAAGAAATCATTCAGGTTTAAATCCCCTTGAGCATGAGTAAGTGACGACAGAATTTTCCTTTTTGGGTAATCCATTCATGTTGATGTTGATAAAACAGCAAAACATCTATTTTTATGTTTGTTTATTCAATTTCTTAATGATAAATGCACCTACCATTGTGATTTTCCTGAAAAAAATTTGAGATTTTATATTTTTGCCATATCATCCAACCTTACTGTATTGCATGTGCAGAAGGGGTTAATTGATTTTAATTGTTTGTTTGTTTGTTTGTTTGTTTGTTTGTTTGTTTGTTTGTTGTAATTTAGAAAAACTACAAATATTTTTTTTTTATTTAAATTTAATTTCATGTATTTATTTATTTATTTATTTATTTTATTTTTATTTTATTTATTTATTTATTTTTATAATTTTTTTTTTAATTAATAAATTTTTTTTTTATATAAATCAATTTTTTTCAAACTCATTGCCATGACATTCTAACGTTTAATTCACAAACATAACAAAACCTTATGAATGAAATCCAATTTTTATACAAAAAAGTACATAGCTTAAAAAAAAAAAAACTTATAATCATTTGTAATGTTTACATTCACACATAATCGGCAGCTAGCTCTCTGCAACTCTCACATGGTCGCCCACTGAAGCTAAGCAGGGCTGCACCAGGTCAGTACCTGGATGGGAGACCACATGGGAAAGCTACGTTGCTGCTGGAAGTGGTGTTAGTGAGGCCAGCAGGGGGTGCCCAACCTATAGTCTGTGTGGGTCCTAATGCCCCAGTATAGTGATGGGGACTCTATTCTGCTCAGTGAGCGCCGTCTTGCGGATGAGACGTTAAACAGAGGTCATTAAAAGTTCCTTAACCCCTTGCCACTGGCCTCTGTTCATCATGGCCTCCTAATCCTCCCCATATCATAATTGGCTTCATCACTCTGTCTCCTTTCCACCAATCAGCTGGTGTGTGGTGTGCGGTCTGGCACAAAATGGCTGCCGTCGCATCATCCAGGTGGATGCTGCACACTGGTGGTGGATGAGGAGATTCCCCCCTATGTGTAAAGTGCTTTGAGTGTCCAGAAAAGCGCTATATAAATGTAAGGAATTAATGTTTGCTTATTTTTTTGTTTTTGTTTGTTATTTTGTTGTTTGTTTTCCTAACAATACAGTTATCATAAAAATAAGTTAAATCATTTAATTTAATTTCATTTTGTTTACAAAAAATACTGAAAGCTACAGGAAGATCCCAACTTTGTAGGAGCAATCTTGTTTAGTTGTTCAGTGGTATATTCAGGACACGCTCCTGCTGCGCGTGTGGCATGTCAGACAGATAAGATACCATTTGGCCTTTTATTATTGGAATCAGCGTTACTCACCGGAAAGAAAGAGCGAGATGTGTAATGAAATAAGCCTGGCTGTGATATGAGTGAGACTGTTGTAATGGCCTCTTTTAAAGGGCGTTGCTATTCATTAAGCCCGGGCCTATTGTGAGCAGTAATTACAATAGTTCATCTGAGCCATAAAGACCTTTTTCATTATGAAAATCTAGGTCATTTTACTCCAGTCGTCAGGAGATCAATGACTGCAGACTGAAGGTCCTTTGGTGAATGCTAAAGGTTACAGCACACTCTCCTAATCCGTGTTTTCTGCTCACCTTTATTTGTACCGCATTTTATTAAATATAGAATATTTTAAAAACATAGTAATATAACAGGGATGACTTACATTTGAGTTCATTCATTCGATCATTTTCTTTTCAGTTTAGTCCCTTTATTAATCTGGGGTCGCCACAGCGGAACGAACCGCCAACTTATCCAGCATATGTTTTTTTTTTACGCAGCGGATGCCCTTCCAGCCACAACCCATCACTGAAAAAACAACCACACATACACTATGGCCAATTTAGCTTACCCAATTCACCTGTACCACATGTCTTTGGACTGTGGGGGAAACCAGAGCACCCGGAGGAAACCCACGCGAACACTGGGAGAACATGCAAACTCCACACAGAAATGCCAACTGACCCAGCCGAGGCTTTGAACCAGCAACCTTCTTGCTGTGAGGCGAATGTGCTACCCACTGTGCCACCGCGTCGTCCATTTGAGTTCAGCACAGTAGAATACAACCAAAGTCTCTTTAAGGCAAGTCATTTCACTCAGCGGCCGTGTTTGAAACGCCTCTCGGGCAGTATGCTCGGGCATTCTGTCTGAATAGGAAAACATCAAATTCTCCAAAATTGTTTGCCATGCTTACGATTACATTACATATTTGGAATCACCAATACAATTAAACAGCATCTCTCTCATACTATTTATTTAGAATCAAACAAAATCTGCATATTTTCAGGTTATCGGAGCTAATGTGCACGCGCACTCGAAAGGAACGAGATCACGGCACCAACCTCATTTATGGCCGTTCTACACATTATCATCCTCTGGATAATGCTCCGTCACATCGCGCTGGCCTTCTGAAGTAATTCTTGGTCTTGATGGTGAATCTCCTCCCAAAATAACAGCGACTCTTTGTTTACAAGTTTGATTGTTTGCTGTCATGTGATGTGCGTTTGACAGGATGGACTGTACCTCACAGATTACAAAACTAAAAAAACTTTTGTTTTCAAGTGTAGTTGCTTCATTTAAAATCATTTAGAGATTTCAAGCTTTGTTTGGATATATTTCTTATGTCTGTGAAGCAAGTATTTGCTGAGATTCCAGTGCATTTGTTGACCACAGAAACTGTTGTAAAACCACATGTCTGGTGCGAGCTTCTCCTCTGGAGAATCGTCAGTCTATAGTGATTGATGATTGGCTGCTGTACTAGTAGGTGGGGCTTCATCCACTATATTGACCATTACAGATTTCTCTATTCAAAACTATACGAGTGACACGTCTGGTGTATTCTACAGTCTTTGATACAACACAAAACTGTAGTTTCATTATTAAGTTCAAATGTTGATTTTCATGTAAATCGGTTTAGTAAATCATTAACTATACTTGTCACTCTAAGAAATAAAGGTACGCGAGCTGTCACTGGGGTGGTGCCTTTTCAAAAGGTACACATTTGTACTTGAACGGTCCATATTGGTACCTCAAAAGTATATATTAGTACCTAAAAATTTTAGGGGGAACACTTTTGTACTTTTTAGGTACTAATATGTACCCTTGAGGTATTAATATGGACCTTTTAGGTACAAATTTGTACCTTTCGAAAAGGTATTACCCAAGTGACAGATCGTGTACCTTTATTTCTGAGAGTGTACACAAACAAAGGTACAAAATCTGTCACTAGGAAGGTACACTTGTACCATACAGGTGGACATTAGTACCTTTAGGGTACACTTTTGTACCTTTAAGATACTATGAGGTACACATTTGTTCTTTTTAAGTATTAATATGTACCTTTTAGAACCTGTCAGGAACAAAACTGTACCTTTTAAAAAGGTACCAGCGCAGTGAAAGATTTTGTACCTTTATTTTTGAGAGTTTAGGGCAGGGTTGCTCAACCCTATTCCTGGCGATCGACCTTCCTGCAGTTTTCAGTTGCAGCCCTTATCAAACACACCTGCCTGTAATTATCAAGTGCTCCTCACGTTCTAAATAATTGGTTCAGGTGTGTTTGATCAGGGTTGGAGCTGAAATCAGCTGGAAGGTCGATCGCCAGGAACAGGGTTGAGCACCCCTGGTTTAGGGTTTGATGTGAAATTGCCCACAGCCTGGTTTATCAAAACACATGTACATTTTATGCAAAACTTACACAAGTGCTTCAGTTATATATTGCACTTCTTAGTCTGTCCTCAAGTCTTTATTTCACAGTCGGAAAAGGAAACAAAACAAGAACAAAAACAAACTACTGAAGACAGTAGATACTGGTAATATCGATGAATGCTTGCATGAGAGGAATAAATATATCCGCAACTCTACTTAAAACAAAAATGATACATTTTTTATTGGTCAAAAAAAACTGAAAACGGCATAGACACTGGGCAAGGCTGCGTTGAGTGCCTGTGTTTGTGCAAGCTGGGTATAATTAGAAAGGCTGTGCACATACCTTAGCATACATAAAAATTGAAGTATACGTTAAGTTTAACATTCTGTCAGTTAAAGCTGGAATTACTAGAATGGCCAAAGCAGTCATTCTGACCGTTCATATACTGTAAGACTGAACCAAATTTAATATTTGTCACCTCATGTTTACACTCAAAGCGTCTATTGAGATTTTAGAACTACGCTTTGAATGTCTGTCATCGTATTTATGTCATTACCCTAAGAATATTATCTTTTAAAATATATATATGGCGTTGCAGTGGCGCAGTAGATAGTGCTGTTGCCTCACAGCAAGAAGGTCACTGGTTCGAGCCTCGGCTGGGTCAGTTGGCGTTACTGTGTGGAGTTTACATGTTTTCCCCGCGTTCACGTGGGTTTCCTCCGAGTGCTCCGTTTTCCCCCACAGTCCAAAGACATGTGGTATAGGTGAGTTGGGTAGGCTAAATTGTCCGTAGTGTATGAGTGTGTATGGATGTTTCCCAGAGATGGGTTGCATCTAGAAGGGCATCCGCTGCGTAAAACATGTGCTGGATAAGTTGGCGGTTCATTCCGCTGTGGCGACCCTGGATTAATAAAGGGACTAAGCCGAAAAGAAAATGAATGAATAAATGAATATATATATATATATATAGCCTATAATTGTTTACGAGGTACTAGGCTGTCCCAGTAGGTGTGTAACGTTACCTCACTGTGTCTGGCAAGTGGTGTCTCACACAGCTTTTTCACCACAGTGAAACTTTTGAAAGTTTGAAAGACTTGTCTGAAGATTAAAATATCTTTAGGATTGTAATATATTACTCTTTTTACCGA
Organism: Danio kyathit; assembly: GCA_903798195.1. Taxonomy (NCBI): domain Eukaryota; kingdom Metazoa; phylum Chordata; class Actinopteri; order Cypriniformes; family Danionidae; genus Danio; species Danio kyathit. The sequence goes on along the minus strand of LR812538.1, from coordinate 5,807,226 downwards.
ACGCTGTTAATTAATCAAACTTATTTTCAGTATATTTGGAATAAACAGACATGTGATTTTCAAAGACAACATATCTTTGATATGAAACAGCGTTTGATTTTACTTTTACTATATGTTGTATATGTACAGTTGAAGTCAGAATTATTAGCCCCCCTGAATTATTTTTTTCCCTAATTTCTGTTTAACGGAGAGCAGATTTTTTTCCAACACATTTCTAAACATAATAGTTTTAATAACTCATTTTTAACTGATTTATTTTATCTTTGCCATGATGACAGTAAATAATATTTGACTAGATATTTTTCAAGACACTTCTATACAGCTTAAAATGACATTTAAAAGCTTAACTAGGTTAATTAGGTTAACTAGGCAGGTTAGAATAATTAGGCAAGTTATTGTATAATGATGGTTTGTTCTGTAGACTATCGAAAAAAAAATAGCTTAAAGGGGCTAATAATTTTATCCTTAAAATGTTGCTTAAAAAATTAAAAACTGCTTTTATTCTAGCCAAAATAAAACAAATAAGACTTTCTTCTGAAGAAAAAATATTATCAGACATACTGTGAAAATTTCCTTGCTCTGTTAAACATCATTTGGAAAATATTTAAAAAAGAATAAAAAGTTTCAAAGGGGGACTAATAATTCTGACTTCAACTGTATATACAGTACAAACACTCATTTACAAGAAAATGTATCTTTTGAACATTTGCAGTTTCCATCAGTAGGCTAGATCTGGCTAGTACTGTATATATTAATACACTAGACAGCTCTAGTATAGACCTAGATATACTATATATAGATGGTCTAGAATATATTAATTGGCAACGCAGTGGCGCAGTAGGTAGTGCTGTTGCCTCACAGCAAGAACGTCGCTGGGTCGCAGGTTCGAACCTCGGCTGGGCTGGGTCAGTTGGCGTTTCTGTGTGGAGTTTGCATGTTCTCCCTGCGTTTGCATGGGTTTCCTCCGGGTGCTCCGGTTTCCCCCACAGTCCAAAGACATGCAGTACAGGTGAATTGGGTAAGCTAAATTGTCCGTAGTGTATGAGTGTGAATGTGTGTGTGGAAGTTCCCAGAGATGGGTTGCGGCTGGAAGGGCATCCACTGCGTAAAATCGTGCTGGATAGGTTGGCGGTTCATTCCGCTGTGGCGACCCCGCAAGGGACAAAGCCGACAAGAAAATGAATGAATGAATGAAGAATATATTAATTATAATTATGATGCAAACTATTTCCCTCCACACCTCCAAACCCACAAACACATTTTATTTTCATGTCTTTCAGAGGGCATCAAGTGTTATTTAGTGTAATTTAGTGTCAATCGTATTTGGTGTAAATCCTTATGCTCACTCTGCATTAAACATGTTTAAGAGCTTAAGTAAGCCACATTTTACAGTGGGAAGGAAGTCAGCCTTGAGTGACAAAAATAGAGAGAAAAAAAACCTAAGGAGAAACCAGGCTCAGTCAGGGGGTCTTTTCTGTTCTTTCCCAGAGCATCTTGGCAGCAAAATCCCATTTGATAATGTTGTGAACCTAAAGTCTTCTTGTCTCTGTCTGTTAGGTTATGTGACGATGGGAGCCGTGCCACCTGCGTGGGCGCAGCAACAGTTTGCTGCTCAGGGTCCATTAGCGTTTGGCGTCCAATCCCCAGTGCAAGTTGCGCAGGTCTTACCTGGCACTCAGCCTCTAATCTGGGGTCAAGCCAACCTTTTCCCTGCCACCCAGCAGCAGTGGGCTGCGATGGCTGGGGCTCACTTTTCTCCTGCCGCTTTCATGCCTGCCCAGACAGTAGGGCCACTTCCTGCTGCCATGTTTCAGACACTGGCTCCCATGGCAGTGCCGGCGTCCTGTGAGATGCCCACGGCGGCCATGGGTGGAGCTGTGGCAGGAACCTCAGCCTCCACGGCCTCCAGTCCGCAGCATGGAGAGCGCACACTTCAGAGACAGGCGAAGATGAGCAAGGAGATGTTTAAGGAATTCCAGATGGCAAAGCCACCGGCCATGCCTGCCAGAAAGGGCGAGCAGCCTAGCCTATCCAGCACCACAGACGCTTTCTCCAGCTACTTCAGCAGAGTGGGAATGGCGCAAGACACGGATGACTGTGACGACTTCGATATCTCACAGATGAACCTCACGCCTGTCACCTCCACCACACCCTCCACCAACTCACGTGAGTAGTGCCATTTATTGACATGGAGGTTGGGGTTGTACAGTTGAAGTCAGAATTATTAGCCCCCCCTTTGAATTTTTTTTAAATATTTGCAAAATGATATTTAACAGAGCAAGCAAATTTTCACAGTATGTCTGATAATATTTTTTCTTCTGGAGAAAGTGTTACGAGTTTATGATGTTTAAGTGGGATGCTGTAACATTTAAGTGAGACAGGTGTAATGTGTGCGGCAGATCAAGAATGAGGCAAGAATCAACTTTCCATTTAAACTTTTTAGTTTATGGTTTAAGCAATATATAACAATGATAAGATGAAAAAAAAGAAATAAACATTTACATTTACTTTCAACAAAAACAGAGTGTAAGCCAAAGCAAAGAAATTAACAAAACAAACAATCCTTAAATCTAAAGTCTAAACTAAGCGACAAAAAGAAAACACAAATAAAAACCGAGATCTTCAGTGTACACGACACCCGAACTAAACTAATTAAACTACAAACTCAAAAGTACACAAGCAGCAAAACACTCAAACTAATCTAACAAAGATTATTCTAAACTACAACAAACCTAACCAGACGGTCAAATGCGCAGTTTTAGAATCACACAACAATCATCACTCTAATTTTACTTAAAGCCAACAAAGAGCAACAAGCAAACTCGAATTATCACAGCAAACTGAGATAATAACTCACTACACCGCCTAAGCATGTCAAACACAAGCTGTATGGAGCATAACACAAATTGCGTGGAGCACAAAAGGTACGCCGAGGCAGAGCGCACACCAGACACTGATCAGCTGGAGCTTTAAATCCCCACGGCTCGTCCAGGGATTGGTGGAACTGGCACAGTCATAACGATGATTGACAGATAACTTAACCAATAGGAAACCTAAGAATAAGAAGCGGAGAGTAGTGTGAGAAAAATAAATACACAAGAAAAAGAAAACCAATATTAATCATATAACAAAAGTCTTATTTGTTTTATTTCGGCTAGAATAAAAGCAGTTTTTAATATTTTAAAAGCCATTTTAAGGACAAAATTATTAGCCCCTTTAGGCTAATTTTTTTTTCCAATAGTCATAGTTATACAATAACTTGCCTAATTACCCTAACCTGCCTAGTTAAACCATTAAATGTCACTTTAAGCTGTATAGAAGTGTCTTGAAAAATATCCAGTAAAATATTATTTACTGTCATCATGGCAAAGATAAAATAAATCAGTGATTAGAAATTAGTTATTAAAATTATTATGTTTAGAAATGTGTTGAAAAAAATCTGCTCTCCGTTAAACGGAAATTGGGGAAAAAAATAAACAGGGGGGCTAATAATTCAGGGGGGCTAATAATTCTGACTTCAACTGTACATGTAGAAATTTGGGTATTAGGTTAAAACACTGCATTCGATTGCATTATGAACCTACGACTTTGGCATTGTTGACATCTACTATAAGTTTTGATGAAAAGGCAACAAGAACCTCAATTAATCGATTACTGATGTCTTAAATACTTAATATGTGGTCGAATAAATCTTATATTTCGGTCTGTATCTTTAATGAGCGGCAGTTTTCCTGATTTCACTGCGTACAATTCTAAATAAGTTTCTGAGTAAATTGAAGAGGAATGTGTCAGCTGATCACACATCCACACATCTTACAAGTTTACCCAAACAGTTTTACCTCAAGCAGAGTCTGTTACCCAAACTAAAGGCTTGCTCACACTGTGTGATTTATTTATTTATTTTTTTTATCCTGAATGATTGTAGCATGTCAGACTGCACGAACACGGCTCCCATGTCACACTGTAGGATCTCAGCTGTCATAAAGTCAGACTGAACGACAATGAACACGAAAGAAAACGTCATCCACCCGTGACACTTTCACTATCCTGCGTTCTGAAATGATTCCTCACAGCAAACGTAAACAATCTGCAGCGGCAATTTTGCACACACCGTGTCTCAATAATAAACCAAGGAATAATTTTTTTTTTGACATTTCCCCGTGGTTGTTTGAATTGTCGCATGGATTGCGTCATCAAATTCGGAGATCCTATTGGTTCTTGGATCATCGGAGAAAAAATCTGATCGCAACGGGCACAAAAGCTGGAGTTATACTTTCGCCTGGCGCCGCATCGCGCACCTCCGCTGACTGCGCGCGCACCTTGCGAAACGGACGAGGCTTTTATACTTGCCGCATTCGGCGTTGTGATATTCTTTAAAACGACAGGGGGCGGTCAAAAGTAACTGACCGTAAAGTCAGACGGATAAACAGAGAAGTAGAACGTTTCCGGAACTACGTCATATCATTAATATCATTCAAGATTTTTAAACGAATTGTTTATATTGTTTTTATAAATTATTTTATTGATTCTAAGGATTTTTATAACCATTCAAGGTTTGTTTTGATCAAACTTTGATGCATCACTTGCTTTTGTTCATATCTCGGACAGTTTTACCTATCAAAGTTTATTAAAATATCAATGAGGAGAGAAAATGGGTTGCTCTACAAATATATTTCTATTATGGCAAGAATAAAAGCCAAAAAAAAAAACACACTTAAAAATACAGATGATTTGTTTTTTTAGATTTAGCCAGCTCCCCAATTTACACATTATGTCTGGCTAGTTTCTGTCCTCTTATTATGCTAAAAAGGCAATGATAGTCCAAACATTCATGACCATTATCACCAATAAAGCCTAGAAAAACAGGGCATCAGTATACTGTAAACTGATAGGTTCAAATATTCTTTCCCAGTTATCAAAGAAATAATTTGATCCTTAATTATAGTATTGTAATTATTAAATAGTTTTAAATTCAAAATTGTAATGTATACAGCAGTGTAAAACCTATAAATGGTGGAAAAACATAATTCTGTAATTGTGTAGCTGGGTTTCCACTTTTGTCATGGCCTCTTTTGGCTTTAACAGACTATCCCTCAGGTTTTTCCAAACTTTTTAACAAAAACTTTCCTCCTTTCCCACTGCTGTTGCAATTTCTAGCCAAAAATTATTGTTCATCAGGTTATCTCTATCATCACAGATCATAAAGATGTCTGTACAGGTGTACCTGTTTCAGACAAAATCTCTTCAAAGTGGTTCATTTCAACTCAAACCAGATGCGGCGCCGCGCGCACTGTTCGCTTGGGTCTCAAAAAATGCCGTGCGCACCGCCAGCCGAAATGATGTCGCGCGCACTCAAAGCGAACATCCGCAAACTCCGCGATGACGTCAGATTCTCCGCGCGCACTCAGGCGAACTAGCGGACACGTCGAGTATAAACAAGGCTTGAGCGACTGTCTGTGAAGATGTCAAACCAACGATCAAAGATCATCAATTTTAGCCTAGGATTTCAGGAATCTTTTAGGATTTCCAAAATTTATATCAGATGACAAAATCATGGCTGAAATCTCACAGTGTGAGCAGGGCTTAATACAGATTTAAGCCCCATTCAGACTACACAAATTTTGTTGTTGGTTACTACAGTCACTATGTCAGATTGTGCGATGTTGTCTGGATAAACACTTGACATGTCGTTTGTACTTCACATTGTTTTGTGATCAATCATTCTGTGACACACATGCTGTCATTAACAGTCCCGTAAAGTGCTTTGAAATGTGCAGTTTTGTTCAATGTGTGACTTATTTTCAACTGAAACATGAAGACAAGGCAAGAGTAGTAGACAATCAGTTAGGGGTGTGGTTAGGTGAGCCCCTTAAAAAGCGTTGCGTGCAGCTCAGATTGCAACTGCACCAGGGGGCTATTCCATAAAAGTCGTTTAGAAAAGCTGGGATTAAAGTCAAAAGCCTGACTTCAGTGAGCCAAACTAAACATCCACGCTTAATTTGGTTCCATAACAGTAAGTTGAAGATCATTTGATCTAACTAGTCTGAGTTCAGTTTAAATAGTCTAGATAACTGCTCGTGCACGTTTCTGTCGTGAAACCTTAAAGGTCGATCATAGATACATCGATTATGTTGTGTGCTACCATGGCAACTTCGAGAACTGAAAGAGCTCTGAGATGAGACAGCTGTTCACGGCGAGTGAGCTGCATTAGTTTTTAGAGTTTAAACATGTAATAATTTAAACAAAACAAAATAATACGGCTTGCAAGAGAGAAGGCTGACAAGAAATTGCAGATCGTCTCAATAGGCTACATATGTAGCAATATATTTTAAAATATAAGCCATTATTTAGGCCTATTAACATTAAATATTTGTCATAATAGATAGAAATTGTACTTGACCGCGCGCGTGCGAGAGAGAGAGAGAGAGAGAGAGAGAGAGAGAGAGAGAGAGAGAGAGAATGCCTGCTTACTGCCATTTGTTACTTGCAAGGAAAAGCTTTATTGCATTGCAGCCTCAATGTAACATACAAAATGTGCTAAATGTAAGCACATTAAAATGACAACAAAGAGCCGTGCACACACAAGCGGTGGGATTTTTAATTTGCTCCCGAAACTGCTGCAAATAGCTGCTTTCTCTTTGACACGTGTGTTTCCCGCACCCCGTGGGAAAATATCTTTACATTAAAGTGAGCGTACTGCACGGCCCGGATCATCTCCCGATTATTCCACTCAGGGTTTGCAGCTTTAAAGTCATTATTTAAGAAATGTAGTCTGTTTCCTTATATCAGTCAGCGCTTTCGTCTCCCCGTGTTGGCGTGGGTTTCCTCCGGGTGCTCCGGTTTCCCCCTCAAATCCAAAGACATGTGGTATAGGTGAATTTGGCAAGCTAAACTGTCCATAGTGTATGTGTTTCCCAGTGATGGGTTGCAGCTGGAAAGGCGTCCGCTACGTAAATCATATGCTGGATAAGTTGGCGGTTCATTACTCTCTCTCTCTCTCTCTCTCTCTCTCTCTCTCTCTATATATATATATATATATATATATATATATATATATATATATATATATATATATATATATATATATATATATATATATATATATACACCCCCCTCACAGATCTATCTTTTAAGTTAATATTTTCTACAGGATGCTTTACAATAATATATTTGTGCATATACATTAAATTATTCACTAAGCAACATTTGGAAATAATTTATCAAAAACCAAACTGAAGATCATAGTGCAAAAATTAGTACACCCAAATAAATATGTTGGGGAAAAATGTTAAATACAATTTTAGTAACGAGGAAAAAAAAATAATCAACAGAACCTATATAAAATTTAGTTGAAAAAATATCAAATTTAGTTGAAATGTTGTAGTTTGTATTTGTTTTGTTTGGAATAACTCATAGGAATTTAAATATATGGTCACACTTTATTTTGATGGTCCGTTTGTTTAATTTAAGTTACACTGCATATATTTGCCAACTAATTCCATTAGATATATATTTACTATTAAGTGACTATAAAGTTTTAATCATTATTAAGAGGTTAACTAAATTAAAATGGCATCAAACTATGGCAGGTGAATGTTAACATTACTTTGATTACGCTTGAACTTGACTAAGCCTGAGAGTTAGCCTGCCCCAGACCAGGCTAGTTTCCCAGCATAAGTTGCCAGGGTAACTAAGTTTGAACTATCGTAAATTTGATTTATGAAACCGAATCCGCCATTAATAAACCTGACTTACCAAAATAAGCCTGGCTTTTTCTCTAAGCTTGCTTTATGGAATAGCCCCCAGGTCTGCATCCAGAACCCTCTCCCAGGCAACATTTATCTTCTGTCTATATTCTGTCATGATAGTCCTTCGATGACACATCATACAAGTGTACTGTTGTGCTCCGCTAAGCTTTCTTTCAAGTCATGGTAGCAGCACAGTCCTCTCCCTTTCGTTTTGCCATTTTAAAAGCTGTGTAAAGAAGAGATTGTGTGCTACTATTGGTCACCCATGTGACGAAATTTGTTGTGGACAACAGAGAAAAAAAATAAACATCCAAGACTTTCTGTGTTGATGTTGTGAAACTTCGCAAACATGGCTTCGGTTGTCGCACATTATGGCATACTATGTGAGAAGAAAAGATTGAATCTTGCATCCTGATGCTCATTTGTTAGTTACGAATCCCCATGACACGCTACATAGCAAATTGTGCCGAAATGCAGCTGGAAGGGCATCCGCTGTGTAAAACATATGCTGGATAAGTTGGCGGTTCATACCGCTGTGGCGACCCCAGATTAATAAAGGGACTAAGCCGAAAAAGAAAATGAATGAATGATAACGTGCTAAACGCACAGACGTTTCCATAATGGCTAAGATACTAAACGAACAGAAAACGCTTCAAATATGGGCTAACATGCTAAACACCGTGACAACATTTCCATATGAGGTATTGGTAACATGCTAAACACACAGATGTTTCCATATGGGCTAACGTGCTAATGGCGCAGACAACTTTTCCATATGGGCTAACATGTTAAACACATCCTGCTGAAAAATCCAGCTTAAACCAGCCTGGTTTTAGAGGGGTTTTGGCCATTTCCAGGCTGGTTTCCAGTCATTTCCAGCCTGGTCTTAGCTGGTAAGGCTGGAAAATGACCAGCTTAAACCAGCTAAAACCAGCTTGACCAGCCTGGTCAGTTTTGGCTTGTCAAGCTGGTTTTAGCTGGTCAATTCCCAGCCTGACCAGCTAAGACCAGTCTGGAACTGGCTGGAAACCAGCCTGGAAATGGCCAAAACCCCTCTAAAACCAGGCTGGTCGACCAGCTAAAACCAGCCAACCCTCTTAGGCTGGTTTAAGCTGGATTTTTCAGCAGGGCAAAGACAAAGTTTCCATATGGGATAACATTCTAAATGCACAGACAACATTTCCATATGGGGTAACATGTTAAACACACAGACAACGTTTCCATATGGGCTAACATGCTAAATGTGCAGACAACGTTTCCATATGAGCTACTGTGCTAATGGCGCAGACAAATTTTCCATATGGGCTAACATGCTAAACACATAGACAACATTTCAATATGGGCTAACATGCTAATGGCGCAAACAATTTTTTCATATGGGCTAACATGCCAAATACACAGACAACATTTCCATATGGACTAACATGCTATACACAGAAACAACATTTCCATATGAGATAACATGCTAAACACAGACAAGGTTTCCATATGGGCTAACGTGCTAATAGCACAGACAACTTTTCCATATGGGGTAGCATGTTAAACGCAGTCTCCAGTGTTTCCAGAGTCAGTTTCCGCAACCTTCGCATACCAAATGAGAAATGTTAAAGGAAAATGTTAAACAAAATGAGAAAAATTACAAATGTGGTTAGGTATATATGTGAGGGGCAGCCGAGGTTTAAAAGTTGGCCCCTGCGGACCGAACTCAGCTTTGTTGTGTGCAGTAAAGTCTAATCTGGCCTCAAATCCTTTTCTAAAGCTATTAATTTTAATCAACACTTTTCTAAGACAAACCCAGGCTGAATAAACATTTCTTTAATACATTACTTTTTGCACATGCAGTTTTAAAGTGAAATGTCCACTGCGTGGCACTAAAGAGCAGGTTTCATTTTCTCAGAGACCAATAAAGTGTGAGGAAGTGATTCTTTATTAACTGACAAACTGTCTCTTAATCATACTTTGCATGAAAAGGAATAAACTTGTTGTTTGTATGCTGCCCCTTCATATATGCATATATCTTTTTCCAGTGAGCCTGGGTTTAGGGATATGGTTTTACAGTGCATCTGGAAAGTATTAATAGCACTTCACTTTTTCTGCATTATTTTATGTTACAGCCTTATTCCAAAATCGATTAAATTCATTTATTTCCTCAAAATTCTACACACAATACCCCATAATGACAATGTGAAAATACTGTGTTGCAAATTTATTAAAAATAAAAAACCTGAAAAGTCACATGTACATCAGTATTCACAGCCTTTGCTCAATGCTTTGTTGATGCACCTTTGACAGCAATTACAGCCTCAAGTCTTTTTGAATATGATGCCATAAGCTTGGCACACCTGTCTTTGGGAATGTTTGCCCATAACTCTTTGCAGTACCTCTCAAGCTCTATCAGGTTGGACAGGAAGCGACGGTGTACAGGCATTTTCAGATCTCTCCAGAGATGTTCAATAGGATTTAGGTCTGGGCTCTGGCTGGGCCACTCAAGGACATTCACCGAGTTGTTGTGAAGCCACCCCATTGATATTTTGGAGGTGTGCTTTGGGTCATTGTCCTGCTGGAAGATGAACCGTCGCCCCAGTTTGAGGTCAAGAGCACTCTGAAAACATCCCCACAGCATGATGCTGCCACTACCATGCTTTAATGTAGTGATGGTATTAGCCTGGTGATGAGCAGTGCCTGGTTTTCTCCAAACGTAATGCCTGGCATTCACTCCAAAGAGATCAACTTTAGTCTCATCAGACCAGAGAATTTTGTTTCTTATGGTCTGAGAGTCCTTCAGATGCCTTTTGGCAAGTTCCAGGTGGGGAGTGGCTTCCGTCTGGCCACTCTACCATACAGGGCTGATTGGTGGATTGCTGCACAGATGGTTGTCCTTCTGTAAGGTTCTCTTCCCTCCACAGAAGAACGCTGGAGCTCAGAGAGAGTATTATCGGTCACCTACCTCACCTTGAGGTCCCTTCTCCCCTGATCAATCAGCTTTGATGGCCAGCCACCTGTAGGAAAAGTCCTGGTGGTTCCAAACATCTTCCACTTACAGATGATGGAGGCCACTGTGCTCAATGGAACTTTCAGAGCAGCAGAAATTTTTTCTGTAACCTTCCCCAGCCTTGTGCCTGGAGACAATGCTGTCTTGGAGGTCTACAGACAATTCCTTTGTCTTCATGCTTGGTTTGTGCTTTGACATGCACTGTCAACCCTGGGACCTTATATAGACAGGTGTATGCATTTTCAAATCATGTCCAATCAACTGAATTGACCACAAGTGAACTCCAATTAAGCTGCTGTATCATCTCAAGAATCATCAGTGGAAACAGAATGTACCTGAGCTCAATTTAGAGCTTCACGCCAAAGGCTGTGAATACTGATGTACATGTGATTTTTCAGGTTTTTTATTTTCAATAAATTTCAAAAAACTCTTTTTTTCCCATTGTCATTATGAGGTATTGTGTGTAGAATTTTGAGGGAATAAATTAATTTAATCCATTTTGGAATAAGGCTGTAACATATAAAAATGTGGAATAAGTGAAGCCCTTTGAATACTTTCCGGATGCACTGTATATCAGAAAAGCTGTTTCAGGACCAACTGAATCACATTATCCTGTAGCTCCATGGACCCTAAATACATCAACAAAGAAAACGAATCCCACATAGAAGAAGTTGATATCGCACCACATGCCTTTCTTTCTCATGGTAAGCCCTTAAGAGTGCTGACACGGCTAGACAGGCTTTATCCTTTTCTGACTACAGAACTTCAAACTTGCACCTCATCCCGTCTTTCATCAACACATCCTTTTTCACTCAGAGGTTGAAAGGTGGGCTTTGATGCTGTTGCCCAGAAGGCATTGTCTTTAGTCAGCGTGAAAATGACAATTAGTACTGCGGTGGGGAACGACGGCGGGGGAAAGAGAGAGTCAGTCGCAGGCCCAGCTGTGCTTCTGGCGAGCAAAGTAATTATCGCTGATCTCTCGGGAGCCCAGCGCTGTGTGTTGGGCCTGTTTGGATCCTCGCGCTCCTGTAGTGCTAATTATTGCTGCGATGGAACGTCGCACGTTTGCACACAAGTGCTCCCTCCGTGAGACACATGCTCATTTATTAGGTGTCAATAAGACACTTTTCATTCACACAGGACATTTTCTGACAGGTTTTGAGCTCAGATGCAGAGGTTTAGACACACGGATTATGACTATTTTGCACAAAATGAAATGAGCTCCACTCGAATAAATCCAGTTTTAAAGTAAATATCAACTGAATGGTGCAAATTGTGCATTCAAGAGAAGATGCTTGAACCAGAAGTTGAGTAAAATAAATAAGATAGCTTGCGAGGGACTTGATTTCATCCATCAAGAACACAAGCAGTGAGAGATATACTCATCAATTGAGTGTCAATACGGAATTACTCAGCTGTATTGTGTCTGGTGTAGGTCACACAAGCCTAAAAATATAATTGTGTGTATGGGTATGAATAAACTATGTATATGTTATTTTCCTCTGACCTAGACCAAGGACAAAACCTTAAGCGGGGGCTCGTCCGGGATGAATAAAAACATAAAACTTGTATTTTCAATTTTTCTGGCAGGTTTGGTGTTCAAAACCAGAATTTAAGCCACACTGACCATGACTAGTGTAACGTGAAGTAGATGCTGACCACAGGGAGTGCAGATCCAAACACGGGGTTTATGAAATGGTATGGTCAGGCAAGCAACAGTCAACACAGGAGCAAACAGATGTATATGGGCAAACTACAGTTTTGGTCAGTAAACAGGCGAAAGGTCAGCAGGCAGGCAGCAGGCAACATACATAAACAAGGCGAAGGTCAAAACAAGGCAATGAAAACGCGTCGTAATGTTCACATACAGTTAAACAAGACTCCATGAGTCCATGTAATCAGTCTATAACAATCCTCCGGCTGTGTGTATGCAATCAGTCATGATCAGGAACCGGTTGTGTGTGTGTGTGTGGTGCATGACTGGAACTTGTAGTCCATAAATGGTGGATTTGCAGTCCGTTAGCGATCTGCAGCCGCTAGATCGCTGATAATCATAACATCTAGATTGCGTGAAAGCTCATAAGAACATATTGCTCCAGTTTCAACTTTATTTATTTATTTATTGTTTGTTTGTTAAACGGATTAGATGGGATTGTGAATTGATTGGATCATTGCATGTTTTCACACAAGCAGTCCTTCCATGATATACATATGCATCAGTTGTCAGTAAGGAACTTCGATCCTCATAAATGTAATGTGTCAGATTATTAATATTATTATTATTATTATTATTATTATTATTATTATTAACTTTTTTTTTACCATTTTGGAAAACACAAGCGTGAAAACATAGTGTGAACAAAATTGTTGATGTTATTTTTCCCAGACCAAGACCACAGTCAAAACATCCAACTGGGGGCTCGTCCGGGATAAAAAAAATAATAATAGTTTGTAGTTTTAATGTTTCTGGCAGGTTTGTTGCTCCAAACCAGATGTTTAGTCACACCAATCATGACTAGTTTGCATGAAAAAAATAAAAAAATAAAAAAAATAAAATGTTACAATCCCATAGAAACATGTTTCAGGTATGTTTCAATGTTAAATATCAACTGAATGCTGCAACAAATCAAACAGGCAGTCCCTTCATGATAGACATATTTATATTCAGCGTCAATAAGGAATTTCGATGCACGTGTGTTACATCCCCTGTCTACATCAGTAAACAAACTTTACTTTTCCCTGACCTACACTAAAGACACAACTTAAATCGGGTGTATGTTGTGAGTAAATAGCTTCAATAAAACTATATATTTTTAATCTCTCTGACAGTATTTGGGCTAAAATACTGAAGTTTAATCACACTGTTGACTTGTTTGTCCAAAAAAATCTAAATACTCACCCCTAGAAGTATGTCAAAGTAAAAAATAGGGCATGATTTTATACATCCTTTGAAACCAAGCACAACAAGACCAATGGTAAGCTTTAAACAAGAATTGCCGCATTAAATAAATGAACATAAATGAGATTTCAAAACGCAACAACTGTGAAGCGTTCACTACACTGCACTGCGAAAGTGAACATTTTCCTCAAGCAGTTTAAGGTTGCATGAGCCCGAAAAAGAGAGATTGTTTCATGTATAATTGATCACAAATACGCCTCTTTTAATGTAAGTGTGAATATTTTAAAGCACTTCCTGTCAGACTGCAACAGATATTTAGCCATTATATCCCCAGCGGACGAAAAACATGTTTGTACCTTTTTAGCGTCGCCCGGCACCACATTAGATGCTTTAAATCGGCAATAAACAAGTGTAAGATTTACTCAGTTTGGCCCTTTCCTGACCGTAATTCTGTGGTTTTCCTCTTCACAGCACCTACCCCAGCCCCTAGGCAGAGTTCTCCATCAAAGTCTTCGTCCCACGCCAGTGACCCTCCCACCGATGACTCTTTTGGTGAGGCAGAGGGCAGCCCTAGTCGGAGTGGAGAGGAGGATGCTGTAAGTAATGTGGAATGGCATTGTGGGAAATGTAGTTTTTAGGAGTTCAATGTCCAATCGAACTTGACACATAATGCATACATGGATATCTGTCCACTGCAAGTGAATCAGGTAAAAATAAAATTAACTGATATTTATAATCATACTTACCCAGTTGAAACATGTTATTTTGTCACAATCTATGCTATTCACAAAGCATTAACTAAGACTTTTAGCTTAAAATACTGCTAATTAGCTGCGTATCAATAGTAAGGTAGTAGTTTATGTTTTAGGTGGGAATAGGGGTGTGTGTATGTGTATATATGAGCAATATCACACGAGTAGCAGTGCGATATGGTTGTATATCGGCACTGGTAGGAGGCGTGCGTTGGCTCTAGGCGGCAGGCTGAGTGCCTTAGTGTCCTGATATACAGCCAAATGACACTGCTACGAGTGTGATATTGCGTTTATACAACAGTTCGACGGCATAATCGTATGTATAAAAAAGAAAATCAAACACGGAGAGTGTCAAAATCCTTTTGTATGAGGAACTACTTTCTTCCGCCATTCTGTCAGCACAGCAGAAACCGTTGCTAATTCATTAACGTCACTTTAGAGCTAGTATTTGAATGATTCTCTAGCGTATTGTAATGTCTACGCGATGACAAAACATGATTTTGCTCACATTTTAAGATTATAAGACTGAACGGCATAAGATCTCCCAGTATTTCTCACAGTTTTACAAAAAATAACCCAGAAAAAGCCAAAGCAAACACTACTAGATTACTATGGTATAAATACAGCAATATAAAATACAAAGAGAGCGATCAACTTAGAATGTAATGTGTTCTATAATGATTTGTTCAGCTTTAGTTTTAAATTTTACGTTTCGATGAGAACATCGTTTTTATCCCCCGGCTAATTGTGCTGTCTCTGTTGCCATCTTGTGGCGGAACAATGTAACGTCAATTTATGTGCTCAAGTCGTGTAAAATTACTACAAATTTTGTACTACAAAAATATGTTTTATTAAATATTACTGCAATTTATATCAAATGAATTAATTGATCAATAACATTTAACAAACAACAAAGTGTGGAGTTTGTATGTTCTCCCCGTGTTCGCGTGGGTTTCCTCCGGGTGCTCCGGTTTCCCCCACAGTCCAAAGACATGCGGTACAGGTGAATTGGGTAAGCTAAATTGTCCGTAGTTTATGAGTGTGAATGAGTGTGTGTGGATGTTTTCCAGAGATGGGTTGCAGCTGGAAGGGCATCTGCTGCGTGAAACATATGCTGAATAAGTTGGCAGTTCATTCCGCTGTGGCGACCCCAGATTAATAACGGGACTAAGCTGAAAAGAAAATGAATGAATCAAGCCAAAGTAAAGCAAACACTACTAGATTACTATGGTATAAATACAGCAATATAAAATACAAAAAAAGAGCGATCGACTTAGAATGTAACGTTAACTTACCTGTTCTGTAATGATTTGTTCAGCTTTAGTTTTAAATGTTACGTTTCGATGAGAACATCGTTTTTATCCCCCGGCTTATTGTGCTGTCTCTGTCGCCATCTTGTGGCGGAACAATGTAACGTCAATTTATGTGCTCAAGTCGTGTGAAATTACTACAAATTTTGCACTACATAAATATGTTTTATTAAATATTACTGCAATTTATATCAAATGAATTAATTGATCAATAACATTTAACAAACAACAATATAAAGATAAGTAAATCAGTCAAAAGAATAACGACCAAGTTTTAGCTAAACTAATTTAGCTAAAACTATTAAGCATTAAGCTAAACGTAACATTGCAGTCAAATCTATTTACTCTGGAGTAAATAACAGAGGGGGCGACGTGGTGGTGCAGTAAGTAGTGCTGTCGCCTCACAGCAAGAAGGTCTCTGGTTCAAGCCTCGGCTGGGTCAGTTGGCGTTTCTGTGTGGAGTTTGCATGTTCTCCCCATGTTCGCGTGGGTTTCCTCCGGGTGCTCCGGTTTCCCCCACAAGTCCAAAGACATGCGGTACAGGTGAATTGGGTAAGGAAAATTGTCCTTAGTGTATGTGTGTGAATCACTGTGTATGAATGTTTCCCGATGGGTTGCAGCTGGAAGGGCATCCGCTGCGTGAAACTTATGCTGGATAAGTTGGCGGTTCATTCCGCTGTGGCGACCCCAGATTAAAAAAGGGACTAAGCCGAAAAGAAAATGAATGAATCAAGCCAAAGTAAAGCAAACACTACTGGATTACTATGGTATAAATACAGCAATATAAAATACAAAAAAGAGCGATCGACTTAGAATGTAACGTAAATTTTACGTTTCGATGAGAACATCGTTTTATCCCCCGGCTTATTGTGCTGTCTCTGTCGCCATCTTGTGGCGGAACAATGTAACGTCAATTTATGTGCTCAAGTCGTGTTAAATTACTACAAATTTTGCACTACAAAAATATGTTTTATTAAATATTACTGCAATTTATATCAAATGAATTAATTGATCAATAACATTTAAAAAACAACAATATAAAGATAAGTAAATCAGTCAAAAGAATAACGACCAAGTTTTCACTCAGCATTAAGCTAAACGTAACATTGCAGTCAAATCTATTTACTCTGGAGTAAATAACAGAGGGGGCGACGTGGTGGTGCAGTAAGTAGTGCTGTCGCCTCACAGCAAGAAGGTCTCTGGTTCAAGCCTCGGCTGGGTCAGTTGGCGTTTCTGTGTGGAGTTTGCATGTTCTCCCCATGTTCGCGTGGGTTTCCTCCGGGTGCTCCGGTTTCCCCCACAAGTCCAAAGACATGCGGTACAGGTGAATTGGGTAAGCTAAATTGTCCTTAGTGCATGAGTGTGAATGGATGTTTCCCAGAGATGGGTTGCAGCTGGAAGGGGATCCACTGCGTAAAACATATGCTGGATAAGTTGGCGGTTCTTTCAGCTGTGGCGACCTCAGATTAATAAAGGGACTAAGCTGAAAAGAAAATGAATGAATGAATGAATAAATAACAGAAGACTATGGCCAAAATGTACAACTTTAATAAATAAATGAAACCAAATATGTGCTAATTTGCAACATTAAAGTCAAATGTAAATTGTATATTTAAACATTATAATGTATATTTCAGAAAATACTGTGAACAGTCAGAAAAAAAAAATCACAGTTTTTGTCTAATACAGTTTTATACAGTATATAATCAGATAAATTATGTATGAGCATATCCTTCTGTAGAAGCCTTAAAAATATACATATGAATAAAACGGCGAAGTTTGGTTTATGTAAGACTTGAAGTGGAGATTTATGGCTCAATGCAGGAAAAAAAACTCATTTTGAGGTGACATTAGCCTTTAAAATGTGTCTTTGCCTGTGTGTGTGTGTTTTTTTTTTCTTTTGCCTGCAGTGTCTCACTTTAAATTAACATCAAAATGTATGTATTTATTTGCATCTATATAGCAGAACGTATGTTTTTAATCACTAATTTTAGTTATTTGGAGAACATCCACATTCCAATTCACAAACATGTTCAAATTTGATCCCAAAAATACATTTTATTACATGAAATCAGAATAAAAGTTTTTTTTATATTAGCACTGAGGATACAGGAGAACAAAATCAGTCATGAATGTCTTCTGCTTTGTTAAAATACAGTATGTTGAAATATCACCAGATGAGGCAATTTCTCATTGGTTATCATCTTTTTTTGTGTGTGCGTCTTCTACATTTTGGGGGCCATTTGTGGAATAAATGAACTATCAAGATTATGGTTGTGACCCTATTGATTGCACAGATATATTTCACTTTAGATCACACACATTGCAGGCTTGCATGATTGATATTAGTAAAATATAAATACATATTACATAACTTGATGAAAAAGTGTGAAAGTAAGTCTAAGTCTACTTTTAATATTAAGATTTGTAATGTAATATTTATCGTGTGCATTATGAGCTCATAAAGAATGTAGCACCTCGAAAAAAAGATTAGTCTGAAAGACTAGTTAATAATTTACTTAGATAATTTTTTTTGCTACAGAGACTGTACATTTCATGGGTAAAAACATCCTAAACACAAATGAATCATAAATCCTCAGCTTGTTCACTGTTTATGATCACGGTTTACATTCTTTTAAGACTTTTTTTTAAGCGAATCATTTAAGGCAGTTTAAATGATTCATTCACAGTTTGGATCAATTCGGTTCTTATGTTCTTGACATTATGAATAACATCAAATTTCAATATAATGTCATCATTTTACATGCTGCTAGTTTGGTCCAAAAGTAAAAAGCTTTGAATAATGTTGGTTACTAAACCGCTTCTGTTCGTATAGACTTCAATGCATTTAAGCATGTAGACATGGTCAAGACGATCTCCTGCAGTTCAAACCGAGCATCAGAATGGGGAAGAAAGGTGATTTAAGTGACTTTGAACATGGCATGGTTCTTGGTGCCAGACGGCTGGTCTGAGTATTTCAGAAACTGCTGATCTACTGGGATTTTCACGCACAACCATCTCTAGGGTTTAAAGAGAATGGTCAGAAAAGGAGAAAATATCCAGTGAGCGGCAGTTCTGTGGGCGCAAACGCCTTGTTGATGCCAGAGGAGGTCAGAGGAGAATAGCCAGACTGGTTCGAGCTGATAGAAAGGCAACAGTCACTCAAATAACCACTCGTTACAATTGAGGCCCACAGAAGAGCATCTCTGAACGCACAACACGTCCAACCTTGAGGCAGATGGGCTACAGCAGCAGAAGACCACACCGGGTGCCACTCCTGTCAGCTAAGAACAGGAAACTGAGGACAAAATTGGACAATAGAAGATTGGAAAAATGTTGCCTGGTCTGATAAGTCTCGATTTAGCTGCAACATTTGTATTGTGGGGTCAGAAACAACAACATGAAAGCATGGATCCATCCTGCCTTGTATCAGCGGTTCAGGCTGGTGGTGGTGGTGGTGTAATGGTGTGGGGGATATTTTCTTGGCACACTTTGGGCCCATTATTACCAATTGAACATCTTGTCAATGCCAGAGCCTACCTGAGTATTGTTGCTGACCATGTCTATCCCTTTATGACCACAGTGTACCCATCTTCTGATGGCTGCTTCCAGCAGGATAACACGCCATGTCATAAAGCTCGAATAATTTCAGACTGGTTTCTTGAACATGACAATGAGTTCACTGTATTCAAATGGCCTCCACAATCACCAGAACTCAATCCAATAGAGCACCTTTGGGATGTGGTGGAACGGGAGATTCACATCATGAATGTGCAGCCGATAAATCTGCAGCAACTGTGATGCTATCATGTCAATACGGAGCAAAATCTCTGAGGAATATTTCCAGTACCTTGTTGAATCTATGCCACAGATTAAGTCAGTTCCTAATAAAGTGGCCGGTGAGTGTAGCTCCAAATAAGTATGTTAGTTCATTTTTAAGTAATTCTGTTACGCTAAATAGGGTGCATTGTTTGTCATATTTCGCCATTTTACTTTTATTATATATGAAACATTAATGTAGAAATTTTACTTGCATTTAATTTGTACAGAGACTGATATGAAATGTATATTTGACCCATGAGCAAATAATAAAACAGAAGTCAATAGGAATGAAAACTGTTTAACTATCAACATTCCTAAATATATAATTTTAAACAAACTATAATTTCAAAGGCCGCTTGAGTGATGACGTCCTCTTTATTTCACACACACACACACACTCACTCCTGATCTCCATCAGATATGACTCATCAGTAAATGCCATGGAAACCCAACTAGTGCTTTTTCTCCTTTCTTTTATATTGCAGCCGAACAAAAAGTTTAATTAGTGTGTGTGTGTGCGTGCGTGTGTGTGTGTATGTGTGTGCGTGCTTATGCTTGTGCGCATGTGTGTGTCCACTCTAGCTGAAATGGCATTGGGCTCCACAATCGCTCACTCACACCCACACACACACACACTGCGATGAGGTGTTTGGAGTGCAGCTCCAGAGGGAATATTCATAAAAATCCAAAATGCTTTAGTCCAAAGCCTTTCATGCAGGAGCACAATACAGGAGCCTTTCTAACACAGGGGTTTTCACAGCTTCAGTAATGGGCACAAGTGTGCGGCAACTTATGAATACATCAGTGTGTGGGTGGATTAATAAATGCATGAATGAATAGATGGATGGATGGTTTGATACTTTTTCTCTTTTGCACATTTAAAGCCCTGCCTATGCTTCCACATCCACTTTTACTGGCAAAACTTTACAGTAAGGTTTCAGTTGTTAGCATTTGTTATTTGTTTAACATTATATTAGTTACATGACATTAAATTTTATTAACATGGCTTTAGAAAAGTAATTAAACCATTGACTCTTGAATACTTAAGTTGATTGGCCTTTAATTAATTATTTTCACATAAAATCTTAGCTAAAGTAGTCCCAGGCATGTTTTGATCCCATTATAGTATGTATATATTTATATATACTCACCGGCCACTTTATTAGGTACAACGGTCCAACTGCTAGTTAATGCAAATTTCTAATCAGCCAATCACATGGCAGCAACTCAATGCATTTAGGCATGTAGACATGGTCAAGATGATCTGCTGCAGTTCAAACCGAGCATCAGAATGGGGATGAAAGGTGATTTAAGTGACTTTGAACATGGCATGGTTGTTGGTGCCAGACGGGCTGGTCTGAGTATTTCAGAAACTGCTGATCTACTGGGATTTTCACGCACAACCATCTCTAGGGTTTACAGAGAACGGTCCTAAAAAGAGAAAATATCCAGTGAGCGGATATATATATATATATATATATATATATATATATATATATATATATATATATATATATATATATATATATATATATATATATATATATATATATACAAATATATAATCAAAAAAAAAGAAAAAATAGTTGAATTTTTATATCTTGCTTGAATTTAGTTGTATTATCTTTCAATTTCTAAATGTGTTTGGTGACTAAAATATTATTTTTATAAATATATCTGTTTAGTAAACCTGTTTTGTTTAAATGCACCAAAATACATCACTTAGAAATGGATAAAAGTATTTGTTTTCAAAATGGGGTGTAATTATGCTGAGCACTATATATATATATATATATGTACAGTTTAAGTCAGAAGTATTAGCCCCCCTGTTTATTTCTTCCTCAATTTCTGCAGATTTTTTCAACACATTTCTAAACATAACAGTTTTAATAACTCATTTCTAATCACTGATTTATTTTGTCTTTGCCATGATGACAGTAAATAATATTTGACTAGATATTTTTCCAGACACTTCTATACAGCTTAAAGTGACATTTAAAGGCTTAACTAGGTTAATTAAGTTAACTAGGCAGGTTAGGGTAATTAGGCAAGTTATTGTATAATGATGGTTTGTTCTGTAGACTATTGAAAAAATATATAGCTTAATGGGGCTAATAATTTTGACTTTAAAATGGGTTTTAAAAAATTAAAAACTGCTTTTATTCTAGCCGAAATAAAACAAATAAGACTTTCTCCAGAAGAAAAAACATTATCAGACATACTGTGACAATTTCCTTGCTCTTTTAAACATTATTTGGGAAATATTTAAAAAAAAAAAAAATTCCAAGGGGGCTAATAATTCTGATTTCAACTGTGTGTATATATATATATATATATATATATATATATATATATATATATATATATATATATATATATATATATATATATATATATATATATATATATATATATACAGTATATATAATTTTTAATTACTGCAATAACTGCATTAATATATTACCATTGACTCCATTACTAACACTAAAATGAGCACTAAAATACTAGCTCTCAACCAAAGCCTCCAAAAAAATGACAAATGTGCTGAATTAAACATCTGATCAATGCCAATGTCAAAATGTCAATTTTTAATCTCATAGTTTTGACATAATTTCATTGCATCTCATAATCTGCACTTTTGAAGTCATAATTTTGATTTAATGTCATGATTTTTACATCTTTGCGACTTTATATCATAATAAGTGTTTATCTCATAATTGGGATTTGTTGTAATTTTAATGTCATATCTTGACTATTTATATTGTAACAAGCTTTTTTTATGTCATAATTTTAACTTGGTATGTCTATTACACCCCAAGTCTAGTGGGAAACACCATGGGAATAATAAATGAAATAAGGTTGTGGGTGGTGGATTTCCTTAAGGAAACAAACAAACAAACAAACAAAAAAAACGTATGCAAAAGATCCCATACGGTCGACAACCAGTGTT
Source organism: Danio kyathit (assembly GCA_903798195.1). Lineage (NCBI taxonomy): Eukaryota > Metazoa > Chordata > Actinopteri > Cypriniformes > Danionidae > Danio > Danio kyathit. The sequence continues at coordinate 5,784,753 of LR812538.1, read as the reverse complement.
GGGGAGTAACGGAATACATGTACCGGCGGTACGTACTTAGAATACTATTCATGAGTAACTGTATTCCGTTACAGTTACTATTTTTAAACAGGGTATTTAGAATACTGTTACTTTCCTAATACCATTGGAATACTTAGGGCGATGCGTGTCTGGCCCATAATAATATTACTAAATTGCCGCCGAAACCATAGAAACAGAAGCTACACTCCCGACTGCAATCACCAGCGTTAACTCAGTGAGACTCACGCAAATGACCCTGTTCTCACGCTCTCACGCCACACCTCTATTTTCTTACGCAGCAAAAAGGACGATCGCAAACACCGGACAACAACCATGATTTTCAAATAAACTGCTTTTTTTTGCCGTCATTGTTCGTGAATTCGCTGCTTGATGTTTCGTTTGCGCTTTCAGAGGTTTCGTTTACGCTTTTTAAATTTACGTTCGCTTTTCTGACACAAATGTGGGCGGGACACCTTAGCCAAAGTTGGCAGCCCTGGTTAACTTGAGTGTACAAATATGAAGGATTCAGACCAGGGACTCGAGGGATTGGAGCCGCAACCGAAGCAACTTTCTAGCAGCAGTAAAGGAAAAAATGCATTCACGTCTTGGAAGTTCAAGCATTTTTTCTCTTTAAAGAATGAGAGGGGTGAGCGAAACCTGACAGTGCAGTGCAATCTCTTTTTCTGTGCAGACTGTGAAATACAAAGGGTAAGCAAAATGCATATTATATACATATACTGTATATTACAGACAGTAATGCTGTCTATGTTCAAGCACTTTTTATCTTTATTATAGAAATTGAATTTGTTGACACTTTGATAAATAAACATTATTTAATAAACATAATTATATTGTTTTATTTATTTATCAGTCAATAATGGGCATTAGAGGCCCTCTGTTTTCCTGCAGAAATTGCTACCAACGCATAGTGTGACATTTAATAGACTTGAAGGCTGTTTTTAAGGGCAAGTATTCCAAGTATTTAGAATACAGTACCAGGATTAAGCAAAGTAACGGAATACGTTACAAAATACATTTTAAAGCAGGTATTCTGTATTCTGTAACTAAATACATTTACAAAGTATTCTCCCCAACACTGTCGACAACCAAACGCAGACACTCAGTTAAGAGTAATTGATTAGATTTTGATTTGATTTGATTTATTTGTTTTCGAACAGAAATATCGTACATAAAATATCTTTAACAATACATTTCAACATGGTCGATAATGGAGCGGGATGAAGCACAAGCTTATTATTTTCCCACCCACATCATTCGTCTATTACTTAAAAACTTATTTTTTCTTTTACTGATCTCTTCTTTTTACATGAGACCTATTTTATCCTTTTGGCATCTTTGACATATTAAATGTTTGATTCCATTTGTACATTTACTTTTTATAATATAGACCCATAAAACACATAGTACTGCAAACAGACATTAATTGAAATTTCCTTATACCTTTCTCAATTTATTATTTTTCAATCGCCTCTATTCATTGTTATATTCGTTTAATAATATATATTATTTATACAACTTTTTTCAAATTGATTAATATCCTGACATTGTTTAAGAATCTGTTCCAGACAACCCATTGACTTCCATAGTATTTCATTTACATCAGTTTACAACATTTTTCACAATATCTTCTTTTGTGTTCAACAGAAAAACATAAACTCATAAAGGTTGAGTAAATGATAACATCATTTTAATTTCCCCTTAAATTAACGAGACCTTATTGTGAAGTGTAATTTACTCTGCATTTAACTTTACTTTCCTTTTCCTGCAGCTTCACAAATGCTTATTTCCTGTCTCCTAAGTCTTTTTCTTCTTTCTCTCCCACTGTTTCCTCTGTGTTCCTCCAGGCTGGAGACTGTCAGCAGTCTCCGGGTGCGAGTGAGCCTCAAGCAGAGCCTGAGAGCTCAGAGACGGACAGTCCTCAGGTCGGTAGCTAGATAGCGGCAGGTCGGGGTAGGTATCTGTCCTCTTTTTTTCCCTCTCTTCTGAGTGTCGGCCTGCTCCAACCATGACGTCACGTCCTCACCACCATTACATAGACCCACACATTGTGGCCGTGTGTCATGGTACTCTTTCTCTCTCTCTCTCTCTCTCTCTCTCTCTCTCTCTCTCTCTCTCTCTCTATCTCTTTGGCTGCGTTCACACAGTCAGTGCATGAATAGGTGTGACTCCGGTGTGTGCAGTTACATATCTAAATTCAGTTCCGTTAATGTTTGAGGTTAATGTCTGTTAATTGGTTAATATTTGACTTTCAGTGTTGTTTAGGGTGTGATTTTTTTATTGTGTAATGTTAATTTTTATTCTAAATTTAAGGATATCACCTGATGAACAGGATATCAACAATTGAGGGACATTTTCTTATATTGTAAAAGCATATGAATATTATACTATAAACATTTCCATTTATTTTATAATTTTATTTTATACATTTTGATGAAATTATTAAACTATTATGAAACTATGATCAATTATAATATTATAGTTGCACATCATATAAAATGAATGAATGAATGACAACAAAAATAAAGAAATAAATGACTTGATAAAAACTATACAATTATGTTAAATGTAAATTAAATGATTATAAATATTTCTAAATATGTAATAATTTTCTTCTTTAAATTTAAATCAGATGATCAAAACATTATGAATATAATATTATGATATAATATTAATGTTAAATTATTTAAAAGTGAATGCAGGAATCAATGAATAATAATAAAAACAAAATAGTAAATTATTTAATAAATATGCAATTATATTAAATCAAATTAATTTATTTCTTTCTTTCTTTCTTTATTTTTTTATTTATTAATTATTATTTATCTATTATTTTTGTTTGTTTGTTTAATTAATTAATTTAGTTAGTTCGTTATTTATTTATTTATTATTATTATTATTTATAAAATTTTATATTTATTGATTTGTTTGTTTATTTTATTTATTAACTTTATTTATTTATTAAGTTAGTTCGTTATTTATTTATTTATATTTATAAAAAAATTATTTATTGGTTTATTTATTTATTTATTTATTTATTTATTTAATGGTTTGTTTATCTATTAAAATAATATTAACAAGTATAATAACAATATAAGAAAAATTTAATAAGAAAAACAACGACATTAGAATAAGAAGCATGTATAAATGTATAAAGATAAATAAATAAAGTGGGTAGCACAATCGCCTCACAGCAAGAAGGTTGCTGGTTCGAGCTCCGGCTGGGTCAGTTGGCATTTCTGTGTGGAGTTTGCATGTTCTCCCTGTGTTCACATGGGTTTTCTCCAGGTCCTCTGGTTTCCCCCACAGTCCAAAGACATGCGGTACAGGTGAATTGGATACCCTAAATTGTCCTAAGTGTATGTGAGTGTGTGCAAGAGTGTGTGGGTGTTTCCCTGTGTTGGGTTGCGGCTGGAAGGGCATCTGCTGCGTAAAACATGTGCTGGATAAGTTGGCGGTTCATTCCACTGTGGCAACATCTGATTACTAAAGGGACTAAGCCGAAAAGAAAATTAATGAATGAGTTTAAATAATTTAATTTGGCAATAAATAAATCATTAAATTATCAGGACTAAATTGAATTAAAAACACGGTGTTTGTGTGTGCAAGTGCACGTGTAAATGCATACGTGTGTGTATAAAAATCAGCTTATATCCAAATAATTTAAACACAATTTAAAGTACATGATCTGTAGCATTATTACTATTGTCCTCTATTTTTTATGAAACAAATGCAACTAATGGGCATGAAATGAGGTAAATTGTTTAGTTCTTGCTCAAAAACAATCAAGAACTTACAATGGCAGCATAAATTATTCATAAAGTGATATACATGATACTATATAAATGTATAAATAAATGTAAGTAAATAAAATAAAAAAAATTCTCACTTAAAACAGTTGGGTTAATAATAACCCAACAGGTAACCCAATGATGGGTCGTTTTGGCACCAACCTGCTGTTGGGTCCATTGAGTTGTTAAGGTTAACCCAACAATTTGCATTACAAAAATAACTAATTTGTCGGGTTATTTTGCCAAAAAGTGGCTTAACCACTATATAATAAATGATTATTATTATTATTGGGTTGATGTCTCCGCTGGGCCCTAAAGCTGAGAATTACAACCAAATATCTCAAATGTGTGTATTATTTCCTCCAAAAAACAAAAAACAAAACTGTAGAAAAGGTAGGAGGTAGAGAAAACGTTTTTATCTGTATATAGATCGGCTATGAAGCACGCGTTTATATCATCAAATTAAGAGTGCTGGTGAAACGGATATAAAAAACACGACACAGAGAGCTAATATGATAAAAATAATAATAATAATAATAATAATAATAATAATAATAATAATAATAATAATAATAAGAATAAGAATAATAATAATAATAATATATTGCGTTAGATCCAGGGGCGGATTTTGTGATTTTGGGGCACTAAGCAATTTCAGCCAAAGGGCCCAAGTCCTGAAATGCACCCTTTCTACTTTTATTTAATATTTATTTATTGCCGTTTTTATATATCACTCAATCTTCTTTTCGACATTTTAAATTAATTCAAGCTCTACATTTTAAATGATTAATTTTCTTAAAATGAATTTACAAGTAAAAATAATACATATATTTTTTTTATATACATTTGACCGCTAGACTGCTCCATGATGGATATTTTATTTTGTAATATTATTATTACATAACATTGCATTATTATAATAATATTATATTTGATTGTATATTAAATAATATTTAATTGCGGTAAAATTGTATGTGTTTAACTCTCACCATACAAAATATGGTAGAAAAGGATGTTATATATAGATATAATTTATACTTCTAGATATTTATTGGGGCCCCTAGATTTTCTGGGGCCCTAAGCGGCCGCTTACCTTGCTTACTGGTTAAATCCACCCCTAATTAGACCTTAAATAAACTTTATAATGCAAAAACAACATTACTTACGCATTTAATACAGCTGTTCTGCGTCAGTTAAATCAGTTGACTGTTGAAATTCAAAATTTTTACCCAACTGCTTGAGTTATTAAATAAATAACCAAACAAAGGCTAAAAATAACCCAACAAATCACCAAATATTTAACCCAACTGGTTGAGTTATTAATAAATAACCCAATAAAGGTTAAAAATAACCCAACAAAGCACTAAATATTTTTAACTCAACCATTGGGTTAAATAAATAACCCAACATTTTTTATAAATGTAGTCTGTTTGAAGTCAAAATTTACAATGTTTATTGTAAAGTTTAATGTTACAAAGCCCCGCCCCCTACTCAATATTCAGTTTCAGGTGGAAGTACATTAACATACTAAAATAAAAGTCTCTGCAACTTCCGGTTCAAGTTGACTTTAAGTAGAATAAAATAATTGCATTTAATCTTCGAATTTCTGACTTTAAAAAGCAGAACGAATGTCGAAATGCTTCAAATACTGTGTGAGCGCGGCTTTCTTCTTTCTGTGGGTTTCTCATCTCGCGCTCCTGCCTGCTGCTGCTGCGATCACTCTTACACCGGTATGCATCTCATGGGGATTATGCTTTATATGCCTTTATGGGGTAATTTTCTGTTGTTTATGAAAGAGTATGAGTGCGCGTGTCCCTTTAATCCCACAAAGCCTCCTGAAGTGTGTGAGTATGGATGCTTTTGAACATGTTTTAAACAGCCGTGCTGCATGGCAAACCCATGAACATCATGAACGCTCCACATCTGAGCATCTGTGTTGTGCACAAAATGAAGTCATGAATGTTTTTTTAACATTGTCAGTCATCAGTGGAAAGCACACAACATGCTCAACTCAACTAAACTACAAGGTCTGACACACAAACTGCTATTTGTAGATATTTTGGTTTTGATCGTCGGTGTCTGTCGTTGTGACTAAAAGATAAAATAGCACTGGTGCTTTAAAGACAGAGGAGGAACAGGGATAAACAACCTCGGCTGTTTGATTTAGAGATGTTTTAAATGAGCAGACTGGCAATTCAACGATTATAAAATGACATTGCCCTGTTGCTTTGTTCAAGGCGACGGGTTTTACAGATGGAAATGGCAGGTAAATAGATGATTGAATTGAAAATGTTTTGCTGTTTGGTTAAATTGGATTTTAAGAAGGATTGTACGACCCTCAGTGATATAAGAAGAAAAAATACTGTACGACAATAAAAATTTTTTTTTTTTTTAACTTATTTTATCACAAATAATTTTTATATGCTGATTAATGATAAATTCAAAATTAACTAAACTAAAACTTGTAATTATATTTAATTTAATTTAATGTATTTTAATTGAATAGTTATTAAAATTAATATACTGTTTATTATAATATTATGATAATTATTAAAATTATATAATTATTATTCCAGTCTTCATAGAACACTGATTAAATAAATTGAAATAAATTAAATTAATATTAAAAAATATAATAATAATAAATAATAATAATAATAATAATAATAATAATATTTTTGTGTTATTATTATTATTATTATTAAAATAATATGATTATTCCCGTCTTTACATAACATTGCAATTAAAATAAATTAAATAATTATTAAAATAACTTAATAATAATAATTATTATTATTATATAAAAATTATTACAATGATATGATAATTATAAAAATAATATAATCATTATCCCAGTCTTCATTGAACACTGTAATTAAATCAAATTAAATAAAAATTAAATTAATTAAATTATTATAAAAAATAATATTAATAACAATAATAATAATAATAATAATAATAATTATTATTATTATTAAAATAATATGATTATTCCAGTCTTCACACAACATTGCAATTAAATTAAATTAAATACATATTAAAATAACCTAATAATAATAATAATAATAATAATAATAATAATAATAATAATAAATAATATTATTATTTTTATTATTATTATATAACAATTATTATTATAATGATATGATAATTATTTTAAAAATATAATCATTATTTCAGTCTTCACAGAACATTGTAATCAAATTAAATTAAATTAAATTAAATTAAATTAAATTAAATTAAATTAAATTAAGTTGTGGTAAAGTGTTACAGTTAAAGTGTTTATTAGTATTACACATCGAAGTGTAAAAGTCAATCCGTAATATTTAATCATGTTGTGGAACTGTGATACATTTTTCACAATTCTTTGATGAATTACATCTCAAAGGACAACACTTATTTAAAATAGAATTCTGTAAACATATACATATCTTTAACGTCACCATTAATCTACTGCAAGAATAATTGCTATATATATATATATTATATATTGCCATTATGGCACCGGTAACTATGTAACCGGTATGCACCACACCGAATCAGCATATGAATTTCGGTGCCTAATTTCAGTGCCGCTGGTGCTGCGACAAGGACATAAGAAGCATCAAGGGGTACGTCAAAGGCATACATATTATGCAATGTGTCACACCATCTCTAAACATTTCATTCTAAACAACTTTGAGAGATTCGGACACCGTCTGCTAGTGTTCTTGTTGCTTAGGGAACGCACGCACGTAGGTAACACGCACAGTACACCGCATCTAGAGAGCAACTCCCTTCAGATTCGTCAACACAAATAATCGTGTTTATCATTTGAGCTAAGCGTTCTAAAGTATGGCTATATTTCACAAGCAAGGATTCTGAGACAGCAACGTGAAGCAGACGCTTTACAAAAGTTTCATATAAGGAGAGAAACACGTCAAACTTAATGAAACATTTGAGGGCTTATGGAATCAACTTACAGGCAGAGGAATGCACTGTCTTTGACAGCTTGTGACATCTTCTGGCGCTTTCACTGAGTATGTTTACATGGACACCAATACTACGATTTTAATATGATTAAGACAATACTCTGATTAAGAGTCTACCATGTAAACAGCAATTTTTGATTACCTTAAAGGACCACCTGAGTCACGAAATGCAGAGGTTTTTTATTTCCATTTGGCGTGCAGGTGTCAAATTCCATTAAAATAACACTCTTCCAGCAGTCCTTACTTTATATTCTCATTCAATACCTCAGTTTGCAACAGGGGCATGAACAATATTTTGTTCAGAATGAAGGTGAAACTGCCGAGCTGCAGTTAAAGTCAACAAATTTAAAATGAAACACCCGAAATTACACGAAACTATGTGCTATAACATGTAATAAAAGGATCATTCAAAAAGCAACTCATATAAACACCTTAATCATATTATTGTCTTATTCAAATTAAGGCAAATAATTTGATTACTGGTGTTCATGTAAATCACAAGCCTCAACCCTTGAAAAAAGGTGTTCACAAAATTTGATGACAGCCCTTCCACGGGTTAGTAGTAAGCTGATGTAATGTTAATTGCATAGTGCAAGTGTTAATTTCATGCTAACAAACAAATGATCAGAAGAAATATATTAATGCAATTCAAATATATAAAATATGAATTAATGTATACTTTAAACTTTAATAATATTGTTCAATTAAAATTATTAAAATATATTTTTCTATTTTTCATCCACCATAATTTTGCGCCTCAAAAGTATCATTCAGGAACCTCTTTGGCACCGGTACCATTTTAAAAGCATCAATTTAGCAATATCGAAATAACCCCAAACGATACCCAACCCTATGTAAGAGTAATTTTAGTATTCCATAGTCTGTTGAAATTCGTTGCACATCCGCGGTTCTTTGCCTCCATGTCGTGCATTTAAAATCCTTACATCCTTAAGTCATCCACCACAATTTTGTGGCTTAATAGTATTAGTTCAGGCACCATTTTGGCACCGGTACCGTTTTAAAAGTATCGATTTACAGATATCGAAATAACCCCAAATGATACCCAACCCGATATAAGAGTAATATTAGTATTACATAGTCTGTTGAAATTTGTTGCACATCTGCGGTTCTTTGCCTCCTCGTCATTCATTTAAAATCCTTACATCCTTAAGTCATCCACCACAATTTTGTGGCTAAAAAGTATTGGTTCAGGCACCATTTTGGCACCAGTACCATTTTAAAAGTATCAATTTACCGATACCGAAATAACCCCAAATGATACCCAACCCGATATAGGAGTAATATTAGTATTACATAGTCTGTTAAAATTTGTTGCACATCCGCAGTTCTTTGCCTCCTCGTCATTCATTTAAAATCCTTACATCCTTAAGTCATCCACCACAATTTTGTGGCTAAAAAGTATTGGTTCAGGCACCATTTTGGCCTCGGTACCGTTTTAAAAGTATCGATTTACTGATATCGAAATAACCCCAAATGATACCCAACCCGATATAAGAGTAATATTAGTATTACATAGTCTGTTGAAATTCATTGCACATCCGCGGTTCTTTGCCTCCATGTCGTGCATTTTAAATCCTTATATCTTTACGTCATCCACCACAATTTTGTGGCTTAAAAGTATTGGTTCAGGCACCATTTTGGCACCGGTACCGTTTTAAAAGTATCGATTTACCGATACCGAAATAACCCCAAATGATACCCAACCCGATATAGGAGTAATATTAGTATTACATAGTCTGTTAAAATTTGTTCCACATCCGCAGTTCTTTGCCTATTCGTCATTCATTTAAAATCCTTACATCCTTAAGTCATCCACCACAATTTTGTGGCTTAAAAGTATTGGTTCAGGCACCATTTTGGCACCGGTACCGTTTTAAAAGTATCGATTTACCGATATCGAAATAACCCCAAATGATACCCAACCCGATATAAGAGTAATATTAGTATTACATAGTCTGTTGAAATTTGTTGCACATCCGCAGTTCTTTGCCTCCTCGTCATTCATTTAAAATCCTTACATCCTTAAGTCATCCACCACAATTTTGTGGCTTAATAGTATTAGTTCAGGCACCATTTTGGCACCGGTACCGTTTTAAAAGTATCGATTTACCGATACCGAAATAACCCCAAATGATACCCAACCCGATATAGGAGTAATATTAGTATTACATAGTCTGGTAAAATTTGTTGCACATCCGCAGTTCTTTGCCTATTCGTCATTCATTTAAAATCCTTACATCCTTAAGTCATCCACCACAATTTTGTGGCTTAAAAGTATTGGTTCAGGCACCATTTTGGCACCGGTACCGTTTTAAAAGTATCGATTTACAGATATCGAAATAACCCCAAATGATACCCAACCCGATATAGGAGTAATATTAGTATTACATAGTCTGTTAAAATTTGTTGCACATCCGCAGTTCTTTGCCTATTCGTCATTCATTTAAAATCCTTACATCCTTAAGTCATCCACCACAATTTTGTGGCTTAAAAGTATTGGTTCAGGCACCATTTTGGCACCGGTACCGTTTTAAAAGTATCGATTTACCATATGGAAATAACCCCAAATGATACCCAACCCGATATAAGAGTAATATTAGTATTACATAGTCTGTTGAAATTTGTTGCACATCCGCAGTTCTTTGCCTCCTCGTCATTCATTTAAAATCCTTACATCCTTAAGTCATCCACCACAATTTTGTGGCTTAATAGTATTAGTTCAGGCACCATTTTGGCACCAGTACCGTTTTAAAAGTATCGATTTACCGATACCGAAATAACCCCAAATGATACCCAACCCGATATAGGAGTAATATTAGTATTACATAGTCTGGTAAAATTTGTTGCACATCCGCAGTTCTTTGCCTATTCGTCATTCATTTAAAATCCTTACATCCTTAAGTCATCCACCACAATTTTGTGGCTTAAAAGTATTGGTTCAGGCACCATTTTGGCACCGGTACCGTTTTAAAAGTATCGATTTACAGATATCGAAATAACCCCAAATGATACCCAACCCGATATAGGAGTAATATTAGTATTACATAGTCTGTTAAAATTTGTTGCACATCCGCAGTTCTTTGCCTATTCGTCATTCATTTAAAATCCTTACATCCTTAAGTCATCCACCACAATTTTGTGGCTTAAAAGTATTGGTTCAGGCACCATTTTGGCACCGGTACCGTTTTAAAAGTATCGATTTACAGATATCGAAATAACCCCAAATGATACCCAACCCGATATAGGAGTAATATTAGTATTACATAGTCTGTTAAAATTTGTTGCACATCCGCAGTTCTTTGCCTATTCGTCATTCATTTAAAATCCTTACATCCTTAAGTCATCCACCACAATTTTGTGGCTTAAAAGTATTGGTTCAGGCACCATTTTGGCACCGGTACCGTTTTAAAAGTATCAATTTACAGATATCGAAATAACCCAAATGATACCCAACCCGATATAAGAGTAATATTAGTATTACATAGTCTGTTGAAATTCGTTGCACATCCGCGATTCTTTGCCTCCACGTCGTGCATTTAAAATCCTTACATCCTTAAGTCATCCACCACAATTTTGTGGCTTAATAGTATTAGTTCAGGCACCATTTTGGCACCGGTACCATTTTAAAAGTATCGATTTACTGATATCGAAATAACCCCAAATGATACCCAACCCGATATAAGAGTAATATTAGTATTACATAGTCTGTTGAAATTCGTTGCACATCCGCGGTTCTTTGCCTCCTCGTCATTCATTTAAAATCCTTACATCCTTAAGTCATCCACCACAATTTTGTGGCTAAAAAGTATTGGTTCAGGCACCATTTTGGCACCAGTACCATTTTAAAAGTATCAATTTACCGATACCGAAATAACCCCAAATGATACCCAACCCGATATAGGAGTAATATTAGTATTACATAGTCTGTTAAAATTTGTTGCGCATCCGCAGTTCTTTGCCTCCTCGTCATTCATTTAAAATCCTTACATCCTTAAGTCATCCACCACAATTTTGTGGCTAAAAAGTATTGGTTCAGGCACCATTTTGGCACCGGTACCGTTTTAAAAGTATCGATTTACTGATATCGAAATAACCCCAAATGATACCCAACTCGATATAAGAGTAATATTAGTATTACATAGTCTGTTGAAATTCATTGCACATCCGCGGTTCTTTGCCTCCATGTCGTGCATTTTAAATCCTTATATCTTTACGTCATCCACCACAATTTTGTGGCTTAAAAGTATTGGTTCAGGCACCATTTTGGCACCGGTACCGTTTTAAAAGTATCGATTTACCGATATCGAAATAACCCCAAATGATACCCAACCCGATATAAGAGTAATATTAGTATTACATAGTCTGTTGAAATTTGTTGCACATCCGCAGTTCTTTGCCTCCTCGTCATTCATTTAAAATCCTTACATCCTTAAGTCATCCACCACAATTTTGTGGCTTAATAGTATTAGTTCAGGCACCATTTTGGCACCGGTACCGTTTTAAAAGTATCGATTTACCGATACCGAAATAACCCCAAATGATACCCAACCCGATATAGGAGTAATATTAGTATTACATAGTCTGTTAAAATTTGTTCCACATCCGCAGTTCTTTGCCTATTCGTCATTCATTTAAAATCCTTACATCCTTAAGTCATCCACCACAATTTTGTGGCTTAAAAGTATTGGTTCAGGCACCATTTTGGCACCGGTACCGTTTTAAAAGTATCGATTTACCGATATCGAAATAACCCCAAATGATACCCAACCCGATATAAGAGTAATATTAGTATTACATAGTCTGTTGAAATTTGTTGCACATCCGCAGTTCTTTGCCTCCTCGTCATTCATTTAAAATCCTTACATCCTTAAGTCATCCACCACAATTTTGTGGCTTAATAGTATTAGTTCAGGCACCATTTTGGCACCGGTACCGTTTTAAAAGTATCGATTTACCGATACCGAAATAACCCCAAATGATACCCAACCCGATATAGGAGTAATATTAGTATTACATAGTCTGGTAAAATTTGTTGCACATCCGCAGTTCTTTGCCTATTCGTCATTCATTTAAAATCCTTACATCCTTAAGTCATCCACCACAATTTTGTGGCTTAAAAGTATTGGTTCAGGCACCATTTTGGCACCGGTACCGTTTTAAAAGTATCGATTTACAGATATCGAAATAACCCCAAATGATACCCAACCCGATATAGGAGTAATATTAGTATTACATAGTCTGTTAAAATTTGTTGCACATCCGCAGTTCTTTGCCTATTCGTCATTCATTTAAAATCCTTACATCCTTAAGTCATCCACCACAATTTTGTGGCTTAAAAGTATTGGTTCAGGCACCATTTTGGCACCGGTACCGTTTTAAAAGTATCGATTTACCATATCAAAATAACCCCAAATGATACCCAACCCGATATAAGAGTAATATTAGTATTACATAGTCTGTTGAAATTTGTTGCACATCCGCAGTTCTTTGCCTCCTCGTCATTCATTTAAAATCCTTACATCCTTAAGTCATCCACCACAATTTTGTGGCTTAATAGTATTAGTTCAGGCACCATTTTGGCACCGGTACCGTTTTAAAAGTATCGATTTACCGATACCGAAATAACCCCAAATGATACCCAACCCGATATAGGAGTAATATTAGTATTACATAGTCTGTTAAAATTTGTTGCACATCCGCAGTTCTTTGCCTATTCGTCATTCATTTAAAATCCTTACATCCTTAAGTCATCCACCACAATTTTGTGGCTTAAAAGTATTGGTTCAGGCACCATTTTGGCACCGGTACCGTTTTAAAATTATCGATTTACAGATATCGAAATAACCCCAAATGATACCCAACCCGATATAGGAGTAATATTAGTATTACATAGTCTGTTAAAATTTGTTGCACATCCGCAGTTCTTTGCCTATTCGTCATTCATTTAAAATCCTTACATCCTTAAGTCATCCACCACAATTTTGTGGCTTAAAAGTATTGGTTCAGGCACCATTTTGGCACCGGTACCGTTTTAAAAGTATCAATTTACAGATATCGAAATAACCCCAAATGATACCCAACCCGATATAAGAGTAATATTAGTATTACATAGTCTGTTGAAATTCGTTGCACATCCGCGATTCTTTGCCTCCACGTTGTGCATTTAAAATCCTTACATCCTTAAGTCATCCACCACAATTTTGTGGCTTAATAGTATTAGTTCAGGCACCATTTTGGCACCGGTACCATTTTAAAAGTATCGATTTACTGATATCGAAATAACCCCAAATGATACCCAACCCGATATAAGAGTAATATTAGTATTACATAGTCTGTTGAAATTCGTTGCACATCCGCGGTTCTTTGCCTCCTCGTCATTCATTTAAAATCCTTACATCCTTAAGTCATCCACCACAATTTTGTGGCTTAAAAGTATTGGTTCAGGCACCATTTTGGCACCGGTACCGTTTTAAAAGTATCGATTTACAGATATCGAAATAACCCCAAATGATACCCAACCCGATATAAGAGTAATATTAGTATTACATAGTCTGTTGAAATTCATTGCACATCCGCGGTTCTTTGCCTCCATGTCGTGCATTTAAAATCCTTACATCCTTAAGTCATCCACCACAATTTTGTGGCTTAAAAGTATTGGTTCAGGCACCATTTTGGCACCGGTACCGTTTTAAAAGTATCGATTTATCGATATCGAAATAACCCCAAATGATACCCAACCCGATATAAGAGTAATATTAGTATTACATAGTCTGTTGAAATTCATTGCACATCCGCGGTTCTTTGCCTCCTCGTCATTCATTTAAAATCCTTACATCCTTAAGTCATCCACCACAATTTTGTGGCTTAAAAGTATTGGTTCAGGCACCATTTTGGCACCGGTACCATTTTAAAAGTATCGATTTACAGATATCGAAATAACCCCAAATGATACCCAACCCGATATAGGAGTAATATTAGTATTACATAGTCTGTTGAAATTTGTTGCACATCCGCAGTTCTTTGCCTCCTCGTCATTCATTTAAAATCCTTACATCCTTAAGTCATCCACCACAATTTTGTGGCTTAAAAGTATTGGTTCAGGCACCATTTTGGCACCGGTACCATTTTAAAAGTATCGATTTACCGATATCGAAATAACCCCAAATGATACCCAACCCGATATAAGAGTAATATTAGTATTACATAGTCTGTTGAAATTCGTTGCACATCCGCAGTTCTTTGCCTCCTCGTCATTCATTTAAAATCCTTACATCCTTAAGTCATCCACCACAATTTTGTGGCTTAATAGTATTAGTTCAGGCACCATTTTGGCACCGGTACCGTTTTAAAAGTATCGATTTACCGATATCGAAATAACCCCAAATGATACCCAACCCGATATAGGAGTAATATTAGTATTACATAGTCTGTTGAAATTCGTTGCACATCCGCGGTTCTTTGCCTCCTCGTCATTCATTTAAAATCCTTACATCCTTATCCCTTGCACTGATCACAAAACTTTTGAACAATAATCTATATACATATTTACAAGTGTCATCTCAGTTTTAAAAATGCCCCTAGCCTGAAAGAAAGCTGCGTGTTATTGCAGTATTTTGGACTCTGCCTGTGTGCTGTGCAGGAGGAGAGATGGCTGTATGGAGGAGACATCAGCTCATCAGCATCAATCTTTAATGAAGGGCTCGGGGAAGCAGAGGCTGTTTCTCTCACTGCTTCATCTGTACCTGCACAATGATGAATGAAGCTCTGATGCCCACTGAAATACTCACACTCCTGCAAAAACACACACAGACATGTTATACGCTAAAAGAAAAGAGATTTCCAGGTTGAAATCTTACCAACATTTCAGTTTGGAGGCCAGTTTAGGAAGAACTCGTAGTCATAAGGATGCATTTATAGAATAACAACAATGGTTGTGTACTCTGATGTCAAGAATAATGCGCAAGAATATTGCCATGCAAAGCTGGCATCAAAATGGAACTTCTGATAGTCTTTAATTGCTTATTGTGATGTATACAGTATTTGAGTCAAATGATTTCATGAGCAAGCGTGTAAAGCGGTATTTTGGTATTGATTGGAGGATTGGGTGGTTAGTTTACAGATTCCAGGCTCTCACAGCCAACAGGTCCAGCATTTCATGGTATTCGCACTGCCTGGTGGTAATTTGCCTCTATTAAACCCTTTGCATTGACTTTTTTTATGTAAATATACTCATACTAACACTAAAATGAGAGAAAAACATATGTTTGTTTGGAACTCTCAGAAACAAAGGTACGCGAACTGTCACTGAGGTGGTACCTTTTCAAAAGGTACACATTTGTACTTAAAGGGTCTGTTAAGTAGCGGACACACCACGCTACGTACATAAAGGTTTAGGACAGTGGTGTCCAAACTCGGTCCTGGAGGGCCGGTGTCCTGGAGAGTTTAGCTCCAACCCTAATCAAACACACCTGAGCTAGCTAATTAAGCTCTTACTAGATATACTAGAAACTTCCTGGCAGGTGTGTTGAGGCAAGTTGGAGCTAAACTCAGCAGGACACCGGCCCTCCAGGACCGAGTTTGGACACCCCTGGTTTAGGATGACCGTCTGTAAAAGAGGTCACTCGGAGTCCCCTTTCCTGCTCCCCAAGCACACACACACAGGCAAGTTGTCGAAAGGGATTAACAGATTTATTTAAACAAAAACTTCAAGAATCAAAAGGGAACAAAAGGCCAAAACAACAAACAAAACAAGGTACGCTAACTAATATTAAATTCCTTACCTAAACCAAAAATAAAAGCTTATTAAATCAAATAACAATTCTACCCTCCTTGACTGTCCATTAAACAGGAGAAAACGTAACAAAAAGAAAAAGGGCATTCCCTTTGATCATTCAGCAGCAAATTAACAGGTAGCCACAGCTAACACAGATTACCGTCCTAGTACCAGATTTAACAGAGTATCTCACCAGATGACTTTGGAAAAAAGGGGTTCAGACAGAAAGATAACGATTAGCCACCGCTAAAGCAAGTTACCGTCCTATTACCGTATTTAACAGAGTATCTCACCAGATGACTTTGAAAAAAAAGGTTCAGACAGAAGGATATCCCTGCCACACAGAAACCATAGAGCGATCTGCTCACACACACAACAGCGAGGGGAAACAGGAAGAGAACTCGATGAGCAGCGGCCAGCCATAGATATATACATGGGGACCCTGAAGATGCGTCAATAGCGCCGCCACATTGGTACAGTGCTCCCAGGAAAAACGTTATTCAACCGCACTAGTCAAGACAGTGTGACAATGTGAAGATGCTGGACTTTAGCGCTGTGTACGGGTGTAGTAACGAGCAAACAAAGAAAACAAAGCACAAAGTCATCACATTTCATAGGTAAGATTTAGTTTTTTTATGTTTTTGTATGTTATGAACTTTTGTGCTTAACAAGTCACGTTATTGATGATAATACAGTCTCTTACTGCAGTGACCATAAGGCAAAGTAGCATCAACTCGCGCTAAATTCTAAGCTTATGCTAGTTTTGTTGAATAAAATAAGCAAACAATGTTATGAAATATGACAAGAAGACGCTGCGGTGCCAGAAACTTGTATTATTGTTAGCTAAGTGAACGAGTCGTTCATAACGGAGATTCATTCACAAACGAATCGCTCCCTCCGTCAGAATGAGAAGTGAAAGCAGGAGAGGGGGTGTGCTTCAGGACATGGATTAGATCAAATTAAACAGGGAAGGAGGATAATGCATTTCCATGCACACAAACACTCACTCTTTGTCGGCAATGCCCGTGCGGTCACATCCATCAGTGTAGAAAAGTGATGTAAAATTATAATATTTCGTAATTTAAAAAAATATTTGCATACGGACCACTGGGGAAAACTCCCGATCATAGATATATGTGTATATGAGTATTTCTCTGGCTTTGGATGGCCACAGTCCTCCACTTCACCTTGGTCCCGCATTCATTTCAAACGACCGATACCCTGTACCAAGATGGCGGCTCTATTGACGCATTCCTTCCAATAGACAACAATAGGCCAGGCGACATCTAGTGTATATATCTATGGCGGCCAGCAACGTGCTTTTATAATCGGCGGCGCCCCTCTCACAGCTGCACCTGATCTCCACTCATGTGGAGAGAGAGAAGGAGATAGATAATAACGGACATAACACACAGCAACAACACACACCAGCATTGTCAGAATTAAAGTTACTCAATATGTAACAGGTCCATATTGGTGCCTCAAAAGTATATATTAATACTAGTGGTGGGCCGTTACCGGCGTTAACGTGCTGCGTTAACGCGAGACACTTATCGCACGATAAAAAAAATATCTCCGTTAATCTATTCTCAGAGTTGGGTTGGGAGCTGGGTCTGTTTTACGCAAGGTATGATGACTTTCACCTTGATATATAAGCGCAGATGTATACCTGACCGGTGAGCCGTCTGACAAAAGAGTGCCCTTCTGAATCAAATCAGCAAAATGCCTGACTCACTTTACCTCACGAACATTTCATTCATGCCATTGTGACAAACTAGGGTATTAGACGCAAGTAAGAAGTGAGGAGTGGTGAGAGTGTTATGGAATTTAATAATACACGCCAAATGGTAAGAAAATACTTCCCCATTTCGCGATGTGTGTGTGTGTGCGGTCCTTTACTGACAGCCGCGTGTGAATCTTGTCGGAAAATATGGCGAAAGGTCCTAAAGACCACGGTGTTTACTTCAATAATGCCATTAATATCTGCATACTCCACATGTCTTAATTCCATTTCTGTTTAGTTCTGTCACGTGTTATATAAAAAATACAATACAATAAGGATCCAATTGCAAGGTCTTTTAATGACCGGAGAAACAAAGGGTCAAAACAAAAGAACAGAAAATAGTGCAGAGCCGACAGAACAAGTCCAACGAGTCCAAATCGGAAAGGTCCTCGGAATGACAGGCAGATCCAAAATAATACTGAGCGTCCTAATAACACACACAGAGGGCAAATGAGTAATAACGAACTGACAAGGTACAAAGAACGCCAAGCACATATATAGAAGGGATAATTAGATACAGCTGACACAAATGATCAGAACAGCTGATCAACAACACGTGATCAGAACACAACGCTACTACAGCGTACAAAAATGACAACACCGAACCACGTGACAATAACAGAGACACGCCAGGAAGAGTGCACAACCTGCAACCGTAACAAGTTCAGTTATGACTTTAGTCGGATTAAGGTCATCAAAAATCGCTGTTTGGAGCTTATGTAGGCCTACAGTTCAACATTCATGTTTAACTGAATATACAGTTAGTAAACACAAGTACATCTTATTGAACATCATTTATTTTCATCACCAATTATCATAGTAGAACAGTTTCTCAAGCAGTTTGTGATGCATTTTGGAAACAGGAGATGAGCCCCTGGTCTAATGCGCCTCCTGGCTTGAGAAACCTGTTCTCAAAGACTTATTATTTGGGTAGCACACATATTCTGAATGCCTTCAGCAGAATTCTAATGAGCCATTTTAATCTAGATTAATTCCAAGAATAATCTAGGCCCGGTTTCACAAACAGGGATTAGCTTAAGCCAGGACTAAACCTTAGTTCAATTAGGCTATTTAAGCCACATTTATAAAAAAAGCCTTAGAAAAATACATTACGGGTGTGCACCTGTAAACAAAAAATGACACTGACATATTTTAAGACATCTCACTGCAAGTTATTTTCAGTTGAGACAGCTCAAACATGCAATTTAATCCAAGACTAGCCTTAAACCTTGTTTGTGAAACCGGGGGCTAGATTAAAAAAATTAATCTATGCTCACCTCTAATAATACCTAAAAATACTTTAAAAATTTACTTTTTATGTACTAACATGTACCCTTGAGGTATTAATATGGACCTTTTAGGTACAAATTTGTACCTTTTGAAAAGGTACCACCCCAGTGACAGATCGCGTACCTTTATTTCTGAGAGTGTAACAGTAGACATCATTTACCTATTAAAGTATTGTTTGACAGTCTGTGTAGTAGATTATGGTTGAGAAAATCAGTTATGAGGTGCTTTGGCAGTAATACGTTAATTTAACGTGGCCGCCATTTTAAAGAAAC
The DNA here is from genome assembly GCA_903798195.1 of Danio kyathit. Classification (NCBI taxonomy): domain Eukaryota; kingdom Metazoa; phylum Chordata; class Actinopteri; order Cypriniformes; family Danionidae; genus Danio; species Danio kyathit. The sequence continues at coordinate 5,764,834 of LR812538.1, read as the reverse complement.
AAAAGTGAGGCTGCGGTGGGACGAAACCTGGAAGTAGAGAACATTGCAACAAGATGCTGTGGACTACAAACCTCCAGCTGTTGCTATAAAATTTATATTATAAAAATGTTATTCATACTCTGAAAAAAATGGTTCTTTTTTTTTTGCTAAATGTTTGTGGGAAACCATATAATCTTTTATTTTAGTTCTTTCTTTATTTTAAGTCAAATACACACGAATACTCGTACTGGACTCACCATACATGATCTTTCATGAAAAGCGAGTCTCCATTCTCTTCATTTTCTCCAGCACTTTCACTCAGCGGGGTTGACTAATGTATTTCCCGTTCTCCAGCTTCACCTGCTTAGTCATCCATTTCCCTCCCTCTCTCTGTCTTTATGTTCCTCCTCCCACCCTGCCTTTCACTGGCCTCCATTCATTTCATCCTCTGCCTGTTTCTCTGCCTCTCTGAAACCCTTCATGCTGTCGTGTGTCCAGCGGTGGGTGGAAATGTAAGGTCCGTGAGCGACTGCTAATTGCTCTGTGATTCTGGTTTCAGACTGGGTTTCTTCAGTCTGGACTCACTGACTGGCAGCTCTATTGTACACCACCAAAGCTTTCCTTTAGCTTTTTGCTGCTTAGGGTTTTAGACATTTTACAATGACAGCTTCAGGGTTTTAGGCTCATGAAGTGGGTATTTAGCCTGTCATGATTGAATATGATGATTAATAATAACGTGTTCTCGTACACTGGAGGTCGAAGTGAATTTTGGTCATATATGTGGTCGGTTTGATGGCCTTTTTTCATAATTGATGTACTGAGCAGCTTTGGAGGGATATTGTGATGTTATGGAGTGAGTTTGTGAATGTGGTGTTTCTCTGAAAGACCTCTGTTGCCTCCTGGTGTTGATTAGCGGAACTACAGGTTTTGATGAATCAGTTGTGTGGTTCAATTTAATTAGATGTTTCTCCCTCGAATGTGAAAATGATTGACTTTTTAAGTGACATTGCAAAAAATGTGTTGATTATTATTATTTATTATATTTATTAAAAAATTTTTTGTAATAGAAATTATTAAAAAGCAGTGGTGTAGCAGAACAGGCACCCAGGGCACAAAAAAAGTAGGTTAGGGTTGTTAATTTAGTTAATTTTCTTTAATGACAACTGACACTTGTTAACCAATCATTAATTATTAATCTAAAAAGTTCAGTGTCCATAAAAAGTATTGAATAATGACTTATTTTCATCAGCATGACCCAAAATTAACAGAGTAGTCTTTTTTAAATCCTTAATTGTGCTTGGGTATTATATATACAGTTGAAGTCAGTATTATAGACCCCCTGAATTATTAGCCCCCTGTTTGTTTGTTTTTCCCTAATTTCTGTTTAACGGAGAGAAGATTTTCTCAACACATTTCTAAACATAATAGTTTTAATAACTCATCTCTAATAACTGATTTATTTTATCTTTGCCATGATGACAGTAAATAATATTTGACTAGATATTTTTCAAGACACTTCTATACAGCTTAAAGTGACATTTAAAGGCTTAACTAGGTTAATTAGGTTTACTAGGCAGGTTAGGGTAATTAGGCAAGTTATTGTATAATGATGGTTTGTTCTGTAGACTATTGAAAAAAATAAAGCTTAAAGGGACTAATAATTTTGTCCCTAAAATGGTGTTCAAAAAATTAAAAACTGCTTTTATTCTAGCCGAAATAAAACAAATAAGACTTTCTCCAGAAGAAAAAATATTATCGGACATACTGTGAAAATTTCCTTGCTCTGTTAAACATCATTTGGGAAAAGAAAAAAAATTAAAAGGGGAGCTAATAATTCTGACTTCAACTATATATATATATATATATATATATATATATATATATATATATATATATATATATATATATATATATATATATATATATATATATATACACTTTTTAAAAAATAAATAAAGGTTTTTATTATTTATTTCTTTATTTATTTATATGCATTTATCAGACAGGAAAACTGCAGGTTTAAAAGACCTCAAAATAGCAAAATATCTTTTAAAATGAAATCAACCTACACTGGCAAAACATTAAATATATTAGCAATATCACACGAGTAGCAGTGCTATATGGCTGTATATTGGGACTGGTGGGAGGCGTGCGTTGGCTCTTGGCCGCAGACTGAGTGCTTTAGTCCTCCACCAATGACAATATACAGACATATCACTCTGCTACGAGTGTGATATTACAATCATACAACAGTTCGACGACATAATCGTGTTAATAAAAATGAAAATCAAACATGGAGAGTCTCAAAAATCCTTTTGTGTGAGGAATTACTTTCTTCTGCCACTTATTCACATCTGTAGCTGATGTCAGAACAGTAGAAAAAATTCACACACAACACTTTAGAACAAGTTATGAATGATTCTCTTGTAATGTCTGTCTAAATTTATGCCAAAACAGGTGATTTTGCTCACATTTTAGGATTATAAGGCTGAACGGCATGAAATGCCATCAGTCTACAGAGATGTCCCAGTATTTATCTGCTGCAATCGGGAGATCACAATAATTAACCCCGAAAAAAGCCAAATCAGCGCTAACACTACCAGATTACTGTGATAAAAATACAGCACTACATAATATAAAAGAGAGAGATCGACGTAGAATGTAATTTTTTCCCATTTTTATAAGGATTTTATCATCTGTCATAATACGAAATACGAAAAGAAAATGCTGAGTTTTTCTCCCTCTTATTATGCGGTCTCTGTCGACATCTTGTGACGGACTGTCAACCATCAATTCCTTTGCTCTGCATACTAATGGCCAATAACTTGCTGATTATCAAAAATTATAAATATTTTAAAATAGCCACTATCCTTATAAATAAACTGCATAGTTGCAATCTAAACAACTACATTCTCGACTAAAAAAATTCAATATATGGCTGTATATTGGCACTGGTGGGAGATGTGTGTTCACTCCAGGCCGCAGGCCGAGAGCCTTAGTACCCCACCAGTAACGATATACAGCCATATCACACTGCTCTGAGTGTGATATTGCATTTAAACAACAGTTTGACGGCATAATCGTGTATATAAAAACAAAAATCAAACATGAAGACTCTCAAAATCCTTGTGTATGAGGAACTACTTTCATCCGCCATTCACTCACATCTGCAGCTGACGTCAGAACAGCAGAAACCATTACTCATTCACACACGTCACTTTAGAACAAGTATATGAATGATTCTCTTGCTTCTAAATTGATGACAAAACAAGTGATTTTGCTGACATTTTAACATTTTAGGGCTGAACAGCATGAAATGCCATCAGTCTACAGAGATTTCCCAGTATTTCTCTGCTGCAATCGGGATATTACAATAATTAACCCCGAAAAAGCCAAAGCAAAGCAAACACTACTAGATTACTGTGATATAAATACAGCACTACAACATACAAAAGAGAGAGATCGACTTAGAATTTCACTTACCCATTTTTATAATGATTTGATCAGCTGTAGTAATACGAAATACAAAAAGAAAACGCTGCGTTTCTCTCTCTTATTATGCGGTCTCTGTCGCCATCTTGTGGCGGAACGTCAACCGCCAATTCCTCTGCTCTGTATGCTGATGGCCGCCGACGGGCTAAATTTCAGAAATGATAAATATTTAAAATAGCCACTATCCTCATAAATAAACTGCATAGTTGCAATCTAAACAACTACATTCACGACTAAAAAGCCTCAAAAGTACATTATGTTGTGATAACAGCTGCAATATTTGTCAAACTATCGTGAGTTTATTCCTTCTCTCCTTGTAACTGTGTGGGCGGAGTAATACACAAGGGTGAAGAGGCTGTATAAGTGCTGATATTGCAGAATATCACACAGCTATTAGCCAATCAGATTCGGGAACCAGAAAGAAATTAAACCTAAAATTATATATATATATATAATTTTAAGTAAAGGCCTATTAAGCCACACATGGGCAGGTGTGTCAGACCTTATTAATTTTTGGATATGTAAGCAATTATGTTCATAAATATATTAAAGAATATGTTCTCAGGTATACACAGGTAAACTCTGTCTGAATGTCTGTGAGTAAACTGACTTGTTCAAATGTTAACCACATCTTCAACCAGCAGGCACAAAGAGACCAAAGACTTTTAGTGATGTACTTTGAAATAACTCTGCTGTGTTTGTGTTCAGGGGAAGGACCCTCTTTATGCCCAGATCAACAAGGGGAAGAAGTGAAGCATCATGGGAACTCTGCACAGACGTGATCAGCGCTGGGGGGAGCAGGAGACCAAAAACACTGGAGATCTGTTTGTGTGTGTGTGTGTGTGTGCGTGTGGGTGTGTGCGTGTGTGTCACTCCAGCCTCAACGGTCCACTTCTCTAGAGTCGCCCGTCCCCCATCACCACGTCCTCCGCCACTCTCTCCACGACACTTTGTTTCTTTCGCACTGTGTTCAATGCACATGACAGCGGGGCATTGTGGGGGATTTCAACCCATCAGCACCCCTCATAGCCTTATGAGCCCGGCTCTGCCGCTTCATCCATTCTCACCGTTTCCTACTTCTAGTTTCGGACTCTGTATAGAGGAAACTCTGCCCTGCCGGATCCATCTGTGACTTCTTCATCCATTTTTTGGGGGGGTTGGTTTGGTTTTTCCTCTCCTGCGTATTTGAGATTCTGCTGCTTGAAAGCTATGCAGAGCTAAAAAAAAAAACCTGAAAACAATATTTCGATGAGGAGGAGCGACTTTTGCCAAAATCTCAAGATTTCGGCGCAGCTGAATCTGACTGGGGGTCTCGAGGGTACGGACGTTTGCAAAAACGTGTGATCAAACTGTTCCTTCTCTATAGCTTTTGTACAATACTAATGAGAAAAAAAAAACAAAAACACAAAAAAAAAACATGATGTTGAAATGGAATTTTTATTTTATAAGTCAAGTGGAGCCCTTGAAGTCAACTTTAGATGTGTTTTAGGGGTAAACATGGCTTTAAAAATCTGACCGTTGGTTTGCCAAACTCATTTTGTAAATATTAATAATAATTATTATTATTGATAATAATAATAATGACGATGATGACGACAAATAATAACGATGATGATGATTATAACAGTGTTCATTCCATCCCGTGGACTTCCGTGCCATAAAATAGGCTGGCCTTAGTGATGCAAACTCCTCATGAAAACCCAAGCAATATGATCATGTGTCGCGAAATCCCAAGCGCTTGCTTTTTTGTTTTTATTTAAGCAGGATGTCGAGACTAGCCTGAAAACAACCTGAGAGACTGTTATAATGATTTTATTTCCAGTGGCTCCAGTGATAAATAGATGGTGTTATGTTTGCGTGATCTCTTTCGTTGTGAAGATGAAGCTGGTTACTGTGATGAAAGATGAACGGAGCTTCTTTGAGTGTGTATGTTTAATGCAGCAATCACAAAATCCGCATGTGCACCAATGCACATGCATACACATGCTTACAGAGACCTTAAAGTCAATATGATCAAAGTCCCTTTAAGGCAAGTCATTTCACTCGGCGGCCATCTTTGAAACGCCTCTCAGGCAGTATGCTCGGGCATTCTGTTTGAATGGGGAAACATCAAATTCTCCAAAATTGCTTGCCAATCTTACGACCGTCCCTTCAGTTTCATTTCTAAACGTCTAAATCACACAAAATCTGCAGAAACTCATGTCTGGTCCAAGCCCCTCCCCCAGAGTATCGTCAGTCTACAGCGATCGATGATTGGCTCCTGTACTAGAAGGCGGGCTTTTTTAACCATATAGCGATCGATGATTGGCTCCTGTACTAGTAGGCGGGGCTTTATTCACCCTATTGACCGTTACACTTTTCCCTATTCAAAAAGATACGAGTGACATGTCTTGTGTATTCTAGAGTCTTTGATATGATGTCAAAATGCGCCCTTTTTCATTTTTTTTTACTTCATTTTGCACATTTTATAAGTGCTTGTCACTCCAAAGAGAATTCTTATAGTTTCATTAAACTTCCTTTTTTGACTGACAGTACCAAAACTCAAACAAAAGTCCTTTTAAAGGGGTTATGTATTGAGAAATCTGCATATAAGGGGTCATTGTGCTAGACATTCTGCAAGCAGGGTTGCCAGGTCCAAGAATATTTCCCAGCCCAATGACAATTCAAATGGAGCTACAGTAGGAGCTACAAAACTCGACTGCGTTTGTATTCATATGTTAGTTGGTTGAAGACATATGACCACATGAGTGTCTACGCCAGGGGTTTTTAACCTTTCAACCTTTTTCAACCCTCCCCCCCCGCCAAACCCCCCTCAAACGAGCCAAAATTATAATACATGTGCAAACATCATTCACATATTACTGGCTACGTTTAAAGTGAGTAGCTTACCTGATTTAGTGTGATGGCTGAGCCTGTTTCTGTGAGGACGACATGGTTGGATACCTAACACGACTAACCGTAAATCATCTTCCACTGTCAATAAGTGTGTGCCATAGTCTACTTGCTTTTGATGTACGTACATACAGAAAATGCGGTCCACAAAGCCAAGTTTGCAGAGCCCTGACGGTGTGGTTGAGTCGAACATTGAGTACGTATACATGGGACGCTAACATTTTAATATATTTTAAGATAATTAAGACAATACTTTTATTAAGAGTCACCATGTAACCAGCGATTTTTGATTATCTTAATCTAAAGTTATAACTGGACTAAACAGAAATGGAATTAATGGCATATATTAGTGGCACTATTGAAGTAAACATCGTAATCAAATTATTACCGTCATGTAGTACTTTTTGCCATACTTTCCAACAAGATCCACACATGTGGCTGTCAGTAAAGGACCGCAAACACGCACATCTCGAAATGCGGAAGTTTTTTTTCTTTCCAATCAGCGTTATTAAATTCCATTAAAACAACACTCCTCCACCAGTCTTTACTCCTTATTTGCGTCCAATACCCCAGTTTGTTCTGGGGGCATGAATGAAATGTTCATGAGTGAAAGTGAATCTGCCGAACTGCAGTTAAAGTCACCCAGAATTACATGAAACTCTGCAGGAAACGCCTTGGGATGCAATATTAAAAAAGCACTTCATGTAAACACCTTAATTATATTATTGTCTATTAAGGCAAATAGCTAGATTACAGATGTCCATGTAAGCGTAGTCAGTAGTGTCTTCAAAGTAAGTGAAAGATCCAGAAGGGCATCCTGCTGATCTGATTCAGAAGGGAACTTTTTTGTCAGATGCTCACCGGTTTTACTTTCATTCACCGTCATTAATTTAAAAAAGCACCCGCTCCATTTTATTTGTGTACAGTATATTTTACTTGAAGGCATTAACTCTAGGTGCCTGATAGTTAGATGTGAAGGAGCTAACATGAACCAGATTCACTCTAGCGAACGCATAAAAATCGTCATCATAATTTATTCGAGTGCACGCCTCAAATTCTCACACCCCCCTCTTAATAGGTGCTAGCGCCCCCCTGGTGGGACGAGCCCCACAGTTTGAAAACCCCTGGTCTACACTATGAACGAAATGAGGGTTTAACTACCTTTGTAAGTGGTCAAAACTGGCAAGCTTAAAATGTTTCCGATATTCAGCGTCGTCTACTTGACAAAATTACATCTTAATACATGTTATCAGGACCAAAGAGAGGTTCAAATATAGGATGGAAATATAGCCTATTCCTTTTAAATTAGAGTGTTTCTGATGTAGACGTCAGAGAATATCATAAATGACACAGTTCATGACCCCTTTAAAATCCTGACAATAATTGAATGCTAAAAACTACTGGCTCAGATTTCAAATGTAATACCCACGTTTCACAATTTAATAAAATCCCAAAGCAAAAGCATATTTTTGCTCATAAATACAATGCATTATACAGTTGAAGTCAGAATTATTATTACTATTTTTTTAAAATATTTTCCAAATTATGTTAAACAGAGCAAGGAAATTTTCACAGTATGTCTGATAATATTTTTTCGTCTGGAGAAAGTCTTAATTGTTTTATTTCGGCTAGAATAAAAGCAGTTTTTAATTTTTTAAAAGCCATTTTTAGGTCAATATTATTAGCCCCTTTAAGCTATATATTTATTTGATTGTCTACAGAACAAACCTAATTACCCTAACCTGCCTAGTTAACCTAATTAACCTAGTTAAGCCTTTAAATGTCACTTTAAGCTGTATAGAAGTGTCTTGAAAAATATCTAGTCAAATATTATTTACTGTCATCATGGCAAAGATAAAATAAATCAGTTATTAGAAATGAGTTATTAAAACTATTATGTTCAGTAATGTGTTGAAAAAATATTCTCTCCCTTAAACAGAAATTGGGGAAAAAATAAACAGAGGGGCTAATAATTCTGACTTCAACTGTATATAAACTGAAATTGAGTTCATTTCATGTTGACTTTAGGGCCATCTGATCACATTAAAGCCTCCATAAACTTCCATAAATGACGTCTGTCTTCACAAAGCTCAGAGCTTTCCATTACTGTGACGATGAATCCCTCCTATTTTATGGCCAGAGTCCCAATTTAATTTCTAATAAAAGCGATTTTGGATCTAAATTTCGAGGATTAAAAGGACGAGGGTGAAAATCAAGGTGAATGGGAGTCCTTGAGATTTCAGTACGTTTCTATTTTGCCTTTACCTCAGCTAATGGTTTGGTAATGTGAAAGGACACGTTATTTTTTATCTTGATGATGATGATATTCTACAGTGAATTTTTAGAGCTTTTTTTTCGGTTTGTTTGTTTGTTTGTTTGTTTGTTTTCTCTTGATTTACGTAACCCACCATGTAATACTGTTACCAATAAACACATCCCAAAATGTTGTTCTGCCTCTCTGCCAGCAAAATCTCTGTTTATATGCAGCTATTTTATAAGATGTTTTCACTTACAACTTGATTTTGTTAGTACTCATATCATTATGCAGTCATTATGGATACTCAGATGTCAACAACAGCATATACTGAACTGTACTGCGTATTTATGCTGTCTAAACCACAGAATGAATCATATCAATCATATTTAAGCTGGTAAAAGTGTAACAACTGAATTTAATCGGCCCTCTTTTTAATACCTTTTGACATTTTTACTCTAAATGTTTTGTTTTCCAGTCTGACTAATTAGTAAATGCAAAACATGACAAGAATTTATCATTTTTCCAGCAGCAATCAGCAAAAGTATGCAAGTTTCATTCGTACCAATGTTTACAGTACGTTCTGTTCTCCAATATGGCCGACTCACGACACGTCTTGAAAACACACGATTCTATTCTACATTTTCATGAAGGTGGCTGCCATATTGAAATCACGTGGCCAGATGCATACTGCTGTTGTTACCAAACTCTTTATTGCAAGCAGTAGGTACATGTACTTATTGATTAGCTAGTGTTTGTACTTCAGTACCATTTTTAAATAAAATACTAGTTCTTATTCATTATATTCTAGTTTTTTATTAGATACCAGTACTCATAGATTAGATACTAGTACGCTCTAAAAAATGTTGGGTTATTTATTTAACCCAATGGTTGAGTTAAAAATATTTAGTGCTTTGTTGGGTTATTTTTGTAACTTTTATTGGGTTATTTATTAATAACTCAACCAGTTGGGTTAAATATTTGGTGCTTTGTTGGGTTATTTTTAGCCTTTGTTTGGTTATTTATTTAATAACTCAACCAGTTGGGTTAAAATTTTTAAATGTCAACAGTCAACTGATTTAAAGGTGCAGTATGTAAGTTTGACACCCAGTGGTTGAACTGGGTATTGCACTCCTAGATCAAAATAAACACACGCGTGGGATGCCAGAGATTGAGTACAGGAGCGAGTGATTTAAACACAGGAGCGAGTGATTTAAACCGTGTTCTAAATAAAAGCAGCGACACGCGATAGAAGGAATTATGTTCCATATTAAAAGGAGTTTTAGTTCTAACCAACACCTCGAATTGAGATATGAGAAACGGTTTCTATTTCTCACAGCTCAACATGTGAAACCTATGACAGTGCACCTCAGGTAAGCCTCGTGTGTTTTATTCAGTGCTAAATGCTAACAATGTGAGTTTAAATGGATTCTAAACCTTACCGTTTCGTGAGTGAGTGCTTATTCTGTGCTTCTGAAAGGCTGTATTTACATTTTTGTCGCGTTTCGTCTGGTGCAAAGAGTCAAACTGCTGTTTGCGTGTTGTTAGGACACGAGATTACAATGTAACCTGCTCACCTAATGTTTACGTTCGTAATATTTATATAATTTGCTAATTAATAACCTCATGTGGAACTGAATCTGTCTCATTTCGACGTCTGATACTGTCCATTTCGGTCACGGGCGCATGCTTTCAGAGCCTTTCTGAATGAATGAATGAAATACGCTGTTTTCCAACAAGGCAACCCGGAGTGCTGAATTATAATTGGCTAAACTGGCATTCTGCAGGTTAACTTTACCTAAACAAAGACAGCATTCCGGCACGGAAAAACCATTTTCAAAGCAGAATATCTGACTTCAGCATTGTTTTTCAGTTAAACAAGTATGTTCACTTGGGATGTTTCTTAAATATCTGCACACATATTATGGTATTTTTATGCTTTAGAAGAGTCAAAAACTTACATACAGCACCTTTAACTGACACAGAACAGCTGTATTAAATGCGTAAGTAATGTTGCTTTTGCTTTTAGGTCTAACCAGGGGTGGATTTAACCAGTAAGCAAGGTAAGCGGCCGCTTAGGGCCCCAGGAAATCGCAAACACAGGGAGAACATGCAAACTCCACATAGAAATGCTAACTGACCCAGCCAAGGCTCGAACCTGCGACCTTCTTGCTGTGAGGTGATTGTGCTACCCACACCGTGCTGCCCCTATTGTGTTTTAAATCATGCTAAAGTAATGTACCTGCATTCATCCTTTGGGTAATTCTGTAGTTGATGTGGTAATACAACTACAGTAATACTGTACTGTAAATTTAATATAGGATTTATTAATGTACACTCAAAAAAAACTATTTACTTATTTAAAATGAGCTGAAACAACACAATTCTTGAGATTATTTTGGGACAGCTTTATTTTGTAGGTCTAATCCACTTAATTGTTAATATTTAGCTTAATTGATTTGTGTTCGGAAAACATGAATGAAGTGTGTGGAACCCTGCATTTTTTAAAGTGTATACTACACTGTAAAAAAAAAAATCGTAAAAAAAAGGTAAATGACTGGCAGCTACGGCTGCCAAACAAAAACCATAAAATTACGGTAAAATTTCTTTTGTTGAAATAAAGTGCAAAAATAATAAATCTACAGATATTTTCATTAAAACGTTTACAGAAAAACACTGTTATTTTACAAACTTCTCCTAGATTATTATGATCAAATACGTTCAATAAAGTTACCAAATAAGAGTTTTACAGAGAAACACTGTTATTTTACAGACTTCTCCTAGATTATTATGATCAAATCCATTTAATAAAGTTACACAATAAGAGTTTTACAGAGAAACACTATTATTTTACAGACTTTTCCTAGATTATTATGATCAAATCCATTTAATAAAGTTACACAATAAGAGTTTTACAGAGAAACACTGTTATTTTACAAACTTCTCCTAGATTATTATGATCAAATCCATTTAATAAAGTTACACAATAAGAGTTTTACAGAGAAACACTGTTATTTTACAAACTTTCCTAGATTATTATGATCAAATCCATTTATTAAAGTTACACAATAAGAGTTTTACAGAGAAACACTATTATTTTACAGACTTTTCATAGATTATTATGATCGAACACCATCAATAAAGTGACTGCAATAAAAGTTTAAGAGAAAACAATGTTATTTAAAAGAATTTTCCCTAAATCATTACGATTAAACACCTTTAATAAATTGCCAAGACATGCGCAAGATCGTAAATTAACAGTTTTATTTTGGATCAAAAAAGTCTGGAAAAAACAAGATACAAGATACAACTGGTTAAAATTCTCACAACTTTAAAATTACAGTGGTTACATTTTATTGAATAGTATTTATGTAAAACATGTTGGTTTAAGTTATATGGAATGACTCAGTTCCAAATCTTAAATGAAACTGTAATGTGAATGGGACACTGACAAAGGAGTGCAGATCCAAATGCAAGTTTATTACACAGAGATGGTCAGGCAAGCAACAGTCAACAGAGGAGCAAACGGATGTATGCAGGGAATCCAGAGTCATGGTCAAATAACAGGCAAATGGTCAGTCCCAGCAGCTACAACAACATAAACAATTAACAAGCAAAGCAAGAGAAACGCGTCATAATGTTCACAGTAACAGTATAACAAGTCTTAGCAATTAGTGCGTGCGTCTGTGCTGCTTTTAAAGTCCATGTAATCAGTTCATAACGATTCTCAGACTGTGTGTGTGTGTGCGCAATCAGTGGAATCTGGAACAGGTGCATGTGAGCATTGCATGACTGGATCTGTAGTCCATATAATGGCGGATTTGTAGTTCTATGGTGATCTGCGTGTTTACCAGCGATCTACAAGGATTAAATTGCTGATGATTGTGACAGGAACATTTATACTACTACAGTAACAGCACAACAGTTTCATGAAATTCTCAGACTATAGGATTATGATAAACTTAAGATATATTGAAGACGTATACAGCTACTTGATTTTCACTGTTTCACACCCACTATTTGCACACACACACACACACAGTCGGAGGATCGTTATGAACTGATTACATGGACTTTAAAAGCAGCACAGACGCACGCACTAATTGCTAAGGCTTGTTATACTGTTACTGTGAACATTATGACGCGTTTATCTTGCTTTGCTTTGTTTGTTTGTTAATTGTTTATGTTGTTGCTGCTGGGACTGACCATTTGCCTGTTATTTGACCATGACTCTGGATTTCCTGCATACATCTGTTTGCTCCTCTGTTGACTGTTGCTTGCGTGACCATCTCTGTGTAATAAACTTGCATTTGGATCTGCACTCCTTTGTCAGTGTCCCATTTACATTACAGTTTCATTTAAGATTTGGAACGGAGTCATTCCATATAACTTAAATCTCAACATGTTTTACATAAATACTATTCAATAAAATGTAACCACTGTAATTTTAAAGTTGTGAGAATTTTAATCAGTTGTATCTTGTTTTTTCCAGACTTTTTTGATCCAAAATAAAACTGTTAATTTACGACCTTGAGCATGTCTTGGCATTTTATTAAAGGTGTTTAATCGTAATGATTTAGGGAAAATTCTTTTAAATAAAATTGTTTTCTCTTAAACTTTTAGTGCAGTCACTTTATTGATGGTGTTCGATCATAATAATCTATGAAGAGTTTGTAAAATAATAGTGTTTCTCTGTAAAACTCTTATTGTGTAACTTTAAATGGATTTGATCATAATAATCTAGGAAAAGTCTAAAATAACAGTGTTTCTTTGTAAAACTTTTATTGTGTAACTTTATTAAATGGATTTGATCATAATAATCTAGGAAAAGTTTGTAAAATAACAGTGTTTCTCTGTAAAACTCTTATTTTGTAACTTTATTGAACGTATTTGATCATAATAATCTAGGAGAAGTTTGTAAAATAACAGTGTTTTTCTGTAAACATTTTAATGAAAATATCTGTAGATTTATTATTTTTGCACTTTACTTCAACAAAAGAAATTTTACCGTAATTTTATGGTTTTTGTTTGGCAGCCGTAGCTGCCAATCATTTACCTTTTTTTTACGATTTTTTTTTTTTTACAATTACAATTTATTACTTTAATTTTACGTAATTTTAAATGTACTTCAAAAAAACAGGAAAAAACAGTGTGTAAATAATACGGCAATTTAATTGTATAAAACAGACAAATTGCTGTAATTTGTCATTAATTGTATAGTACATAAAATAACAGTCAAGTTGTTAATTTACAGATATTGTTTGTAGTTTTTACGGACTTTTGAATATAATTTAAAATAACAGAAAAAATACTGTATAAAGAATAGTGTAATTTCCCTGTATAAAAAACACAAATGTCAGTAATTTGTCTTTAATGATAAAGTACCTAAAATGAAAGTCAAACTGTTAATTTAGAGAGATTGTTTGTCATTTTACTAAGTTTTGAATATAATTTGAAATGACAAAAAATTACTGTAAAAAATTTAGAGATATTTTCTGTAAAATTAGGTTTTTTTTTTACAGTGTACATTACAGTTTACACAGGGTATACAGTATTTATTACAGTTTATCTGTTGAAAGCAGTTCAAATTAAAATACACAGCATTATTATTATGATAAATGCATCATTCTTTAACAAAGTGTTGTAGTTACAAAATGTAAATAGCACTTTACTATAGTATGGCTTGAAAACACTAGGGGTTACTATAAATTACAACAGTATTTTTTTCACCTGGCCTACTTGAGGAACTTAATGAAAACCTGGTATAAACAAGCACTAGTAGCTACTATTACTACATTACATTGATTAAATGTGAACGGTTTGCCATAGAATATTGGATTAAGGGGAAAAGAATCAGAAGACTGGACTGAAAGGAAAAAATCCTTACGGTTTTATTAAGCCTAATATCAGCGGTGATGCAATGCTGCATCCAAGCCACTAGATGTCAGTATGAAGTTCAGTATTTTCCAGCAAAACTGGTTAACTGAGGGTGCCTTTGAGGTAGGTAGGAGAAACATCCTTTACTCCACATTTTACCTTATAATACAGGTACATACAAACAACCAAATCGCCATTTATTTCTTCCACTACAACCAAACTAGGCTAGGGAAAAGTGCATTTCTTCTACTTGTACTGCTGTTTCAGAGATTGAATTATCTAACCACACAATCTAAATTAGATTCAGTGTGTGAATAGACTCACTAAACTGAAACGTTGCCAGATAAATGTGCGTTTAGGCATTTCGTTAAACACAACACATTTAAATTCACTCTCTGCTTGTGGACACAAATACCAGCCTGCTTTGCTATTAGAAGAGTTTATCACAGCATTATCAACTTTTATTTCAGCCTTGATAAAAGTCTCTCAAACTCTTCAACTAAACATACAGTAGCCTATAATTTGTAGGTCGGAGGTCAAATGACCTTCAGCATATTTTCATTCTGGGGTGGATTCCTTCTTTCTGAAGGTATGGAGATTGATTTATAAGCATAAGAACTGGTTTCCTTAGAGCAAATTTCTGAGCTGAATGTTTTGACAAGCTGCAAAACAGAATACTAGAGGTAGATGAAGTTTATATCCAGGGCCTAAAATTAACAGCCAAGCATCAGATATGATTAATAAACTGTTTATTAGATATCTGCCTGAGAGTGCAGCACAGTTATTTAATTGTCTGTGTTGTATTTATTAAAATTTGTAATCCAGTATTATTTTCTCAATAGTGTTTTCAGTCTCGGAGCAGCTTTGTTTAAGCTGGTTCATACTCCACACATTTAGAAATAAAGGTATAAAATCAGTCCCTGGGGCAGTACCAAGCGGCAACCTCCCGCTCTCCCTCGGGAAGCCAATACGGAAGTAACTAAAACTGCAGTTCATCGACTCGCCTGGGGGGCTGGCTCCAGGAAGTCCAAGGGCTTTCTTTCTGCATTGGTAAATTGGCCATTTTTACAGCTGATAAAAACATGTTTACAGCCTGGTACAAACGATGGCTTTGGTGCATATAGCCATGATTACCCTACATGACAACTCTGAGGGGGGTGAATTTTTTTTATAACTCATCCGTTTCATTTTTATTAGGTTATATTAAGTTTACATAATTAAGGGCGTGGCCACTTGAGTGACAGCTAGCCCTCGCTGCTCGCTGTCTCGTCACCTCAGCTGAGCTCGGCAAATACATCGTGTATTTGTTTTGGTTAATGTTTCTTTACACCGTCATTTGCCTTTTGGAATTATTTTCTGCAATTATCAGATGATATGGCATGCTGTGTGGACTTAATTGTGCTTACAAACCGTTCAAGTTGCCTCCATTTCACAGGTGAGGGAATTTATATGCTTATATACCATCTCTATAAATGTATTTGTTTTATTTAAGATCATTTATCATTTAAATGTTCTTTAGACCAGTATTGCACTCCAGAATCTGACAGATTGATTAGCTACAGGCTATAAAACAGTCATCTGAAGCGTTGTCATACAGTGTTAGTGCTGGATTTTATAAACAGTCTTGCATTTACTAACACAGACTATATCTGAAGTGTTTGATAGTAATTCACGTTTTCCTCCTGTCGAAAAACGTCATAAGAACAATGTTTAGTGGCTCAATGTATTACAACAGTGTTTTTAAAAGTCTAAACACTTTATTGATATGGTGTACAACCAAGCACGTGTGGTCAGAACACAAACGAGTCACAGGTAATGAAGTATTAAGCGTTCTCCCAAAGTAATAAGTCTGTTTTAAGCCAGGTCTAAGCAAAATGCTGAGAATCCAGCATGTGTCTGTAGCTCCGCTCACTCTCCGCCTCTTTGCCCTTATTTGGTATCCCGCGTTTGGTGCGATGACGCACTAACAAAATGGCGACGGTTGGCCGCGCCTACTTGTGGCTTCTTTTGCAGTGTTCAGAAACCTATGGGTGACGTCACGGACACTACGTCCATATCTTTTACAGTCTATGGGCAGTACCTTTTGAAAAATTGTTTTTGTTCCTAACAGGTCCTTAAAGGTACATACAGTTGAAACCAGAAGTTTACATACACTGTATAAAAAGGCACATAACCATTTAAAAAAAAGTCAGATGTTAATGTGACTAAACTTTTTCTCTTTTAGGTAAGTTAGGATTATCAAATGTGTTTCTGTTCTGCTTAATAGCAGAATAATGAGAGAGATATTTTTAGAATAAATTAGAATAAATTAATAAATAATAATTTCTGCTTTATTTTATTTGCTAAAAGAAATTTCAGATTCCACTATTCAGTTCAAATAATAATTCATTCATTTATTCATTTTCTTTTCGGCTTAGTCCCTTTATTAATCTGGGGTCGCCACAGCGGAATGAACCGCCAACTTATCCAGCATATGTTTTACGCAGCGGATGCCCTTCCAGCTGCAACCCATCACTGTGAAACATCCATACACACTCACTCACACACATACACTACGGACAATTTAGCTTACCCAATTCACCTATAGCGCATGTCTTTGGACTGTGGGGGAAACCGGAGCACCCAGAGGAAACCCACGCAAACACGGAGAGAACATAAACAGTTCTATAAAACTTCCGTATTTTTTACAGAAAAATCCTGGCAAGCACAGCTGCCGGTATTGTTTCGTAAATTTAACAGATTTTTTTAACAGTGTATGGTTTAAAGTTTGAAAGAATAAATGAATAAATAAGTCATTTTTGCTTTATTTTATTTGCTAAAATAATTTCAGATTCCACTATTCAGTTCAAATAACTCAAAATGAATACATTATAATTAGGGCTGGACGATATGGCAAAAATTTATATCACAATATATTTTTTTATTTCGGTCGATACGATATAATTCCGATATCGATATGAACAACATTAAAAAGAAAGGAAAAACTGCCAAGAACGCACACAATGGATTTCTGTACCTACAAATGTCTGCAAAGTGAATTTGCAAAGTCGATAATACCTCCAGACTCTTATAACTATTTTTTTTAAATAAAAACAGCACAAAAAAATTTGTTCACTTTTTATTTGTATTTAGCCTATACAAACAAGAAATGTGAAATAAACTATCAAATAAATAAAACTCTCAGACTCAGCTTATAATATATAGACAGTTTGTGGGGGTTAGCTTGACCAACGTGATGAACAGAAACTTTTATCAGTGTTTTTTTTTTGTATATGCTGAATATTTTACAATCAAAATAATACCAAAATCTTACAATTATGACATCCACATCGTAAAAAAACATAGAAAAAGAATAATAATTATAATAATAAAAAATCGTAAAGAGTAAAGGCTACATTAATATTTGCAATAGAAGAGTTGTTTGAGTATATTCATAATTCTAATTGCTTTTCATCTTGAACGTCCTTTAAGGGTTTTATCTGTCTATTTATATTTGTGTATGTAATTACCTAATTAAATTGAAAGGTTTAACATAAGTATCTCTTATATATTTATATAGACTAATATTTTATATAACACGTTTTCATTATTTAACAGATTTAATAGCTCTATTGATCACATTCTTTCTATTTCATCAGCTTTGCAATAACCTGATAAATATGTTTGTGAGTTTTATTTTGTAAGTGCGCGAGTGCTATATGCCAGCATGCAGCGAGTTTGTGTATGTGAGTGTTAATTTTGGTGTTTATGCAAGGATCGAGTTTGTTTGTGCGTGTGTTAATGTGGGAGTACATGCAAGGATCGGCGAGTTTATATGCATATGTGGGTGTATGCATGCATCAAGTTTATATGTATATGCGCAAATTTCATACATGTTTTGAACATTCAATAGTATAGGTGTATATGCGAGTGATTTATAGGTGTATATGCACGTGTTGATAAGCGAAGTGAGGCCACGGGTTGGCTTAAACTTTTATGTTGCCTCATCTTCTGACTCTCAGTATGTTTTATCGGGTGGAACTGCTTCAAATGGTGAAACAGATTTGATGTGTTGCCGCCGCTAGTCAGCTACACTCTCTGGCACACGTTGCAGAACACCGAAACTAAGTTTATCGGAACTTAAAAAGCCGAACCACTTCCACACCACTGATTAGTCTTTCCTTCTTACTTGTGGAAGCTTGTTCATTCGCATCTGTATTCAGAGCACTCATTTTGTAGCTAAAACTTTCTGCGGCGCAGCTTAACCAACTGCTGTGCTGAGCGCTGGCAGCGTGTCTGTGTTGTTCGTCATCACGTAAGTGACATCAGATCACGCTCTTTCTGACGGCTGAGCACTGAACGTCATTCAGTGACAAGTGATACATGTATAAGATCTTATATAAATAATAATATATATATTTATATATATATGCAAATTTATATCGAAATATTGGAAATGGGTTTAAAAATCATATCATCGTTATTGAAAAAAATTCTATCGCGATATATATTGATATTGAATTATTGTCCAGCCCTAATTATAATAATGTGAGAAAATATGCCACACTATTAAAAAAGATATCTACGTATAAATTTACTTGATGCCCCTTCAATAAGAATTTACTTAAGTAAAAAGTGGGAAAACTATCCTTGGACTCTTCTAGGATTTTCTGTAAATTAAACAAATAAAATAAATGCTAACTGAAATTAAAGGTATAGTTCACCCAAAACTGAAAATCCTGCCATCATTTACTCATACTTCATACTTGATAGTGATACCAGTTTTTTCTTTCTTTCTTTCCCACAAAAGAAGATATTTTGAAACATGCTGGTATCTGCCACCCACTGACTTCCAAGCTAATATTTTAAAAGAGGTGTGAACAACACTGACCAATCATTTTTTATGACTTATATTTTGCGTGATCTGAAGACGTAATGAGAGTTTGATTTGATTGTTTAATGGTAGAAGCTGTGCCTTTGTGGATTTCTGTGCTTCTTGCCCGACTGCATTCTTTCTGAATGAAAACAGTCCTTAGCTGGCGTTCAGTGAAGCTACTTGTTTGACGAGACATTCCTTTATCTCGTCATTAGCACATGAACACGCTCATCCAACCTCATTCCAGTTTGAGGGCCAATGGGCGAGTTCTCACTCTGTGTGCTATTTATCCTGAAACAACTGCGACACAACACCATTTCAGTTGTACATGCTGAATCTTTCCGAATCGTAAAGGAATAACTCAATGGATTATTAGTTTATGAGGCGTTGAGAAGAGAGAAATATGTCCTTTTAACAAACTGCTGGAAGATTTTGTCTCACAATGATGGAACAGGTAAGAAGCAACTGTCATTATTATTACACTTTATTATTATTCTAATAGTAACGTTTTAGTATGATTTAAGATTGGATGTATCTACATATAATTCTCAAACACAGATTATATATATGTCATATTTTTACATGAGACTTTGTGAAGAAAAAATGAAAAAGTGAATCAAATATTGAGGTAGAACCATTGGGAATTTGGACATGTGCCAGGCTAGTGCCACACTATCTGTTCTGTGAGAGTTTCCTTTCCCACAAATCAGTTTATTGGTTATCAACATTTGCTTACACTTTATTTTATGGTACAATACGTACTATTAGCAAACCAATAACTACGTCTTTTGCCTCAATATACTCAAAGTTAGCTGCATATTGATAGTTAATAAGGTTGTAGTTTGGTTTGGTATTGGATAGGATTAGGGATGTAGAATAAGATCATGCATAGTATGCACTTTATAAGTAGTAATAAACAGCCAGTATCTTAATAATAGGCAGGTAATAAGCCACTGGTTAATAGTGAGAACTGGTCCTATACTGTAGTGTTACTTAACAATTTATTGCAATTCAGTGTCATACTGTACTGTTGCTTGAAAGAATGATCTAATGTTGGTAGTTGCAATGTTCTGATTACTGCTTTAGTTTGAGAGTTCCTGTTGATTGTGTTTCGTTGTGATATTAAGCAGTTTATTTTTTATGCTTTAAGGTTTAGCTGGAAATACATATGCATTTCATAGTGCTATTTATGTTTACTTTGAAATAACTTTTACTACGTTTTATATATCAGGATGAATCGGCAAGGTTTGAGGGAGAAAATGGTCTGAAGATCCATCCTAAACCTGTCATCCCAGAAAAACCTAAAGGCATCCCACCTCCATCAAAAGTCAGCAATCCTTTTGTCTCCTCCCTCAATGCTGCTGTGAGAAAAGGGGAGATTCTCGCACCACGTGTAGTCTTTAAAGATGACAAAAATCTCAGTCGCCAGCTCTCTCCGCCTTGGGGATCAAAACCCAGTGACAACCAGTTTGCCAATAACACTGAACTGCTGGATAACCAAAAGAAGGAAGTGGATGCTGTAAAACAGAATCTCAAAGACAAGAATCTCCCACTGGGTTCACCGATGTCTCCAAAAATAGATGAAACCTCAGAGCCTGAATCTAGTCCACGCACACCTGTGTCCGCTATACCAGCCAAATGGTCAACACCTAAAAAGTTTGTATTTAACCCTCCAAAAACTAGCAAAAATGAAAGCAACCAAACAGAACATATGAAGGGGGTTGAAGTTGCCAAGAAGTCTATGAAGGACAGAAATTTTCCATTGGTTCTGCCAGTGCTTCCGAAAAAAGTTGAAACTTCAGAACCTGAACCCAGCCTATTTACACATGTGTCTGTTCCACATTCTACCCCAAACAGCTCTGTTATTACCCCTCAAACAGCCAGTAAAGTTGTCAATGAGAATGCAGATGTCACAAAAGAGGTCAATGTTGCAAAAAAGTCTATTAAGGAAAGGAATCTTCCACTTGTTTTGCCAACAAAAGCTGATACCCCAGAGTTCGGAAGCAACCCCAATACACCAATGGCCATTTCACCAATCAAAGTATCTACACCCAAGAGTTTTGTATTTAACACTCCAAAAACTAGCAATGAGAAGCCAGGAACAGTGGAAAGTTCAATTAAAGCGGAAGGTCCAATTCCAGCAAGTCGTAGCCCTGCTCCACATCCCCCAACTCTTGCTGCCCCATCTGTTGCAGCAATTCCCTCCAATAAAAGTCTTCCTGTTGTCCCTAAGGCAGTTGTTCCTTCTCAGACTTCAGTTGTAGCACCTTCTGTCCCCAACACTCCTGCCCCAAGTATTCCATCCTCAAGCATCCTGACCTCTGTTAACCTTGAGCCAAAGATTCTTGAGCCGAAGATTCTTGAGCCAAAGATTCTTGAACCAAAGATTCTTGAGCCAAAGATTCTTGAGCCAAAGATTCTTGAACCAAAGATTCTTGAACCAAAGATCCCTGAGTCAAAGATTCTTCAGTCAAAGATTCCTGAGCCAGCCATTCCAACACCAGTCATTCCTGTTCAAACTGTCCCTAAGACTCCTAAACCAGATCCCTCTTTTACAATTCTTTCTGAGACCGAACCTCTGAAACCAAATATAAATATGCTCAATTTGTCGGAAGTATTTCCTCCCCCTGAAGGAAGCCCTCCTGCAGAATTCACTGATATTCCTCCCCCTCTTCTTGAAGATTATCCCGATGGAGACTTATTTGAGCAAATCAAACCCACTCCAGCAATACGTACATCTATTCCCCCAATTTCCAGGAGTCCAGACATCTCCAGAATATCCCCTACCCCTGCACTGTCTACCCTTCCAGTAGTATCTTCAGAGCCTTTGGTGAAGCTCTTAGACGTTCATACTGTAGTTAAACCTGTAGATGTGGTGCTGGAGAATGCAAAGGTTATCACTGACAATCCTGACAGGATTAAAGAGGAACATGCCTCAACCAAGCCACTTTCACCCCTCTCAGCCTTGGTGAGAGCAGAAGAGATGGCCTCAGTAAAACGGACACCACCTGATAGCCTTATTTTTAACCTTCTGGAACGGGCTAAGAGAAAGTCCACAGCGATTCAGATGGCTACCACACCTGAGCATACAACCCCAACTGAGACAGTTACACCCGAGATACCTCTGCCTGAAACTCCCACACCTCTGCCTGAGACTCTCGCAACTGAAGTGACACAACCTAAGGTGACTCCACCTGAAAAGGCATTACCACAGCTTGCAACAACTGTAAAAGCGCTGCATGAGGAAGCTCCACCTGTAGCTGAAGTGCCTATTATCCCTGCACTCCCTCCAGTTGACTATGTAGATCATGCACGGTTTCCACCTAAAGCCCAAATACCTGAACTGGCCAAAGTTAATGGCCTTGATAATAGTAAGTATCAGTTTTAAATCAGGTTTACACTGTTTTATCTTGCCCACCTTTTTGCTAAGATAAATTGTGTCCATAACATAAGACTTACGTTGTTGTTAGGTAGTCTTATACCAATGAGTGTGACATTTTTTAGGATTTTGTAAAGTGTGATGTGCCTACGAATACCATTTTAATGAAATTTTTAATTTTCAAAGTGTGAATACCTTTAAGCTTTGGAAAACAGGGTTTAAATACCTTTTTGACTGTCAGGTGGATTCCATTCTTCAGGGAGGGTTGGTATGCAGGATATGTAAGTCTATTGTGGCTTGTGTTTGGCAACATATCTTTCATAATCAGAATGACAAAGATTATTTTGTCTCAAGGATATATCTGTAAGAGTAGGACATTTTGGTTTTCAGTTAAACTAAACACTAATTAGACTCGCATATATCCCCTTAAGTAGTTGTTGCAATTAGTTTATATTACTCAAAGTTTAGAAGCATCAGAGAAAATGTTTTAATTACTGTGAATCACTACATCTACACCTAAAATTGTAAAAATAGAAATATTTATCATCTGATTGCATTGAGTCTCATGTATTAGATGAGTTATTGCACAATTATTACACAAGTTAAAAACATGAAGATCATATTTTCTGTGTTTACATTCCATAGTCCTGTTTTACCTGCTGCGTTTTCTCAACCTCACCATTTTCTTTGGCTTTGCAGAGATATCTTTCTCTATTCCTGATCTAGTTCTTGTGCTTATTTTTGTATTAGTAGTGTATTAATAAATGGTTGGGATGGGGTTAGGTTAGTTTTATCAGTTGACATACCAGCAAAGTTGCTAACCATATAATCAGGAGAATGTTGGTTGTTAGTTGGCATCATAAAACTTGTTACAAATTTATTTTTAGACAACAGAATGTCCATATGGGACCGTTGTTACTTTGCTTGTAAGCATGCAAATTGTTGCTCAATTCTGAGCATAAGCATTTAATAATTATGAAAGAACAAAATAAAGCATAATTTGCTTTTCGATCTTGGAAGGATTCAATTTGAGCAGGTGATTTTACCATCATGGTCATCATCAGAGCTCATATTCTCAGTCCATTAAGCGTCTGGCTCATAACTGCATCTCAAACATGCAATCATATTCTCCAACATATTATTTCCTGTAACTTGATAATCAATATTTGGATTGTTGTGTTGGGTGACCATGACAGTGTACAGTATTTACTGTTCCTCTGGTAAATTTGAGTTCCCAGACATATCACTCTACAAAATTGCAAATTTAAATTTTCTGCCAGCCTTAGTGCATGATGTAACTACAGAAGAGTAAGGAATCAAATAGGAAAATTATAGAAACTCTTGGGCCCTTTTGAGTGGGATGCCAATGGTATAATTTGAATTATTGCCAATGCCAATATATGCCAATGCTATAATCAGACATTCTTTTACAATTTTGTAAAATGGTTGACAACAAGTTATGATTGGCTATGATTGGTGTGGAAGCAACATGTAGTCCTGAGAGGTTTCTTGTCCATGACTTTGTTTATCCAGTGGTTCAGTGGTTGTCCATTCTAACTTACATAAATTATCTCAATGTTTCTGCAGGGGTGTTGACAGTGGTCAAACCAGTACATCCTCCTCCACCACCACCTAGGAAGGCTCTACCAGCCACACCCATGGTGGACCCTCTATTAGAAAAACCAACTCCGTCTCCTGCTCCTCACTTCCAGATACCCAAAACACCATCTGAACACCTAGAAACACATGGTAACCAATTTACCCTAAAAACCCAAGAACTAAAACTCAATTTGCCCCATTTGGATTGGTATTAAGATTGATCAAGTATTGTATGTGTTTGTCCACTTTTGAAAATGCTTTTCTTTTAATTGATCATATAATACTACCAAACACCTCCCAATTTCTGCCTACTGACCAGATTAAACACAGATTATAATCATAATTGTAGTTTCCATCTACATCCTTTTCATTTTATGCTTTTCAGTTTTAACCAAAAGCTACATAACCAATGTTTATACCATGTTAAAGGAAGATCTTATAAGTGTCTGTCCACCAAATTCACAAATACAAATGTGCTTTTCTTCATCAGAAGGATCACTACATGACAGCTCATTTGGAGAGATATTTTATGATGCTGAAGAACCTGCAACTCCTGCAGTTTCCACCTTCAGGCCTCCATCAGTACCATCATTATCCTCTACTCCCAAAAGACCACTTTCGGGTCACGAGGAAGTCATCCTGAAACAGCACAACCCAAAACCTCAGGTTAAGGATGTTGTTCCTCTGAACATGGAGGATATGGATTATGGGTCTATGAACTCTGGCTCTCCGAGTACAGAAATTCAAGCTGCTGTGCTTAAGGACTCAATGCAAAACTCACCTGCCTTGTCTCCATCAGGGTAAGTCATTAAGGCTGTCTACAATAATTTGGATCTTGTATTAATACTTGCCGCCCACACTAATCTTTATCCAAAAGTTGCTCATCTACACGGAAACATCTGAAAAAGCGCATAGCGAGTGAATAAAGCTGTTCTTGCATTCTTTTAGTGATGGCTGCTTTCGAAACACTGCTTTATGAAGCTAGAAACGTTTATGAATCTTGTATCAAATCAGCGTTTTGGAGCTTAAGTCATGACGTATAGAATACTGTTTCCGGGTCCAAGCTGCTACTCATTTGAATTGAGAAATTATTTGTTTATGACCACTTTTTAGTCATATCACACATTAAAGTGAATTTTATATAAAACCATTGTGTACACATAACAGTATTCGGATTTGCTGCATCACAGACACCAATATTTTAACAATTTATTAAAAAATAATCAACTTTCTGGCCATCGGATATTAGGCATGGTTATATATATTGCGATCGTGATTTTCAAAAGTATTACATCACTTTATAAACATTTATTATTAGCATTTGTTGAGTCTCCCCCTACAGTTCAGGGTTTCCTCTAGGATTTTTTCCAGCTGTGGCGGCAGGCCTTTCAATCTACCAACTACCTTTGGCGTTATTTCAATGACAAATGTGACCCAGTACTACAAGTCGAGATCGGATTTGTGTAATTTGAGCATGCAGATCTTTTTGGTTGCGCTAGGATTTCCTCTGTTCGTGCACAAAACTTCTTGCATGCCCTCAAATATACGCTGCTCAAGTGCAATTTAGCGCGTTTACGTAGTGAATTTGTCTCCAACCTTTATTAGATTTGCTAGGAATATTTATGAACGTCTCCAATAGACCTACAGAGCGGCATTAATGTGTCCTGAGGTAAAGTGAAACGGCTATAAACTCCAGCAAGATAAAGTCTTTGTTTGTTGTATGCAGAGCCATAGACCTTTATCCATAAATAAAGTATAATTATGGAAACTGTGTTCATCCTAACTGAAAGCTTTACGGCGTGTTTGCTGGCCTCACGCATCACGCACCTGCCAGTCAGTCAGTCAGCATGTTACCTTAAAGGGTTAAACAAATAACACACAGCACTACTACGGTTACAGAAAAGTTTGCGCTGTTATAATTCACTTACCTTTTAATGCATTTTGGTGCGATTATAACCCGCTATTTTAAAAAAAACGACAATGTTTTGAATGAGAACCTGTAATGTAGCTGTGGCGGGATGAATTTTGGTGTGGCGCCCCGCCATGGTAGAATGAATGTAGCGGAAACCTTGCAGTTTGATAGTGCGCTTGGACCCGGAAGCCGCTTCATGTGACGTCACACTTAACAAGCGGGTAGCACGATGATGTATCAGGTCCAATACATGGTGGACGTTCAGTTGTTGCTTATGTGTCGTGACATCATTGTTATTCTGACTTTCCTTAAGGACCCTTGAAAGAGCTGACAATGTCTTTGAAGATCACACAGAAGCTAAAAAAGGCAAAACAATAAAGAATAAAAAGCAGAAAGGACCTCCAAAGAGTAAGTGGAAGAAACCTTTTTTTAAAAGCTACCGTAAATGTCTTGTCATGTCTAACCAGGAGGAATATCGTTAATATTTACAGACATTTTGTTGCATCAAAACAATGTGAAGATTTATTCTGTAAAATCATGTCAATTTAGCTTGAAAAGTAAATCTATTGGCAGCACGGTGGCTCAGTGGTCGCCTCACGGCAAGAAGGTCGCTGGTTCGAGTCCCGGCTGGGTCAGTTGGCATTTCTGTGTGGAGTTTACATGTTCTCCCTGTGTTCACGTGGGTTTCTTCCGGGGGCTCCGGTTTGCTCCACAGTCTAAAGACACGCGCTATAAGTGAATTGGATGAATTAAATTAGCTGTAGTGTGTGAATGTGAGAGTGTATGGCGGTTCATTCCACTGTGGCGACCTCTGAAATAGAGACTAAGCCGAAGGAAAATGAATGAAAGTAAATGTATCTTATTTATGAAATGTTATGATTTTCTTAAATACAACCACTGATCTCAGTAATCTGTTCTCTAATGACCTTCTAACTTTGTAAGATGATAAACAGCAGATTGTCATGTGTTTAGTTTATTTTAGGTTATCTTTTATCTTTAAAATGCTGTTTACTGACTTGTGTTTTGTTTGCAACTTAGATCCATATGCTGATACAGTGGCTCAGGTGAGATTTTATATATAATCGTTTTTATATTCTTTATATATATATATATATCAGGGTTCATACAGTCCTGGAAAACCTGGAAAAGTCATGAATTTTCGAAAAGGCATTTTTCAGGCCTGGAAAAGTTTTGGAAAAACAAATAAACCCAAAATGTTTTGGAAAAGTCATGAAAGTTTGTTTAACAATTATCTGTGTACTTGAATATATTTGAGATGATAATGTAAAGTGGGTACATTTTAAATAAATGGAAATTGAGCTGTCCGTCCCTTCACGTGACGTTCTCTGTGTGGGGTAAACTTTGCAAACTTCAGTTGCAACAGCAATATCTTCAAAAATCAAAAGCAGTTTCAGCTTCGCCTCTCTTTCACTCGCTTTCACAGTAGTTCAAGATGCATTTTGAGTGTCGTGAAAACACAAGCCAACATTTCTAAAATGTTTACACAGACAGCAAGATACTTTCTAAAAACTATTTTACAGATATAAAAATAAATATAATCTACATAGATTGTCATGTATTTTTTGATATGCTGTAATGAATTTGAACGTGCATTTGTTTTATTTGCCACATGTACGTAGACATTTCATGAAACACCAAACAAGATCATGATTATTTACCTGAAAGTTTTGGAAAAGTCATTGAAAAGTCATGGAATTTTAGTAGTAAAAATGTAGTAGTATATATATATATACAGTAGAAGTTGAATTATTAGCCCCCCTGTTTATTTTTTCCCCAATTTCTGTTTAACGGAGAGAAGAATTTTTCAACACATTTCTAAACATAATAGTTTTAATAACTCATTTCTAATAACTGATTTATTTTAAATTTGACAATAATATTTTACTGGATATTTTACAAGACACTTCTATACAGCTTAAAGTGACATTTAAAGGCTTAACTAGGTTAATTAGGTTAACTAGGCAGGTTAGGGTAATTAGGCAAGTTATTGTATAATGATGGTTTGTTATAGACAATAAAAAAAAAAGCTTAAAGGGGCTAATAATTCTGACCTTAAAATAGTTTTTAAAAAATTAAAAACAAACAAAAAAAAAATATTATCAGACATACTGTGAAAATTTCCTTGCTCTGTTAAACATCATTTGGGAAATATTTAAAAAAGAAAAAAAATTAAAAGGGGGGCTAATAATTCTGACTTCAACTGTATGTATATCGTTTGAGAATGACTTCTTGAAGTCTTACTGTTAATTTCACAAATGTTTGTATGTGATACTAGTAATCCTGTTTTTTTTTCAGAGCATTATTTTAATGCTTGTTCTGTTGTTGCAATGATTTGTTGAAACATGTTGTTGTCTTTTGTTTTGATCTATTAATCACAACCTTGCAGGTTCAGGAGGCTCCCAAGAAAAGCCTGTTCGCCAGGTTTGTACCTGCATTTTCCTTCTTTTTTTTAAAGTTGATAAAATACATTAACATTTCCAAATGATGTGGATGGAAGTGATGAAAAACATCTTCAATTCACAGGAAGAACTCCGCAAAAGCAGTAGATGAGAAAGAACAAAAGAAAAAAGACAAACAGCGAGAAAAGGAAAAAGAGAAAGAGAAGGAAAGAGAAAAGAAGGAGCAGAAAGAAAAAGAGAAGAAAGAAAGCGAAATAAGGAAAAGATTTAAGGTAACAGACATTTCTTGGTTGGATGTTAACAGAATTTAACTTTTTGCACACAGATTCAAGCGGTAGACGTGACTCTCCTCATAGACCAATATGTGTTGTTGGTGTAGCAGGAAAATTACATTATTCTTCAAAAACACACACACACACACACACACACACTGTATTCTATTCTATGTATTCTATGGCATTAAGTAGGAAATAATGCAGACAGTCGTTATCACAGAACAAACAATAGCAGTGATCTTGATAAAGAGTGTTATCTTGCAGTACATAACTAATAATTCCAGGGTGTCCGCGGGGTCTTAAAAGGTATTAAAAGTTGATAAATCAATTATGAGAAAATGAAGGCCCTTTAAAGGTATTAAAAAGTCTTAATCGCGTTTTTACGAGGTCTTAAATTTTGTTCAAGCATTATCCAAAGTGTTTGACTCCAAAAAAAAGCATAAATATATTAATTTCCCATATTAACAACGGCGTGCTCAATCCACACGATTGGTTCGGGCCGGGGCACGTCCGGGCAAGCTCCTCAGTCCGGGTGATGTCACGTAATTTGCGACAAGTGTAGAAATGTGATGTGACGCTCTCCACATGTAGCGAAACCGTAAAGCAAAACAGATGGCAAAAAGGGAAAATGTAAGTTTGCGTAGTCCTGGTTGAAGAAAGACGAGTTTAAACAGTGGCTGAAGCCTGTCGCTGAAAACAACCACGTGATTTATTCTTTCAAGCTTTGTTTCTTCCCAGCTTATCTGAGTTCTGTTGCATGGCTGTGCTCCATTTATTTATTTAACTACAACTGTTTATTAACAACTGTTTATTAAGTTAAAGGTTTGATACTGATTCATTTATTATTTATTTATATTTTTTAAACAGGAAAAGATTAAAAGATAATCGGGCCTGACTCAGCATGAATGCTGTTTTTCAGCAGGTTCCTGCTCTGCAGAACATAGAAACATACAGACACAGCATCCATCAACACATGAGAACAATACAAACAATTACCAAACATACAAAATAGAGGAAAGCAGGCTACTAACTCAGTGGCTACAGCGATAGTTGACCATCAGATGATGAGCATGGGATTTTTTAAAATGTCTTAATGTTGGTATTGTTTTTATATGTAGTGGGATCTCATTCCAGGCTTTTGTGAATACATAAAAGAAAGATCTCTGTCCATAACAGTTTTTAAAAGCAGGTACTGGCAAACATCCATTTGTAGCAGATCTGGTGGAACGATCAGTCCTTGTATTAAATTTTGGTATCAAAGCACAAAGGGCTGCTGAGGTAGCACTATTAAAAATGTTATAATACAGTTTAATATCTGTATTCATAATGTAATTTTTAAATGATAAAGCATTAGAGAGTGATAGAGCAAAACAGTGATGTGTCCATCCAGAAAGTCTATTGTGGATCCTAAAAGCCCTATTGTACAATCTAGCTATTGGCTCCAAGATATCATTTGTTGTGAGAGACCAAACAGGCAAACAGTAAGACACGGTAGACAAGATTATGGCATGAAGATACGTTTCAGAAACAGAAAAAGACAAATTTGTTCTAATTTGCCCATAAACAAATAGCTTTTGTTTCAGCTTTTTATAAACATTTTGAACATGGACACAATAAGTGAGGTGAGAGTCCAGACTGATTCCCAAATATTGATATGTGGATACAATGGAAAGTTTTTGATTTGAGAAAATGATAGGATAGAATATAGACAATTTTAGGTGAATAAAAGTACATACATTCTGTTTTCTTAACGTTAATAGTCAAATGATTGTCTTGCAGCCATTGATGTAAATGCTGAAGATTTAATTTATTGTTAATTGTGTCTGTGCTTGATCCAGACACAAAAAGTACAGTGTCATCGGCATACAATAAAGAATCTGAATGTTTAATTACCTGAGGGAGGTCATTGATGTACATTAGGAAAAGTAAAGGTCCCAGAATACTTCCCTGTGGAACCCCCATAGAACAACCCAATGCCTGCGATGTTGTTGTACCAATTTTAACAACCTGAAATCTATTGGATAAATATGATGAAAACATATCAATTGCAGAAGAAGAGAGATTAAAAGAGATCAATTTGTTTAAAAGAATAGTATGATTAACTTTATCAAAGGCTTTTCTAAAATCTATGTATACAGCTCCAGTGACATGACCTTTATTTAGTGCAGTACGTATATGTTCAGTAAATAAAAGCAATGCTGACATGGTTGACCGCAATGGTCTAAAGCCATGCTGGCTATCACTAAGCAAATTATTATCTTCAAGATACTCAATTAACTGATTATACAATGCTTTTTCAAGTAACTTAGAAAATGTAGATTAGAACTTGAAGTGGCGATGAGGTCTTAAAATATTCTGAGAAGATCTTAAAAAGTCTTAAAAAGATATTGAAATTACTTTAAGGATTCCTGCATATACCCCTGAATTCGGCCTCAGAGTACAGATTTTGTGTCAACTTTGTAGGGTACGTTTACTGTATAAAGCTCTGTTTGATGTGTTTTAGCTGAAAATACAAAGTTTTGAAAATGTTTTTCGAGGAGCACATGCTCATGCTAACTGTAGAAACGGGATTTTGTCAGAGCATACAAAAATGGTATGACTGACCGATTAGAAGTGGTAAGTATTTCTGAGCGCTGTTATAATGATCAATATCAAAAGCAATAATCACAATAATGTTTTTGTATTGGCGACACGGTGGCGCAGTGCTGAAGCAAGAAGGTCACTGGTTCGAGTCTCGGCTGGGTCAGTTGGCATTTCTGAGTGGAGTTTGCATGTTTTCCTCGTATTCGCGTGGGTTTCTCTGGGTGCTCCGGTTTACCCCACAGTCCAACGACATGTGGTGTAGGTGAATTGAATAAACTAAAATGGCCGTAGAGTATTAGTGCGTGTATGGGTGTTTCCCAGTACTGGGTTGCAGCTGGAAGGGCATCTGCTGAGTAAAACATATGCTGGATAAGTTGGCGATTCATTCTGCTATGGCGACCCCTGATTAATAAAGGGACTAAGCCGAAAAGAAAATGAATGAATGTTTTTGAATTATCATAGCTCTGCCCTGTAAGAAAATTTTGAGTTTTGATATTATAATATTAATAATCAAATAGTTAAACTAATATGTACATATTGTAAATTATTTGCTTTATTATCATTGATGACAGATTATAGTATTCTGATTGATTCAACTGGTTTAATTAAGTACATTATGTAATAATACATTTCAATTAATAAGGTAATTATTAAAAATGATTATTGAATGAATGAACGAACTAATGAATGAATGAACAAACAAGTTTCTCACTCTGGGGTGCGTTTCCCAAAACCATCGTTAGCCAACTAAGGTCGCAAGTTCCGTCGTTACAAACATAGTTAGTTGATTTGCTGTTTCCCAAATCCATCGCTCCAACGAACATTCGCAAACTGCGTCGCAAACTTGAGCCCTTGAAATGACACCTCTGGAGCTGTAGTTAAAAGCATAGTTCCTGGCTGTGTTCTATTCCCACTTATCCCCCCTATGCCCTATTCATTAAGAACATTCTAACATTCAAAGTTGGAATTATTAAAAATAAAAAAGCATTAAGTTAATCTCTCTTAGGTGTAATTTGCTTTTAAAGTATTTTTACAGTTCAGTTTTAGCGATCTTCATGTTTACAATTGTGCTCCCTTCGCAGTGCACTTTGAAAACATTGATATCATTTTGAACACAGCCTCATGGCGAAAGCTATAGGTATATTTAAAAATGGAAATTATGTTACGTCTCCAAAGCTTGTGAAAATAAAAAACATAGCATACGTTAATTCTTTTATTTTATAGTGGGTTATTTATTAAGTTTCTCTGCTGTATATGACATGGGTCTGTTGGTTAGAACTTTCTGCTGTGGTTTGCATGTGTCAAATTG
Source organism: Danio kyathit (assembly GCA_903798195.1). NCBI lineage: Eukaryota > Metazoa > Chordata > Actinopteri > Cypriniformes > Danionidae > Danio > Danio kyathit. Next base: position 5,732,008 of record LR812538.1, on the reverse strand, counting down.
TATTTTTTTTTTTAAATAAATAAACAATATCCTAAATAATAATAATCATCATCATCATCATTAATATTATTATTAAAGTAAATATATTTATAATAAATCGCCTCATTATTTATTTATTTATTTATATGATTTATATATGATATTAGAATAGTGTTAGCTTTTGTAAGTAATTTTATGTTATAGAATAGAATATGTAATGTTCAACTTCTCAATAATATTAGTAAAGCAAACACAGGCACTATATGTGCCATTTACATTTATTTTATTTAATATGGAAAACGAGTGCATGTTTTTACCAAAACTAATATTGGATTTTATTTTAAATGCGTGTTTGTGTAAAACAATATAATTTGCACAAAAAAATGATGGGGTTGTTCTCTAAAGAAGTTACTCCACCCCGTTTAGAGCATCATTATGGGCGTTTTACGTTATAACTAACGTGGTTCAAGTGATGGATCTGCGACAGAGAAACTATGGGTTTTGGGAAACACTCGTCACTACATCGTTCTTTTGCCAAACGATGCATCGCACTATGATAGTTCAGCCGCGAGTTACGTCATTGTTTGGGAAACGCACCCCTGGTTTGCACCAATAATTATTTCCTATAAAACTCTCACAATCTATTAATTGTTACAATTCACATTCCACTCCTCAAGCAATTATAAAGAGGCACTAACCATCATTTAAAAAAAATGAAATAAATCTAAAGTGAAAGAGCCATGTGATTCAGTTTCTCGCTAACTGCTGGACTCCTGTTTTTTAAGTGATATGCACATGTTCATGTAACTCATGGTGTTTAATGCAGATCACAGGCCAAGAAGAGCCCATATATCATGTTAAAGTGATCGAGGACTGTAAAGGCCGTAAAAACGACCTGCCGGTGAAGGTTGGAGACACCGTGAACATCATTCGAACCGAAAACTGTCCTAAAGGGAAATGGCTGGCTAAGGACAGCAACAATACATGTGAGTTGAACACCACAAATCTACAATCTACAACACCAATTATAAAAAATGTGGGACGTTTTATAAGATGCGATGAAATTAATCTGATTTGTTAACCATTTATTTAATTGGCAAAAGTGTATAGATGTTCCAGTGTTTTCACTGGCAAACTTAAAGGGTTCGTTCAACAAAAACTTTAAAATCTGTTATTACTTATTCACTCTTGTGTCATTCTAATACCCTGATACCTTCATTCATCTTCAGGACACACATTAAGATATTTTAGATGAAATCCAAGAGCTCTCTTGTCCTCCATATACAGCAATAGCCAGAGATGCTCAATGTCCAGAAAAGGAGCCAAAAAAAATTTGTGTGACTTCAGTGGTTCAACTGTAATCATACGAAGCTCCAAGAACATTTTTGTGCACACAAAAAACTTGTATAAACTTTGTTCACCTATATCTTTTATACCTATATCAGATTATGGTGCACATTTGCTCTGGACAATAGACATGAGCTATGTTTCTATCCAAATATCCAATTAGATTTATGCACAAAACTTTAACATGGCAAAAAACATTTGCAAATAAAGCACTTTTTCTATTTAGTGCACAGGTGTCAAACTCAGTTCCTGGAGCGCCACAGCTCTGCACAGTGTAGTTCCTACCCTAGTTAAACACACCTGATTAAACTAATTGAGTGCTTTAGGCTTGTTTGCCTAAACTCTGACACCCCTGATCTACTGAGTCAAAGAGAACAAAATTGTCACTTCCTGATAAACTGCTGCCAAATATCAATAAGAAAAATAGAATTTGCTAGAAAATTCTAATGATTTTTTGATGCGTATGCTAGAATTTGTTTAAATGTTTAAGAGTTTTATTTTAATTTAACATTTTTTTTTTCCATTGTAGTTTATGCTCATTTATGCTTATCAGATTAAAAGTTTATCCTACTAGGTTGTGCCCATACTTTTTTTTTTGGATACTTTCAAAATGTATGCATATCTTGTCATTTTCATTAAAGAGCCCATATTTTGCATTAAAAAAGGTCCTATTTTGGTTTTAGGGGTCTCCAACAACATGCTGATATGCGTGCAAGGTCAAAAAACCCTTTCATTGTCTTATAATATGCATTTATATTTACCTAATTATCCCAGCGACTCCCATATGAATCGTTCAACGATTCATTTGTTCCCAAACCCCTCCTTAACGCAAAGCTAATCTGCGCTGATTGGTCCAATGGCCCAGTCTGTTGCGATTGGTTGACTGCATTCAGCACGAGACAGAGAGAAAAGCCCACCATGGCTATGAAATAGCAGCCAAAGTGTATGTGAGAGCCCAATGCAGGAATGCAATAAAGCAATGCAGTTAAACACCAGCATATTGCTCTATTCTTCAACCTAACCCCAAGTAATAACGACACACATTCAGTATTAATGTTGAACTATAAAGTTGAACTATTTTGAAAATTGACCGCACCGCGTGTGTGAGGAACAGCTGATTGTGGCCATAGCAAAGGCAAACAGCAGAGGATCACGAGTTCAGAAACGCATTTAAAAATCGGTAAAGGAAGAAGCACACGTCACGTTTTTAACGTGGTTTGGATGTGATATGTGAACAGCCCCATACAGATTTAACCTGAGAGATACAGTACAAGCACTGATCTATAATCGATACGTGATTACAAGCCGCACGGAGTGATTACAACTTATAACACACAATTAAACACATATTTTGCAAACTACACAAAACAAGGCAACAACTTTAATGACACTTACATGTTATGATCCGGAGGAAGAAGAAACTGGTCCATTTGAACTGTAAAAGTTACTGACAAAGTCCCTATCAAAGTCTGACAAAGTCCCACAGTCTCTGCTGCTCCTTCAATAGCAAACGGCTGGCGAATCCTGCGCTGCAGCGTAGGTTATTGTAGCAATCAGAAAAATGACAAGAACAAACACAGCACATGGTTGGCTATATTGTGGTGTTGTTGTGAAAATTAACTGTAACCCTTTATTCTCCGCAGCCGAATCTCCATCTGTCATTGATCGTCATTTTCGCGTCATGATCAGTCCCGTGATCCCCCGCGCCTCCGCTAGTGTCTGAAGTAAAAGCGCGTTCACATTTTACCGGAACTGGAACTACATATTTGGTGATGTACCGTATCGATGTCGATCCGATCAAACAAAAGATCCGAACCCAACTCGATTAATTTTTTCGACTCTGAGTCAAATATTTCGCTAAAGAATCAATAGTTTTAAACATGCTGCAATTTTTAGATTTAACGCACTTAGAGCTTAGAGCTCTGTTACACACTGCATGGAAGCTCATTTTCAAAAACCCATAATTTTGGCATTATTTTATGCAATATTCCAAAGTCTGCTTAAAAATGTGTTGATGGAAACATAGCTATTGGCAGCTAGCCGCTAGCACTCTGCAACTCTCACATGGTCACCCACTGAGGCTAAGCAGGGCTGCAGCCGGTCAGTACCTGGATGGGAGACCACATGGGAAAGCTAGGTTGCTGCCGGAAGTGGTGTTAGACCAGCAGGGGAGTGCTAATATACTGGGGGTCCTAACGCCCGGGAATATTGATGGATACTGCTCAGTGAGCAACGTCTTTAGGATGAGAATTTAAACCGAGGTTCTGACTCTCTGTGGTCAGTAAAAATCCCAGGATGTCCTTCGAAAAAGAGTAAGGGTTTAACCCTGGCATCCTGGCCAGATTTGCCCACTGGCCTCTGTCCATCATGGCCTCCAACCATACTCATATCATAATTGGCTTCATCACTCTGTCTCCTCTCCACCAATCAGCTGGTGTGTGGTGCGCGGTCTGGCACAATATGGCTGCCATCGCATCATTCTGGTGGATGCAGCACACTGGTGGTGGATGAGGAGATTCCGTCCAAAAATGTGTGCAAACCGCTTTGAGTGTCCGGAAAGCACTATATAAATGTAAGGAATTATTATTATTATTATTATTATTATTATTAATTATTAGTGGCTAAAAAAGTTCAAAGGTGTTCTTGGAGCTTCTCATGGTTACAGGTGATGCAGCCAAGTCACATAGAATGTTTTAACAAGGATTTTGAACGTCTCTGGACCGTTTCTGTCTATATAGGGTCAGAGAACTTAATCAAATTCAATCTGGAGTTTAATCAAATGTCTGAATTTGTATTCTGAAAACAAACAAAAGTCTCCGGGATCAGATCGACATGAGGGTGAGTAATTAATACTTCAATAAAAGTTAGGAAAGAGATTAGTTTCACAGTTTCACATCAACTTTTAAATCACAATGATTAATTGTTTGTGAACTTATATACTTATTGTTAAAGTTTTATGAGATTTTTCTGACATGATATAAGCTGCTCACCAGTCCGTGGTAGTCGCCGTCACATATTTTCTTGATTTTTATTGCACTTTACAAAGCCTCTCAACTTTTTTTTCGCATTTGGGGCTGTAGATATTCACAATATATTAATTTAACTCATTTATCTTGCGAGTCACAAATAATTTGCATCACGCTAAGTGAGTATTGCAGATAAATGGGGTGCAGAAAATAAGCATTGTTATTAGTTTACCTTGATAAGGGCGAAATGTCTGAACAGATCTGTCACCACGCAAGGACCCGAACGAGTCCTTGAGCTCCGGCTTATCTGTTAGACTGTGTATGTAAGAGCTTATCTCAGTTTTCAGATGTTTCTACTGGAATGCAGATTGGCACTGTTGTTGTTTTTTTCAGACGGGTATATCCCAGTGGAGTGTGTGGATTTGAACATCAATGGCATTATGGAGTTGGGGAAGAGGACAACAGTGTCTAACAGATCCAATGGCAATGGACACAAAGACACAGAAGCCCATAGTACAAACAGCAGGTACATTATATACAGACGAGTATACAGTACTTACACATGCTGTGGTGACATTGGGTGATAATAACATTGATTTACATTTTGTAAGTGGACAATTTATTTATTTTTGTTCATGTGTTTCAGGAGCTCAGAGCATTACAACTTGAACAATGAGAGCTGTAAGCATGATCTATTTTTAATTTTGTGTGTTTGACACTGTCTTAATCCGGCTCAACCATAAGCAGCAATGCTGATACTATTTGCTGTGGTAGCCCTGCCCACTTTGAATTTAATTTAGCCAAAATCCCAATTTTGCTATATTTATCAAACACTTTGATTCACATGATTGTATTTTAGTTTTACAAATGATTGCATTTTTAATAACTTTTAAAATTTGAGACTTTTTAAAGGTGCAGTAGGTGATCTGCCAAAATGCTAACCGTTTAGCATAATATCTTTGAAAACACAGTCCCTCCCTTGCCGTCCAAAGCCACGCCTCCTGATATCACAAACGCGCAACTTAAAGGGCACCTATGATGAAAATCATCTTTTTTAAGCTGTTTGGACAGAACTGAGTGTAGGTATAGTCAGTGTTGGGGAGGTTACTTTGGAAATGTAATAGATTACAGATTACAAATGACCCTATTTAAAATGTAATAAGTAGTGCACCTTTTCGATTACTTTATAATTACTTTTTAAGTACTTTTAAGTTTCTAATGGATATTTTCAACTAAATCATTTTCAAGCATTTATACCAAGCAGGTGTGAGCTTACAGTAGCTCTGTTTACTGGTAGAATTTCAAAATCTCTCATCACTTGAATTAAGATTATATTAATTTAATTTTAAAGTACAGCCACCACAAAACCAGACCTTATTACAAAAAAGTGTTCAGTTATTTACTGTAATTAATATGCTGTACCAAACAGAAAAAATTATCAAATAAAACAGAAAAACAAAAAATCCAATACAACTAGGTGTTACACATTAAATATACTATAGTAATTTATAGTAAAGGGAAATATTTAGGAATGACCATTATATTGTATGTATGTATATATATATATATATATATATATATATATATATATATATATATTTACAACTCTTCATTAATAAATTACACTACAACATGTAGTATCATTAGTAACTATTACTACTAATAGTAATTACCATAGTAATAGTACTTTAGCCTTTACTACAGTAAACTACATACTGTATATATAGACCTCCTCTCCCTCAGTCATCTTTCCATCAAGGTAATTTCTCGTGTTAGCCTAATTGGTTGGCAACGTCTCCGACCAGGAGTGCGTTTCCTAAAACCATCATTAGCCAACTAAGGTCGCAAGTTCTGTCATTACAAACATAGTTCGTTGATTTGCCGTTTCTCAAATCCATCAGTCAAACAAACATTCGCAAACTGCGTCGCAAACTTGTGCACTTACAACTACACCTCTGGAGCTGTAGTTAGAAGCAGTTCCTGGCTGTGTTCTATTCCCGCTTATCCTCCCTATGCCCGATTCATTTAGAACATTCTAACATTCTAACATTTAAACTTGGAATGATTCAAAATAAAAAGCATTAAGGTCATCTCTCTTAGGTGTAATTTGCTTTCAAAGTATTTTTACAGTTCAGTTTTTAGCAATCTTCATGTTTACATTTGTGCTTCATTCGCAGTGCACTTTGAAAACATTGATTTCATTATGAACACAGCCTCAAGACGAAAGCTATAGGTGGCCTATTATTTAAAAGCGGAATTTATGTTACATCTCCAAACTTGTAAAAACAAAAAGCATAGCATACGTTAATGCTTTTAATTTATAGTGGGTTATTTATTAAGTATCTGTACTGTATATGACATGGGCCTGCTGGATAGAACATTTCTGCAGTGGTTTGCATGTCAAGCTGTAAAAGTAGACTTTTCAAAAATAATAATAATAATAAATAAACAATATCCTACTTAATAATAATCATCATCATCATTAATATTATTATTAAAGTAGGATTTTTTTCATTTCCTAATAAATAATATAAATAATATAATAATATTTTAATAAATAGCCTCTTTATTTAGATGATTTATATATGATATTAGAATATGTGTTAGCTTTTGTAAGTGATTTTATGTTTTAGAATAGAATATGTAATGTTCTCAGTAATATTTGTAAAGGAAACATCGGCCCTATATGTGCTGTTTACATTTATTTCAATTAATATGGAAAGCGAGCGCATGTTTTTACCAAAACTAGTATTGGATTTTATTTTAAATGCGTGTTTGTGTAAAACAATATAATTTGCACAAAGAAATTATGGGGTTGTTCTCTAAAGAAGTTGTTACTCCACCCCGTTTAGAGCATCATTATGGGCGTTTTACGTTATAACTAACGTGGTTCAAACGATGGATCTGCGACAGAGAAACTAAGGGTTTTGGGGAAACACTCGTCACTACATCGTTCTTTTCCCAAACGATGCATCGTACTATGATAGTTCAGCCGCGAGTTACGTCGTTGTTTGGGAAACACACCCCAGAGCGAGAGGTGGCAGTAACACACCAAAAAGTTTGTTGTCGACCACCAAAAAACAGGAAGAAGAAATCGTTAAAATCGCTAAAACAAAACATACTCATGTCTCAATCGTCATAACTATGAGATTAATTATGGTAAAAGTAGATTTATAAATATATCTATAATTGTGTTCCTAACAATGTCTTTTTAAAATCATTTTGAATTTGTATCATCATTATATAAATATATTTAAAAAGTAGGTTTGCTGCTCTATATATTTATTATTTGTACATATTTAATAATAAATATTATTATTGTATTTTCTCAGTCTCAGAAGACAGCGAGGAGTGGACATGTGAAGATGATGACCCAGCGTTTGGCTCTCCTGATGAAACAGCACACGTGTAAGCATTAAACTCATGTGTATGTTATGAGTGTGTGTACTGTATGCGCTGAGTAACAAAGCTTGATTGTTCAGTTATTCTATTGTTTACAAGGGGTGTATGTTAAATTTTTTTCAGAGAGCCGAATCAGTCACAGGCCACACCAGCTCAAGGTGAGTCACAGATGAGACATGAGCCAAAAATGTGCAGAGCAGAGAAAAGTCAACACCAAGAAACTCTTTATTAATTATAATAGCAATGGTATGCCATTCACTTGGTTATATTCATATTTATAGAAGCCCATTTCTTCCACATTAAACGTTAATATAGTATAGTAATATAGTATAGTAATATATTGTAATTATGGTATTAAAAAATGTAAGTAAGACAAAGTTATGAACAAAACTGAACAAAAATGTAAAAATTGACAGACAAAGCATGTATAAATTGTTAAAAATTATTGAATAGATAGTTGTAATTATATAAATAGTAAAGATTTGTACATAAACACATATGCATCATATTTATGACACAGATCAAAATTAAGACAACACTTTAAATTATAAGTTAGACAATCAATATGCCCAAACATCTCAATTATATAGTAGGTAGTAATAATAATAATAATAATAAATAATAATATTTAAGACAATATAATTTTTAAATGAACTAAAATGAACGTTTTGTCGCATCCCATAATTAGTGAACCCTCTTCACTAATCTCATAAATATGACGTATCATAAATATGTCATACTTTTGGCTTTATCTCATAATTATTGTTTAATATCTACATCACTTTGGTTGCCTATTCCTAAGTTAACTGGCTTTCTCATTGTAACTTTTAATCTTATTTTAACATCATAAATGTTGCTTTTTTATATCGTAATTAGGATTTTCATTTTTTTTATTATGACGTAGTATTTCAGATTTTCACTGTCCATGTCAAAATTATGATATTGCATTTCAAAATTTGTACTTGAAATTTAAATCTTAAAATATGTCTATATCATAATTATGACCTTTTGTCTATGTTTGACATCATAATTATGACTTAGTATCTTATAATTATTTTTTCTCATAATTAATGTGACTTCATGTCATAATTATTTATGTCTCACAATTATGACTTTTTATCTCAAATTTATGACTAAGACTTTGATGATCTCATAATCATGATACTTGGTATTTTGTCAGTCATTTAACTACATGTCAGATATTAGAATTTATATCACATAACTGTAACTAATAATTAATATTATCTAGTCATTTTGATTGTCTCATAATTATGGCTTAGTATCTAAAGTTTTTTTTTTTACCTATTTCTTATTTCCTTTCTTTTTATCTCATTATTATAACTGTCTCAAAATGATGACCTTTATCTCATATTTATGACTAAGACATGGCATTTTGTATTTTGGCATTTTGTAATTTAGCTACATGTCAGATAATAAAATTTTTATCTCATAGTTTTAACGATTGATTAATAATATTATCTAGTCATTTTGATAGTTTATCTTATAAATATGGCTTAGTATACAATGCTTTTTCTTTCCCAATTATTATTTTATCTCATTATTATAACTGTCTCATAGTTATGACCTTTATCTTATAGTTATGACCAAGACTGTAATTATCTCATAATCATGATACTTGGTATTTTGTAATTTGACTACATGTCAGGTATTAAAATGTTATCTCATAATTGTAACTAATAATAAAAATATTATCTAGTCATTTTAATAGTCTATCCTATAAATATGGCTTAGCATCTAATGCTTTTTCTCTCCTAATTATTATTATTTTTTATCTCATTATTATAACTGTGTCATAATTATGACATTTATCTCATAGTTATGACCAAGAGTGATTTTCTCATAGTCACGATACTTGGTATATGTAATTTGGCTACATGTCAGATATTAATATTTTATCTCATAATTGTAACCAAAAACTAATAATATTATCTAGTCATTTTAATGATTTATTTGTCTCATAATTATTACTTTTATCCCATATTTTGTCACTAAGACTTTGATTATCTCATATTAATGATACTGGCCATTTTATAATTTGGCATACTAGTTATTTGACATTTTATCTCACAATTGCAACTAATAATTATAGTATCTAACCATTTTGATTGTCTCACTCAAAAATAGCAACCTACTATCTAATCGTGTCTACTGTCCTCTTAATTTTGGGATTCTATCTTAATTCGATCTGGTTTTAATTGTGACTTCATCTCATAATTTATCTCTTAATCTTATAGTTTAATAATATATTTTAATAATTTATCTCATAATTCTGACACAGTATCTCATAATCTCAATGTTTTACATCGCAAATTTGATTCCCTACATTTTTGGTCATTCTTCATACCAAATTGATTGTTTCCTCCTCCGTTCATGAATCTCCTCCTTTTTTCAGATTGTGTCGATAAACCCCAAATTTATTCAACTTACAACGTACAGTAAGTTCAATAGTCTTTTTTTAAATTTAACCAAGCATAGTTACTCTCTTTGAAATGATAGTATATGAAATGATCTGTTTTAAACCAAGAACACTGGAATAAATATTGGTTTACCATGTGTCACAGAGCGAAACAGGAAGCCCTTCAGAAACTCTCCACATTCTTCATGCAACCCAAAACACCCTCTCAACTCCCACAGCAAAAGTAGGTCATCACTTCACTCAAAAACTATGTTTGCGTCTACTTGTTCTTATGCACATTTTGGAATATCACATAAAAAATGCTTCATAGAAATGGCAAGATGCTCATACATTAATAAAACATCAAACAACGTTAATAAACTACAATGGAAACACATTTACCGGAAAAAAATTATTTTTCTTTCTTTTTGATTTTGGTGCCAATTTATCAGGAAGTGCCGATTTTGTTCTCTTTCACTCAGATGGAAACGGTGCTTTATTCAAAAATCTTTTATGCAATATTCTAGTTTTGTGCATTAATCTAATTTGCATCTTTGGATGGAAACATACGTTGCATCCCAATTTGCATACTTTGGGTGCTTTCACACTTGGTCCGAACCCAAGTTCGATAGTTGCCCCTCGGCTGATTTGTGTTCACATTAGCCCCTTTCACACAGTGATACACGGCCATTCCAAAATACTGGTAAATTCTGACATCATTAATCAGAAATGACCTAAAAACGGCTGCGCTTGTATTTGTAAACATTTGACTACATTACAAACTCTGTCGATGGATGAGTATTGTGAGCAACTTCGATGAAACATATAGAGAAACACTTTCGCATGTCGAGATGTACATAATATGTGTGTGTGCTGGCGCTCACCGGCTGCTTCACGTGCAAGCACGACGCGTCACGCAACTGAACGAAGCAGAGCTTGAAGGTAAACAAACAACAGCTTATCATAAACATCTTATCGATAATTATTTACACAGCTGACATAAAGAAGGAGCATAGAAACGTTATCTGACCAACATCTAGCAGCTAAATGTGTCTGGAAAAATATTTAAAGGCTTATATCTTCATAAACAGTGCGGATGTGAATGCATCTGAGTGTTATGATTGGCTAAAGTAGACGTCTCACATCAGCACGTTCTAGAGGTGAATGTGCTCTTTCCGGCAATCTTCCCTTTTCGTTCACACAGCGCAGCATTCCGGCAAATTACCGGTAATGTTACAACTTCTCTTTCTAGAAAATAGCCGGAATGAATTTACCGGTATTTTTAAAAAGGGCCTGTTCACACATACAGACCTTTCTGGAAAATTGCCGGTAATTTTCTGGAAAGGTCTGTATGTGTGAAAGGGGCTATTGTCCTTTTTCCTTCAGAACCCAGTACGCTTGCGTCATCAAGCTGCTGTTTTGTGTATATCTGTTGCTACGTGACGGCCACGAAAGCAAAGCGCTAGAATGTAGACATTCGCATATCATGGTCATTCTGCTTCTACTAAACCAAAATACAGAGAGCGACTTGAGTCTATCCTCCGCAAAAACATATAAAAAATGTTCAGAACATTCACGTTCGTCCGCGATACACCCCGCCCCACCCCGCTCTTCACTTTCTTCCCCGACTCCCCAACCCTCTTCACGTTCGTCCGCTATAATCCCTGCCCCACCCCACTCTTCACTTTCTTCTGTGACTTCCCAAAGCTCTTCATTTTCATCCTTGACAATCCCTCCCCCCTGCTCTTCACTTTCTTCCGCGACTCCCCAACCCTCTTCACGTTCGTCTACGATACTCCCCACCAACCCCCCCACTCTTCACTTTCTTCCGCGACTCCCCAACACCCTCTTCACATTCGTCCGCGATACTCCCTGTGCCACCCCGCTCTTCCCTTTCTTCCGCGACTCTCCAACCCTCTCCACATTCGTCCGTGATACTCCCAGCCCCAACCCGCTCTTCACTTTCTTCCACGACTCCATAACCCTCTTTACGTTCGTCCGCGATATTCCCCGCCCCACCCGCTCTTCACTTTCTTCCGCGTCTCCCCAAAGCTCTTCATTTTCATCCTCGACAATCCCTCCCCCTGCTCTTCACTTTCTTCCGCGACTCCCCAACCCTCTTCACATTCGTCCAAGATACTCCCCATCAACCCCCCACTTTTCTCTTTTTCCGCGACTCCCCAACTCTCTTTACCTTCGTCCGCGATACTCCCCGGCCAACCACGCTGTTCCCTTTCTTCCGCGACTCCCCAACCCTCTTCACATTCATCCGCGATACTCCCCACCCCGCTCTTCCCTTTCTTCCGCGACTCCCCAACCCTCTTCACATTCATCCGCGATACTCCCTATCCCGCTCTTCCCTTTCGTCCGCGACTCCCCAACCCTCTTCACGTTCGTCCGCGATAGTCCCCACCCCACTCTTCACTTTCTTCCACGACTCCCCAACCCTCTTCACGTTCGTCCGCGATACTCCCCGCCCCACCCCGCTCTTCACTTTCTTCCGCGACTCCCTAACCCTTCTCATGTTAGTCCACGCTACTCCCCGCCCCACCCCGCTCTTCATTTTCTTCCGTGACTCCCCAACCCTCTTCACGTTCGTCCACGATGCTCTCAGCCCCACCCCGCTCTTCACTTTTTTTCGTGACTCTCCAACCCTCTTCACGTTCGTCCACGATACTCCCCGCCCCACCCCGCTCTTCATTTTCTTTCGTGACTGCCCAACCCTCTTCACGTTCGTCCACGATACTCCCCGCCCCACCCCGCTCTTCACTTTCTTTCGTGACTGCCCAACCCTCTTCACGTTCGTCCACGATACTCCCCACCCCACCCCGCTCTTCACTTTCTTCCGTGACTCCCCAACCCTCTTCATTTTCATCCTCGACAATCCCCATTCCTCTCCTCCTCCCCGCTCTTCACTTTCTACTGTGACTCCCCAACCCTCTTTATTTGCATCCTCGACAATTCCCACCCCCCCAGCTCTTCACTTTCCTCCACGACTCCCCAACCCTCTTCATTTTCATCCTCGACAATCCCTCCCCGCTCCTCACTTTCCTCCTCGACTGCCCAACCCTCTTCATTTTCAGCTTCGACAATCCCCATTCCCCTCAGCAACCGTTCCACCCGTAACGCACCCGTTACGTCCCCTGTCAATAATCTCGACACAGCAGCAGGATAATCTGCCATTTACTCGTCTTTTTTTTATGCAGAGAATTTTTTTCTATTTATGTATTCAGAAGTTAACATCCAAACATATCTTGATATAAGTTCACATTGTTGTCGCAGATTAATCATGGAAAACGTGATTTAAATATTTTCCAGTTGGCTAGATATTAATTAATAGGCATTCAAACAACTTTACCAAAGCCTCTCTACTTGACGGTCGGTTTCGCGCGTCCGCCATGTTTGTAGTTTATTTACGCTTTTTACATGAGTTTGTAGTTCTACTCAAATTCACGTCCAATGCGCAATGTATTGGGGGCAATATCAGCTGTTAGAGTATGGACGCTTCTACACTTCAAATTTTTACCGGAAAAGTAAACCGTCCGGGAGCCTTTGGCATACTCTTTTCAACATACTATGGTTTGGGACGTATTCTATTTTCAAGTACTATTTAGAACTGATAGTATGCGAATAGGGACGCAGCAACTGCTAATGTCTTGTTTCCTCTCAATTCACTGATGATCATTTACAGCAAACGATTAGATTACAGGATACTAAGTCATCATGTTTTTTTCTCTACCTCCTGTTTCCTTATATGGTACTTAGTGCTTCAAGAATGCCAGAGCCCAAACCAGGTATGTTTTGACTCTAAAGCTTAATTACAAAACCTAAACACTCACATCTCACTCATTTTCTTTTTTTTTTTCTTTTTTTAAAGCGCATGAAGGGGATTCTGGCAGCTTGTAAGTATTCACAAAAACACAGACAGTCATTTATGAGATGCTTTCCTGCGCTGGAGAATGCGCTCAGACTGGTTTCTTGCGAATGTCTGAAATGTTTTTTTTCTGAACGCATGTCTCATTCCATTAGCCGTTATGCTAGCATTGCTGATGACCTGGTGGTAATGCTACGTGCTAACTGTTGTCATTGTATATTTCCGTCAGAGTTAATGAAGAGGAAGGAGGATTAGATACGTCTGATCTCCAGATTCTGCCTCCTCCAGATCTGTATGCTGATTTAATCGCTGGAGACTCAGGGCCCGTTTACACTAAGTATGTACTTTGGACACTTGTTGACTTTTTATGATGTGCAAGAATTCACAATGCATCTAGTGATTAAGCATTATTGAGGATTTTGATTTCAGTAAAAATTAAATTGAACTGTTGATTGGACTGCAAATATCTGAATGATTAAATTATTTATTAACTGCTGTTTAATTTTTAGGATTATTTATTCACTTATTTAGTTATGTACGTATTTAAAGGGATAGTTCACCCAAAAAAAATTATTTACTCATTATTTACTAACGCTCAAGTGGTTACAAACTTTTATGTGTTTCTTTCTCCTGTTGAGAATAAAGGAGGATATTTTTGGACGATATTACAAACTTGTAACCATTAACTTCCATAGTTGGAGGAAAAATACTATGGAAGGCAATGGTTACAGGTTTTCACCATTTTTCAGAATATCTTCTTTGTCTTTAACAGAAGAAATTCATAAAGGTTTGAAACAAATAAAGAGTAAATGATGACAGGATTTTCATTTTCTTTGTGAACTGTCATTTAATGGCTAGACAAATCCAGAGTTTTATACACTACTGTCTACAGGGTGTTTAGGGTGGATAATATTATATTACAGTATACTATGTATGATAGGATATACAGTAGTCAACATTGGAAGTGGATGAAAGGATGCTGTTCAGTAGTTTTAGGACGACTTTGATTAAATGTTTTGATCCACTTCAAAGTTGTGGGAGGGATAGCAAGTTTTATTTAATTTAATTCTATTTTAATTGAATCAAAATGTATCAATTATACTGCATGCACTACATTTAAAATGTATGTGTATATAATATGTAAATGGTTCACATTTTTTATTATTATTTATTGCATAATTATATATCATTGTTAGATATTTTATACATATTTACAGTGTTCAGCAAATTTGAGTACACCCCATTTTGAAAATGAATATTTTTATCCATTTCTTGGTGAATGTAGGCAGTGTATTTTGGAGCATTTTAACAAAACAAATTTACTAAACATTTATACCAGTCATCTTTAGAAATAGAAGGATAATACAATGCATTTCACATAAATGAATTCAATATTGCAAAAAAAATTTTAAACTCAAAATTTCAACAAAATTTATATAATTTTTGTTTCTCTTGATTTTTCCTATTTTTTCGATTTATATTTAATATTTTTCCCTAACATATAAAATTGGGCTACTAATTTTTGGACTGTTATCGTAAGTTTTTTTTGTTAGATTAGCTTCAGATTTGGCTTCAATACTGACTAATCTGACTAAATGCACAAATATAGTATTGTCAAATCAAATCAAATCACTTTTATTGACACATCATCAGCAGCATGTGTGCTATGATGAGTGAAAAGCTTAGTGTAAAGCATTCGATAGAAAATATTTACTTAAAAGATTTGTTAGGGGTGTACTCATATATGCTGAGAACTATATATATATACAGTATATACACCTGTCCAACTGCTCGTTAACACAAATTTCTAATCATCTACTCACACTTACTCACATGGCAGCAACTCAATGCATTTAGGCATGTAGACATGGTCAAGATGATCTGCTGCAGTTCAAACCGAGCATCAGAATGGGGAAGAAAGGAGATTCAAGTGACTTTGAACGTGTCATGGTTGTTAGTGCCAGACGGGCTGATCAGAGTATTTTAGAAACTGTTGATCTACTAGGATATTCACGCACAACCATATCTAGGGTTTACAGAGAAGGGTCAGAAAAAGAGAAAATATCCAGTGAGCGGCAGTTCTGTGGGCGCAAATGCCTTTTTGATGCCAGAGGTCAAAGGAGAATGGCCAGACTGGTTCCAGCTGATAGAAAGGCAACAGTAATTTAAATAACCACTCGTTACAACCGAGGTATGCAGAAGAGCATCTCTGAATGCACAACAACCTTGAGGCAGATGGGCTACAGCAGCAGAAGACCACACCGAGTGCCTCTGCTGTCAGCTAAGAACAGGAAACTGAGGCTACAATTCACACAGGCTCACCAAAACTGGACAATAGAAGATTGGAGAAATGTTGCCTGATCTGATGAGTCTCGACTTCTGCTGCGGCATTTGTATTGTGGGGTCAGAATTTGGCGTCAACAACATGAAAGCATGGGCTCATCCTGCCTTGTATCAGCGGTTCAGGCCGGTGGTGGTGGTGTAATGGTGTGGGGGATATTTTATTTGGACACTTTGGGTCCATTAGTACCAATTGAGCATCGCCTCAACGCCACAGCCTACCTGAGTATTGTTGCTGACCATGTCTATCCCTTTATGACCACAGTGTACCCATCTTCTGATGGCTACTTCCAGCAGGATAACACACCATGTCATAAAGCGTGAATCATCTCAGACTGGTTTCTTGAACATGACAATGAGTTTACTGTACTCAAATGGCCTCCACAGTCACTAGATCTCAATCCAATAGAGTGCCTTTGGGATGTGGTGGAACGAGAGATTCACATCATGGATGTGCAGCCGACAAATCTGCAGCAACTGCGTAATGCTATCATGTCAATATGGAGCAAAATCTCTGAGGAATATTTCCAGTACCTTGTTGAATCTATGCCACGAAGAATTAAGGCAGTTCTGAAGGCAAAAGGCGGTTTAACCTGGTACTAGTAAGGTGTACCTATTATAGTAGCCGGTGCTGTTAACATGCCTAAAAAAAATTTTATGGAAAAATTATTCCTATTTTTTTTTTTATTTAGCTGCTGCTTAAATATTAGTTATGGCTTTAACAATCTTTACACTGGTCACTCTTGACCTCTGGCCTTTTTTATTTCTATATTTATTTTTGCTACAATGATGTTTACTGACATTTCAGAGTGTATGTTTGTCTATTCTAGGCCAATCAAACTTGTGCAGAAATAGCTGAGTGGCTGCTGAAGGGAGAGCCGTACTGCTGGATCTTGGAGTTCATAACCCTCCTGTGGGCTGAGTTTCAGTGAGGGCCACAGTAAATGTCAGCAGGAGACGCGTCTGTCAGCCGAGAACAGTTGTGTTTGGGATTGTGCATCTGCCTGGAAGAGGCTGCAGGCGACTCCTCCTATATTTATCTGCGTCACCTTCAGTTTGTGTCAAGACCGCCCTCGTGTGGAGATTATTTGAAGTTTTACATCGAAGCGTTGGTTGACTTTCTATTGATAAATAATCAGGCAAGACACTGCCCGTTAGTTGGGTAAAACTATTATCAGCGTTATCGGCATCCTTCATTTAATGCATTAGAAATTGCAAATAGTTTTTGTATTATACGGTTTGTATAATGATATGTTTAAATATGCAAATGAGCCATTGTTTCATTAAACATGCTTATTTGTATATATTGCTGGCACAAAAATCTGAATATTGGATGAAGTCAGACTCATTTTTATTACTGTTATTATTATTTGTTTTATAATTTTTTGACATTAGCATTTTGGGTATATATATATATATATATATATATACAGTTGAAACCAGAAGTTTACATTCACTGTATAAAAAGGCACATAACCATTTAAAAAAAAAAGTCAGATGTTAATGTGACTAAACTTTTTCTCTTTTAGGTAAGTTAGGATTATCAAATGTGTTTCTGTTCTGCTTAATAGCAGAATAATGAGAGAGAGATTCTTTGAGAAATTGTTATAACTTTTCTTGAAAGTCAAGTTTACATACAATAAGATTATTAAGCCTCTGAAAAAGCTCAGATGATGGTGTCAAGGTTTTGGAAGTTTCTGATTGGCTAATCGACAACATTTGAGTTAATTGGAGGCACAACTGTAGAATAGTATTTAAGGAAAACCTCAAACACACTGCGTCCTTTTGTGACAACATGGGAAAATCAACAAGCCAGAATCAACAAAAAAGCCAGATTACAATTCGCTAAATTACACTGGGAAAAAGAATAATGTTTGGAGACATGTCCTGTGGTCTGGTGGAACTAAGATTGAACTGTTTGGCCATAATGACCAGTGTTATATTTGGAGGACAAAGGGGAAAGCTTACAAGCCTAGGAACACCATCCCGACTGTGAAGTATGGGGGCGGCAGCATCATGTTGTGGGGCTGTTTTGCTGCAGGAGGGACTGGTCCACTTCACAGCATAGATGGCATCATGAAGAAAGAACATGATGTAGAAATACTGAAGCAACATCTCAAGCCAGGAAATTAAAACTCGGCCACAAATGGGTCTTCCAAACAGACCATGACCCTAAGCATACTGCCAAATTAGTTAAAATGTGCTTTAAGGACAACAGAGTGAATGTTTTGGAGTGGCCATCACAAAGCCCTGAGCTCAATCCTATAGAAAACTTGTGGGCAGAGTTGAAAAAGCTTGTGTGAGCAAGACAGCCAACAAATCTGACTCAGTTACACCAAGTCTGTTAGGAGGAATGAGCCAAAATTCCTTCAAACTATTGTGAGAAGCTTGTGGAAGGATACCCAAAACATCTGACCAAAGTTATACCATTTGAAAAGCAAAGCTAAAAAAATACCAAGGAAATGTACGTAAACTTTTGACTGTCTAGAAATTAATAAATAATTCTTTTAAAAAATAGTTCTCTCATTATTCTGGCATTTAGCAGATGTAAATGATTTAGGTAATCCTAACGTACCTAAAATAGTAAACGTTTAGTATGATTTACCATCAGACATTTAAAAAAAAAAAAAAAAATTATGTTCCTTTTTTTAGAGTGTATGTAAACTTCTGGTTTCATACAGCATTTTTAATCATAATTAATGTTAGTTTTGCCATTTACAAATGCATTATTACAATCCAGTTAACAAGGACAATTTTAATTCAATAACGTTTAAAAACAGATGATTAAATACTGTAATAAATGTATTTTTCATTGTTTGATCATGTCAGTAAATACAGTACATGATAAACACGTAACTATAAAATGTAGTGTATATAAGTGCTGCTGAAGTGGATTTATGGCCAAGTAAAGGTGGAAAACAAGAGAAAATAACCTTAAAAACATGTATTGTAACTGAAATCTACAGAAATAAATTGCCAACTGAGAGTGTGACAGTAGAAACGGTTCAAGGTATATATCGGATGTTTTGTATGTCATGTAAAATGTCCTTAAAAGTCAGGTGTATGAAGAAATTAGGATTGCTACTTAAAATATAACCATACTCTGTATTTGTATTAGTTTTATATTATTGGTTTTTATATTTTACTAGCAGTACTTTGTGTCACATTAGGGAAACATGCTCATAATGCTTGTAGTGCAAGTTTGACTTTATTTTATAATTCTACTGCATGTACTGAGTTTTCTGGTGCAGACAATAAATGAGTCTTGTATATTTTTTGGCCTTCTTTCAAAATTGCTGTTTTTGTGGACTGTTTTCCAGCTTATATTTTCAAGTTACTGGTTACTGACAATATGTTAGGTCCATTTTTGACATAAAACAACAGTTGATCAGACCAACATTTGCATTTATTTGTTAGAATTTAAAACACTCTCATGAATAATGACATAACCTTGGTTTCTTGCATTGAAAACTTTTGGGTAAAACAACTGTTTTGCTTGAATATTGAAGCCTGATTTGTTCCTTTTTGTCTAGCTCCACAAACCACAAACTTGCTTATTACACCGAGAGAATGAGAGCATAGTTTCTAGTAGGGCCCGGCTCCAGCTTGGAATTATATGGTGGGCCAAGTGTCATTCCAGGTGGGCCAAAAAAGTAATATTAATAATAATAATTATATATACATAATTATATATATATATATATAACGCCGTTATCGGCGTTAACGTGCTGCGTTAACGCAAGACTCTTATCGCGCGATAAAAATATAGCCATTAATCTATTCTCAAAGTTGGGTTGGGAGCTGGGTCTATTCTACGCAAGCTATGGTGACTCACCTTGATAGTTTAGCGCGGATGTATACCTGGCCGGTAACCCGTCTGCCAAAAAAAAGTGCCCTTGTGAATCAAATCAGGAGGATGCATGACTCTAACTGCAGTTCGGCAGTTCCACTTTAACTCATGAACATTTCATTTATGAGCCGTGAGAAACTGGGGTATTAGACGCAAATAAGGAGTAATGACTGGTGAGAGTGATATGGAATTTAATAACGCACGCCAAATGGTAAAAAAACTACCGCATTTCGCAATGTTTGTATGTGTGTGTGTGCGGTCCTTTACTGACAGCCGCGTGTGGATCTTGTCGAAAATATGGCGAAAGGTACGGTGGCCGAGAGAGCTTAACGCGCTGCAATTTAAGAAAGCACATGCAATAACAAAAAACACCAGCAAATTAACAAACGATCTTCATCAATTTGACAGACACCTGTTGTAAATTGATCACAACACAAACAACTGAAGAAACGCGCTGCAAATTGATCACAGCACAAAGGAAGAAACGCGCTGCAAATTGATCACAACACAAACAACTGAAGAAACGCGCAGCAAATTGGTCAGAACACTTGTAAACATCCACATAACACAACGGAAATGTTTCAAGAGGACCCAAAAACATGACGGACCCAGCTGAGAGATACGGAGGTGTTATTGTACCGTGACTGTTGTTCAGTGAAGTGATTGGTGTTCTTGGTGTTGCTGCGCGTTTCTTCCTTTGTGTTGTGATCAATTTGCTGCGCGTTTCTTCAGTTGTTTGTGTTGTGATCAATTTGCAGCGCGTTTCTTCCTTTGTGTTGTGATCAATTTGCAGCGCGTTTCTTCAGTTGTTTGTGTTGTGATCAATTTGCAACAGGTGTCTGTCAAATTGATGAAGATCGTTTCTTAATTTGCTGGTGTTTTTTGTTATTGCATGTGCTTTCTTAAATTCCAGCGCGTTAAGCTCTCTCGGCCACCGTAGAAAGGTCCTAAAGACCGCGGTGTTTACTTCAATAATGCCACATACTGTATATGCATACTCCACATCAAAAGTCGCTGTTTGGAGCTTATGTAGGCCTACAGTTCAAAATTCATGTTTAACTGAATAAACAGTTAGTAAACACAAGTTCATCTTATTGAACATCATTTATTTTCATCACAGAATATCATAGTAGAACAGTTTCTCAAGCAGTTTGTGATACATTTTGGAAACAGGAGATGAGCCCCTGGTCTAATGCATCACCTGGCTTGAGAAACCCGTTCTCAAAGACTTATTATTTGGGTAGCACACATATTTTGAATGCCTTCGGCAGAATTTAACTGAGCCATTTTAATCTAGCTAGATAAATAAAATAATCTAGCCCACCTATAATTTATATATATATATATATATATATATATATATATAAATTATAGGTGGGCTAGATTATTTATTTATATATATATATATATATATATATATATATATATATATATATATATATATATATATATATATATATATATATATATATATATATAATTTTAACGGTCAATTCAGTTACAATTTAGTAACTGAAGAATTTTTCTTGCTATAATTTATTGTTATTTCAACACATTACTAAATTCATCCATAACAGAGTTCACCAACAATATAAAAAACCTGTTTATTTCTCTAAACGTAAAACATTTAATCATTTATGTTTGGCAGAAGCTGAATTATAAAAATTAAATATGCTTTTAATAAGATCCTGTAAATAATTGCTGATTTTAAAGAGTTTCATTCTTTAACTTTTTGAAATGTCAACTATACATGCAATAGAATCACCCATATTCCTTTTAATGCATATAATAATCTTTACAATAACTGTAACTAGTGTTTTCACAATGCTGAAATGTCCAAATTCGAGATGATACCTTGAAAAAATATCAACATTCCATACCATTTTCTATATTTTGTGATTTTTCAAAAATCTTAATATTATTATGAATTATTATTAAATGCACCAGAGCCAATGTGGACATTAGTATTCTTTAATAACATATTTTTAAATAGCAGATCTTTGCATATTAGCCTACTTGTTAGTGGTAGATAGCTAATTACCATTTATAGCCTATCAAAAATTTTTCAGTGTTTATTTCGCATATAAAGCATATAACATGTTTTAATCGATGCACATATGCCGTTTAGCATGCTTTACTATAGCGCTCTATGTGTGTGCGTCGACCTGCTCGCTGAAACATCTTGAATTCTTAATATTTATTCAGTATTCATGATTGAATCCTCAATTGTCAATATTATATATTGTGAATGCAGCAATGTACAGAGACATCCTGAATGAAAACCTGCTTCAGAGTGCTCTTGACCTCAGACTGGGGCGACGGTTCATCTTCCAGCAGGACAATGACCCAAAGCACACCTCCAAAATATCAATGGGGTGGCTTCACAACAACTCGGTGAATGTCCTTGAGTGGCCCAGCCAGAGCCCAGACCTAAATCCTATTGAACATCTCTGGAGAGATCTGAAAATGGCTAAACACCGTCGCTTCCCATCCAACCTGATAGAGCTTGAGAGGTACTGCAAAGAGGAATGGGCAAAAATTCCCAAAGACAGGTGTGCCAAGCTTGTGGCATCATATTCAGAAGACTTGAGGCTGTAATTGCTGCCAAAGGTGGATCAACAAAGCATTGAGCAAAGGCTGTGAATACTGATGTACATGTGATTCTTCAGCTTTTTTATTTTTAATAAATTTGCAACAATTTCAAAAACTCTTTTTTCACATTGTCATTATGGGGGATTGTGTGTAGAATTTTGAGGAAATAAATGAATTTAATCCATTTTGGAATAAGGCTGCAACATAAAATAATGTGGAAATAGTGAAGTGCAATCAATACTTTCCAGATGCACTGTATTTAACAATGTTAATAAAAATATCCTTATAATAAAAATACAAAACTACTAAATGCATATACCACTTTATTATCCCTATGCTTTTTTTTTCGTTTCAACAATAAAAATTAAAGTGCAAATCAGAACAAGAACACCATGCAGTGCATAACTTTTCAAATACAAACCACACACATAGACAGAAAGGGGCAGAGTACAGTACAGACACATAGACACTGACAGGCAGAGGTCATTTCCCAGCGGGGCTCGGAAACAGACAGAAAACACATATTAACCTCATGTTTCACAGCAGGGAGGCTGTTATCACACACACAACACTACATTGGAGAGACAGAGAGGTATTATAACCAGCACAAACGCCTCAGCACAGACAGAACCATAAAGTCCTGGAAATCACTCTAAACAGGCCACCAGTTTCCATTAAAGACAGTTGTAAAGCTGATAAATCTTAAAGGGGACTTACTATTCAAAAATCATTCTTATACTTGGTCTGTGTGGCAACAGTCTCTGAATATAACCAGCTTCTAATGGTAAACATTTATTAATTGAATTTTTTTTTTGTAATCAAACTTTATAAAAACAGCCTGCGGAAACACTTTGATTGACAATCTCTCCCTCGTTAGCATAATGCTGTGTTCACGCCAGACGCGGATAAAGTGTCAAGCGCGAGGGATTTACATGTTAAGTCAATGCAAACGCACGAATTGACATCCTGCGGGACGATGCGCGCGAATGGCGTGGCGCGAATTACGTGAATTGCGCGAATGGCGTGGCGCGAATTACGTGAATTGTGCGAATGGCGTGGCGCGAAGTGAGCGTTTTGCGCGTTTGACACGCTTAACACGCAAATCATGTGTTTCGCTCGAGTTCAAAAATCAGAACTTCTGAAGGCATTCGCGCCGCATCAACCTATCACGAGTTTGCTCTTGTGGGGGCCATCTTGGAATATTGCTGTGTGTGATGTCACGGAATTGGTTCCGTTCCCTCAGCTGAACAGATGCAGTGGAAGTAAAGGACTGAACACGGAGACTGTAATATTGCGTTCACACCAGACGTGGAAGAAGCGTTAACCGCGAGTTATTTACATGTTAAGTCAATGCAAACGCGCGAATAGACATCCTGCGGCGCGATACGTGCGAATAGCACGGCGCGGATAAAAAAATCTGAACTTCTGCGGACATTCGCGCCACGTCAACCAATCAGGAGCTTGCTCTTGTGGGGGCATGATTGTGACGTAGCACCTGTTGTTGGTGTCCCGGGGGATATCCTCCAGCCGACACCGACAACAGTTCATCAAACTGCGCTCGGCTCAGTAAGAAGCACCGCTGAAAGCCTCCGTCATCCAGGTTAAGTTTCTGGAGGAGTTTATGAGCTCACAGAGCTGGGTGCACCTCTGAAAGGATCTAGTGGACTCAGACACGGCTCTAAACGAATCAACTGTTTTTTAGTCTTCATAAAGCACATAAACACAGTTATTTTCTCAATAAAATCCACGTTAGCCATTTAGCAACGAAGCTACAGTCACTAGGCAGACAGAAGCTCTGCCCATCACGCGAATCCGCGTCTGTTCTGAAGTGAGTTTGACGCGCGAATGAAGCGGATTTGACGTGCAAATGAAGCGGAGTTTGACGCGCGAATGAAGCGTTTAAACTCAAATGTTCACGCGTCTATTTACGCTCGAATAGCTCGATTTATTCCACGTCTGGTGTGAACAGCATAAGACATTAGTCTACTTTTTGAACCTGCCATTATGCTGACACACAGGCATTTGTAGCTTCAATCTCGTTTGAATTTAAAGTGACAGTCACCAAAATGACCCAATTTGGATCAAAGACTAAAAGGGGCAACTTCGATAAGCTATAAAACATTATTCGTGAGGTATTCTGAGCTGAAACTTCACACGCTCTAGGGATATCAGAGATTTATTTTACATCTTGTAAAAAGGAGCATAATAGGTCCCCTTTAAATCTGTGGTAAGCGACTCTGCCTTTATATATGACAAACACTACATAAGGATGTCAAGCATGCAAACATTCCCACAATTCCCAGCCACTTATAGACAATGTCATGGCAAAAGCCAGCAGCAGGGGGCGATAAACTCCCTAAACATTGTTGTTGTTTTTTTCCCTCTTTCTTGACAGTGACTCTCAGTGCGACCTGGGGTGAACTTGGGATTTGTGTGGAAAATGTTAAGAATGCGTAAAGGCTTTAAGTTCTGGATGAATTTCAGACTGTGCAATGTTTTTCAATAAAAACACCACCATAATCCAGTCTAATCTTCTCCGGAAATGAGAAAAAAAAATAAATAAATACTTGGACTGAACTGTTTAGAGGCATATTTTATCCATAGCATTTCATATAAATGATATGATCAAGTGATTTGTGCGAGAACTGTCCATCTTTCTGCGTTTACATTCAGTTAAGGCAAGACACTGCAGGTGAATAGGGTAAAAATAATAAATAATAATCACCATACATCCTGTGTTTTTTATTTAAATATGCAAATAGATTATTGTTTAACAATTCTGCCTCAAAAAATAAATGTGTCCACTGACAGGTTTTAAATTATTGTGTGTATATATATATATATATATATATATATATATATATATATATATATATATATATATATATATATATATAAATACAGTTGAAATCAGAAATATTAGCCTCCCTTTGAATTTGTTTTCTTTTTTTAATATTTCCCAAATGATGTTTAACAGAGCAAGGACATTTTCACAGTATGTCTGATAATATTTTTTCTTCTGGAGAAAGTCTTATTTGTTTTATTTCGGCTAGAATAAAGGCAGTTTTAAATTTTTTTAAAACCATTTTAAGGCCAAAATTATTAGCCCCTTTAAGCTATTTTTTTTTTTTTTACTTTTGTCGTTACGGTTACAATCTGACATCTGCTTTTCTTCAAATGAGCTTAAATCTGTGCACCAAAGCATTAATGATTGGCAATCATTTAAGTTGAACATCTCATTTTCATGTCTGTTTTCATAAAGGGGTGGCGACAGTGGGGTTAAATAATTAAGGATTTCTCTGGGCAACCTAAAGCGACTGAACAGTCACTCTCAGCAAACATATCTGCTCTCTCTCTCTCTTCTTAGAGCACACGCCACAATGCCTTCAAGCAGTTTGTCATGCCATTACTTTTCATCTACCCTGTCAATAGCATTATTTAATTATACGTAGGGTTCTTTATGCTTATAGGGCTTACATTATTATCATACCAGCCAACATTTGGTTCCTTAAATCCGGGAGACCGGGGGGGGGGGGGGGGGGGGGGGTGGGGGGGCGGGGGGGTGTTGGTGTCGAGCGCGAACTGAAGAAGGGGGTGCGCGTTGGGTTTGCTGAGAGAACATGCACCAGGTTTCAGGCCGGACTGTACCAAAAAAGCTGAAGTGTTTGGGGGGGATGGGGGTGAATTTCGGGAGTTTTCCGGGAGACAATACACTACAGGAGATGGGTCTGAAATACGGGAGACTCCCGGGAAAAACGGGATTGTTGGCAGGTATGATTATTATTGTGAAATGGAGTAAGTTGTTCTTGAATTTCTTTGTACTATTATAATCAAGCCATATTTGCAAAAACATCTGTACGCACCTTTTACGCAGAAATGTATGCATACGCATGTTCAATGAATGAGACCCAAATGCTTTTGCCAGCAGTGTCTTGCCTTATTTTGAGCTGTGTATCATAAAAATCCAGCATAGTTGTACAAAACACACAAACGCTCTGCTTCATGCACACAACACCAGACATTCGTACAGTACGAGACAGAGGGAACATTCAGGAAGACCAGCACGTCTATAGAAAATCTAATGTAGTTCATGAATATGAAAACGACTAAGAGCTCTTGCTTTACTTTTACTTCAAAACCAACAAAAATAGACGATTAAATGATACAGATTTGTTGATTGAACTGAATTTTCTTCTTTTTTTTTGGCTGCCTTGATTGATTGACTGATATAATTCATTTTCACAAATCGTTATTGTTTGTTGTACAGTATTCAGACGCATGTTGGCACAAAAACAATGACAACCATCCTGAATCCGCCATCTTCTGTCGTTTGTTCACAAGTAACACTTCAGAGGTGAGCTTAAATACAGAATAAATATGTGTAACTAATAAATACAGCGGATCTACTCCATACAAACAACCGCACGCATAAACAAATATATTAAAGCATATTCAGTTAGAAGCAATAAAGTTCATCTATTAAAAGGCAGGGGTGTCCAAACTTGGTCCTGGAGGGACGCTGTCCTCAAGGTTTTAGCTTCAACTTACCTCAACATACCTGCAGGGATGTTTCTAGAAAGCCTAGTAAAGCTGCGGCCACACTAGAGTCTGAGCTTGCGAAATTCTGTTGTACGGTGCTGCGAAAAGTGGCGGGATTAATCAAGATGATTACACATTTAGCGACTGATTGGTCCATATTTTCAATTTCTGTCCAGAGAGGTCATGTTTTGATATTCGATTGGTCTCACGCAATCATGTGATACGATTTTCGCAGGTCAGAGTTCACCAAGCTAAAACTTTCCAACACAGCCAACTGCGAAACTTGCCGCACGACCTTGCGTTTCTGCTCTGACGCATTCGCGTGCGTATGAATGGAAGTCTATGGGGAGAAAAGTCCAGTGTGACCGCAGCTTAAGCGCTTGATTAGCTAGCCAGGGTGTGTCTGATTAGGGTTGAAACTAAACTTGGCAGGACACCGGCCCTCTAGGTGTGAGTTTGGACACCCCTGATTTAAGGCAATTGAGGGGAGAAGGGTCATGTGATTAAATGCTCTCGGTTTGGGTTCTCTTCAGATACACACCATCTATATCATGTTTAAAAATGAAGTACGTCATAAATCATCCAATAAATTCAAAACTGTTTACTTAGTAAGTAAGGCTCCGTTTACACTAATGCGTTTTCGTTTTAAAACGCATAAGTTTTGCTACGGTTACGCCATCCGTCCACACTACGCCGGAGTTTTCGAGCCCCGAAAACGGAGCGTTTTGAAAACGCTGGAGGGGTCGTTTTCATTCTGAAACGCTGCTGCTCCATCTCAGTGTGGATGGGGGAAAACGGAGACATCTGAAAACGGAGGAGTGGATGCTGAGATTCGCTACCTGATTGGGGCTTTTGGGTCATTGCGTAACCTCCCTCTATTTGTCAAGCCCCTATCACATGACTATAATGCTACCGGAAGACGGCAGACCAGCCTTCACTGTAAACAACAACATTGACACAGAAATGGGAGCGTTGTTTGCACTATTGTCCTTTTTGGGTGCCATTGTGCAGTTAAACTCTGCCTTTTTTACTACAGCAGCTGCACATATTCGCAAGAGGCAAGCTATTGTTCGAGCACTCGCTAATCGCTCGCGTTCATCGTTCAACCAGCTTTTGTTGACTAACAATAACCAAATGCCGAGCGAGACACATGCTTCCTGTTTATACTTGAACGCGCATGCCCAGAGTGCGCGAATGGTCACGTGATATACGTTTTTGGTGGAGTAATGTGGACGGAGATATGTTTAGAAACGCTAGACGAAACTCTAGTATGGATGCGGATTGTTTTTGATCTAAAACGTCGTTTCAAAACGAAAACGCATTAGTGTAAACGGGGCCTAAATGTACACATTTCATGTATTTGAATCCTTTTTATGGATGATTTTAATTCAACATTAGCTCATTCTGAAAACGTAGCCCTACATTTCTGGAGATGGGCAAATTATGTAGCCTTTTACGGTCCATGGGAGTTTGGATATATGTGCTTTCTCCCTCTCTGTTGCTCTCTCTCTCCTCCTTGTCAGTCATTCGCTCTTTGTCTCGCCCTTTCACCTTTTGTTCCGCTATTGTTTCCTTCAGGTACTTGCTGATTGGATCCCGAGCCTGTCACTCCTCATTAGGGCGTTTCCTTGTGGACCAATCAGGCTTCGTTCCGCGGATTTAAAATTTGACCGGCACGCCTTGTTTGTCAGTGCTGTATGTGTGTGGGTTTGTGCTGTGTGGGCTCATTTCTGATTATGTATTATGTTTTGTCCTGTGTCTCTGAATTATTCTAAACAACTATAAATTAAATCAATATGGTTTAAGAGTTTATCATTAGTGGTGGGCAAAGCGAGGCTTTATGAAACACTGAAACAGTCGAAGCAAATGTGTTGAAGTTTCTACAGTCTCTACAGTGACACCTAGTGGTCATTTTTTTTATGTATTGCACTGGAACAGCTTCAGGAAAGAACCAGTTGAGCAAATTGAGGTATTAAACTCCACTTTGTAGACTTGAACCTTCTAGTGATTTAGTGGAGCGGTGAGAGTGACTAGCATGCAGGGATAGTGTGTTCGAATGCAGACTGATACAGCCATTTTGAATAAATAAATATCATGTTTATCAACTATAGTGAGGCGCCATCCAGCGGTACATCCTTGATAAACTGTCCGACGTGCACCGCTCTCTGGGGTAACTGCTGGAGTTCAGACGCTGCAGCGCATGACAGAGTTTGTGTGTCTGTGTGTGGTCACGTGATGTGCGTTTTCAGCGGTATAGTGTGGACGGAGAGATCTTTTCAGAAATGCTAGATGAAATGCCAGTGTGAACGTGGATTGGTTTCGTTCTAAAATGCCATTTTAAAACTAGGACATAT